>CP092879.1:49855843-49953774 GCA_030710605.1 Cordylochernes scorpioides
CGAGGCAGGATGGGCCGGATGGGGCAGGGCGTGGAGGGCCAACTTGAGGGCCGCGTCGGCCTCGTGGCCCGAGAAGGCGCAGCGCCGTAGCGAGGCCCAGTCGATCCTGGATGGTGGTGCGATGGTGGGCGTCCATCTCGCGATGAATCTGGAGATGGGCGTGGCCGCGAGGCGTGGACGATCCAGGGCCCGTCGGGCCGAGCGCGTAGTGAGGCCGTTGAGGAACGGCGTGACCGTCCCGCGCAGCACCACTGCCGCAGCTAATGAAGATGATGAAGTTGGAGACTCCCCCCCGCAGCCCACGGCGTTCTCGGAGGTCAGCCTCCGGCAGAAGGCGCCCAGGGCCGCGGCGTCAGCCAGGACGGAGCGCGTAGGGCGGGCGATGAGGTGGTCCTCCGCGAGAAGGTCCCGGACTCGGGCTCCGCGCCAGCGGGCAGGGGCCAGGAGGTCGGGAGGGCGGAGGAACCGGCAGCCACCGATGATTGGGATGTCCAGCAGCTGAGCTGTGGGGACCGCCCGGTGATTGAGGCTCAGGATCTTGGAGGACTCCTCCCACAGCTTCAGCAGCCGGAGACGGCGGGGCTGGAGACGCATGCCGTCTGGCGGAGGGCGGATCCAGGCCTCGCTGCTGCTGGCGACCAGCCAGTCGAAGCCGTTCCTGCCTCCGCGGAGCGCGACCTGCACACCCTTGAGGCAGGCGAGCCGGAGTTGGGTTGCCAGGTCGAGGAGGCCGAGGCCTCCGATGGCAACAGCCTCGCCATGACGGCGGCGGGAAGTCACGCTGTGTGCTCGGGCCCCCAGACGAACCTCGCTAGTCGGGCCTGCAGCTTGGCGATGGTCGGGGGGTGATGGCAGGTACCCGTGCAGGTGATGCTGGATGATGGAGCCCACCAGCGAGTTCGCCGCTCTAGCTCGCCCGACGAGGGATAGGCCGCGGGTAAAGGGCGTCCATCGGCGGCAGGCGGACTCCAGGAGGGCGAGAAGATGCTGCTCCTGATGGGCTACGGAGCTCCTGGGGGCGATGTCGAGCCCGAGGACCCTGATGGAGGTGGTCGACCAGGAGGCACCGAGAGGGGAGTCGCCGCGGTTGCGCCAGGCGCCGCACCAAAGGCCCGCGCTCTTCCCGAGGTTGACGGCGATACCGGAGGCCCGCTTGAAGTCTTCGAGGACGGTCGCCGCCCGCTCGAATTCTTCGTCGCGATGGAAAAGGAGGACGATGTCGTCGGCGTAGGCGATGACGTTGCCCACGCCGAGGGTCGACTCCAGGCGACGTAGCGATGCTAAAGAGCGCGGCACTCACGGCGCAGCCCTGTCGTAGGCCGTTGAGGAGGGGGAAGGCGGTGGTGTGAAAGCCTCCGGCCCGGATGGTGGCGTCCGCCCCGGCGTAGAGGATGTTAATCCAGGCCATGAAGGCCGGCGGGAGGCGAAGGGATGTTAGCAGGGACTCCAGGAAGCCGCGGTCCAATGAGTCAAAGGCGGACTCTAGGTCGACGCCCATGACGGCCAGCGGCGAGCCCAGGGCGGTGGCCTCCTCGATGGCGTCCGTCACCATGGCGATGTTCCATGACGGGGACCTCCCGGGGACGGCGTAGGTCTGGCATTCCGGCACCAGGGTCCGCAGGTGGGGCTTGAGGCGCCGGTGAAGGATGGCGGCCAGGACCCTGTAGTCGGCCGAGGGCAGCGCGACAGGCCTGTAGCCATCAAGGCCGCGACCTCCGCGGGCCTTGGGCACGAGGCAGATGGAGCTGCGCCGCGTCGACGGAAGCAGGGCACTGCGGAGCCGTGAAGCCGCGAACACCCGGGCCAGAGCTTCCGCGAAGAAGTCCTCGTTGAAGGCAACGAGGAGCTCGCACGGCAGGCCGTCCCAGCCGGGGGCCTTTCCGCGAGGGAATATTCGATAGCGTTGGCGATCTCGCTGGGGCTGATGTCCGGCCGGTGGAGCGGGTCCTCCTCACTCAGCTCGCGGGCGGTGGTGGGCGCGCTGCTGGCGATGAAGGCAGCTCCCGCAGCTGGATCGCTGGTGGGACGGGCGAAGCGGGGCTGGAAGGTCGCGAACGCCCTCCGCCGAAGCTCGGGGCCCTCGATGATGTTATCCTGCTCGTCCCTGAAGACGCTGACCGGGCGTCGGAGGCGGATGGCGCGTGCTAGGTCCGGCAGCGATGGGTAGTCGGCCCGGATGGAGGAGGCCTTGAGCTGCGCCGCGATGTAACGTCTCGCCCTGTAGACGTAGCTGTCGCTGGCAGCGTGGCGCGGGTCGTGCAGGGATCTGGCCTCCGCCAGCAGCCCCGCCTTGATGGTGGTCCACCTATCCCAAAAGGTCCCGTCGTCGTCATCGTGCGCTGTGTCTTCCTCCAGTTCCCGGATGTAGCCAGCCAGATGTTCGAGAGCAAGGCCCGAGCGGAGCATCGCGGCCAAGCGAGGCTGGGTGGGGGAGGAGACGGCGGTGGTGGGCGGGCCCACCTGGAGCAGCACGAGGCGGTGGTCCGAGAGGTGGTAGTGGCTGGTCGCGTAGATGGACACGCGATCCAGGACTCCAGCAGGGACGAGGATCCGGTCCAGGCGGTTGGATTCGACTTGGTCGCCGTGCATGGCGACTCTGGTGGGCAGGTGGGCGGCGTCGAACTGGGTGGCCACGTCGACCAGCGCGGCCAGGTCCAGAAGAGCGGCGAGGGCATCCGACGATGATGATGATGAGGGGCCCCGATCCCTGATATTAAAATCGCCGATGATCCAGCAGGCCCCCTCCTCCTCCTGTGCCGCTGTCGCCGCCAAGAGCTCCAGTTGCCGGTTTCTCTCCCGGGGTTCATGCGCCAGATGAACGGCGATGGCCGTCATCTCCTCGCCGTGGACATCTATTGTTGCCAAGGCGATGTGGCCCGGCCACAGGATACGCTGTCGTAGCACGGCGACGCCTGGTCCGAAGACGCAGGCGAGTCCGGATCCCGAGATGGCTACGGGATGGGCCAATATAACAGCGTTGTAGCCGAGGCAGAGGTCTTGGCCGCTGCCGAGATGAAATGCGTTTGTCTCCTGGACAAACGCGATGTCCACGTGATGTTGCCTGAGGAGATGAAAAAGGGCAAGGCTCCTCCCCCGAGTGGCGAGCCCTCGCGCGTTGATGTTGGCGACGCGGTAACTCATTGGGGCCGTCCTTCACGCAGCACCTTCCTGGTCTTCTGGAGGGTCTTGCGGATTGTGGAGTTGGAGTCTGGGCACAAGGCCTTGATGGTTTCGTGCAACTTGTTGAGGGCGGTGACCTGTGCCACGGTCTGCGTGGGCGCTCGCTTCTTCATGGTGGTCTCAGAGGTGAGGAGCTTCTGAGCCTCCTCGCAGTTTAGGTCGGGCAACTTGTCCCAGTCGATGGAGAGGTTAGGGAACTTCTTGAGGTGCTCCAGCAGCTGTTCGAGTGCGGCCTTTCCCCGGGCAGGCGTGGCGGGAGATGAGGAAAGCTTCTCCACCGACATCTCGTGGTCGAGCGGAGGGATGCGAGGCTCGGGGGGCCGCAGGGCAGCCAGAGGAGCAGGGAGGGCGACAGGGGCGGGCTGGGCAAGATCCCTCGGTTCGGCAGGATGGGGCACCGAGGGGGTCACTGGAGCCTCAGTTGAAGACTTCGCCAGATGGACAGGGGACGCCGATGTTGCGGGCGCAGGTGTCGGCCTCCTTGGCTGCTGAGGAGGAGGAGGAGATGGGGGGGGGGGGGGGGGGCTTACGTCGGTGGGGGACGCTGCTTGCCTGGGGCTGCTGTTCTGCCTGGCGAGCGATGGGCAGTTTGCTCTGCGGTGGCCCTGCTTTCCGCATTTGGAACACTTGATTCCAAAAGAGAGGAAGGCTGACAGGGTGTCTCCCTTGGAGTGGATGGTTAGTCGGGTGGGCAGCGTCTCCAGCCTTACACCCTCGCGGAGCAGGATGAACGCCTCCCGGCGGCTGTCGGTGAAGGTGAACTCCCCCATTTTGACCAGGATGGGGGCGATGGAGGTGACCTTCCCGAATTGGCCCAGGGTGTTCACGATGGTGCTATCCTCCACAAAGCCGGGCAGGTTGGCCACGACTATTTGTTCCGCCCTCTGGCGGAAGGGGAAGACCTTGAGGGACGTACCCTCGATTTCCAGGCCGTCCGCGACCAGACGGTTCGCAAGTTCCTTGTCCGCGAGACCCACGATGAAGTGGCCGTTCATTCGATGGAACTGCGTGATGCTCTTTGGCCCCCCGAGTAGCGTGCTCATGGCCTTGAGGTAGGAGTAGTCCGGGATGTCTGGGCACAGCTCCACGAAGACGTAGTTCTCGTGGTTGGTAGTGGCCTGCCTCGCCCTGGCGTCGGCGATGTTGGCGCGTGTCGCCTTGATCTCCCGAGGCGGCACTGCTCTCGGCCCTGTTGTCCGCTTCTGCTGCTGGGGGCCGCGTTTCTCAGCAGGCCTGCTTGGTTGCTTTGCGGCGTGCTCAGGTGTTGAAGAGAGGCGCCTTTTCTTGCTCTTCACGACGGTGTAGCCGTCGTTGGCGTCCACCTCCGCCATCTCGCTGTCGGCCCAGTTGAGCGAGGTCGGGTTGGGTGTTGTGTCGCTGGTCGAGGCAGCAGTTGGCGGCGCCGTGACGTCACTACGCGCGGCGGCCAGATTTGCATGCATGTCGCCTGCCGGCGAATTTGCATTCTTTTGATTATCAGAATAATTTTCTTTTATATTCTTCATATTTTGGTTTTCCGGCGAAAACTCCTCGCTGGTTCTGATCCAGTGCTGGGCCTTTCAGGCACTTGTTCAGCGGATCGAGAGGCTTCTTTTGGTACCAAACTCGTGATGGTAAGCGCCTTTTACACACACTCCAGAGGCGAAAACGGCGGAGCTCGCGAAAGCGTGGCCGCACGCCCGAGTGTGTGTGTGTGTGTGTGTAAGCAAACATTGTGAAGTTAAATCAAAATAAAATTTTAAAATGCGAATGTTCTTTCATTGCTAAGTTTAATTCAAGATGAAGATACGCTCAAATTTCAATGTCATATGTAAAACGGCCAACTTTCTATTATATTCCTTGTTAATAATACATAATTTTTTTTACCCAGTATATAATATACATCTTTAGTGGACACGAAATAAAGAATAACTTTATAAGGATTTTTCGGCTCTCAAAAGCTATATCATATATTTTTTAAAAAACATGTCTTTTTACTGCCAATGTGAACCTTTTTTTTAATAGGTTTTACACAATATATATCTCTCTAAAAAGAAATGAAGCTATTTTAACGTGATTACTTTATTTGAAAAAGTTTTTACAGTCTTTCCAGTGATGAAAAAATATTTTGAGAGGATTTTGCTCATCAGTGGTAAACCCTCCCTGCGGTTTCACCAGATTAATCAACCACATACTTTTTAATATACCAAAATATCCTTAATAAAAATTCTTCAATGTCTGACAAATAAGAACAGAATAGCCCAATAAAATTAGAGTGGTATGGTTTGATCAACCTGGCTGCACCGCTGTGAAAATTAATAACCAAAGCGCTCCAATAGTTTTTATTACAGAATCGAGAGTAAAGAAACCTTTTTTTTTATTGAAAATATAAACAGCGTTAAAATACTTTCTGTTCTTAAATATAGATGGTGCGCAGATGACCTGTGTTAAGAATACCTCAGAATAATTATTCACCACATTTCAATTCGATTTTTAAATTTTATTATTAGAAATATAAAAAAAATGCTCGTGTGCATGCTACACTTTAAAGGCACCATTGTATTCACACAGAGAAAAAAATCTTGGTCCCCTGAGTGACCAGCTAACGTCCTAGTTATTTTATAGCATATATTATTTAACCCTGGGACAATTTACATCATTAATAAAGCATTCAAATTCATTATTAATAAGTAATTCTGTTTACTTTGATTAGAATTTTTAATGAAACTGATTCCAATAATTATTAATTAAACATTATAATTATTGATTTACAAGAGAGAGATCAAAATATAAAAGGGAAACCTATATTGAACAAAGGAACCTTTTTTTCTTTGGTTAGCGCCTATTTACCTGTGAGCTTACACATACTCTGTGGTAACAATTAGTTAATATATATACAACAAATTATCAACAATTATTAAATTTCCTTTCTATCTTAACTCTGATCATTTCTGTGTGACAATTGGCAATTAAAAATAATTTATTGACATCTAGTCAACAGCATGATGAGAGTTTATAATTAGAGTTAAAAATAAAGTGAAATATTTACACCAGACGAAGCCTTCTCCAAAGGGACGTCGGGATTCTATCAGGAGCCTAAATCCGCCTTGAGTTCGGACTGGCCCTTGCCAATGATAGAATTCTTGTTCCCACATGCTCAATGACAATGTTGAGGAATTCTGAGAGAATTACCTTGTTTCCAAGCGAGAGTTGCTCGAGGAGTATTGTACGCGATAAACTCAAGTAAACCTAAAGTGCTTTACAATAGAGAGAGAAAATTAAGAACCTTTCAACTCAGAATTTCGCGAATTTTTAATAAAATATTTAAAAATTCTCTAAATTGGATATAACGTGTTTCATTTTTTTAAAATTAGTGTGTAACATGCGCTGTATTATTTATGCCAAATATTTAATTATTATTTGATTTTTTCTTCATATATATTTAGGCAGTCGACAACACTGTCTTTCTTTCTTTCTCTAATTTTGCATAAGTTTTTTTTTGTTCATATATTATGGTTAACCTTGTTGAAATTAAAACACAAAGTATTGTGACTATCCCTTATTTATAAATAGGAAACGTTACATAGTTTACAGTTTGAAAATTCAATTTAGATCCAAGCTCTCTCTTGTGCGCGCGTTTTAAAATATATTTCTAACAAAACATTGAATTGTACATACAAACAAATTATTTAGCACTATTTTTTAAAATGTAAATTAGTTTATCAAAATAAAAAATTGTTTTGATATCTTTCTTATAATATATCTCTTTATTTTTACTTCAATTGTTTTATAAATGTCACTATCAAATTCAATGCATACATATATAATAGTATTTCTCTACATTAGATAGACAATTAATCATCTTCTCTTTATCTGTCTAGCATTCATAAGACATAGGATACAAACAGCTATCCTGCTTTGACTGACCCAACTCAATCTTACATATATGGCCAGCCTCCCAGACTCAACCTCAGCATGGAACTTTTTGGTCAACTGGTTCAACTCAGCAATCAAAACAGGACGCGAGTAAAAGTACTTAACACTAGTCCATACTAGTGAGCTGGACTCCCCGGGTAGTTGGTGTTCTATGCTTCCTGGGTTATAAATATATCTCTTTCTACCAATGAAAAATTTGAAAATACTGGAATACATGTCAATACTTATGTGTATAATGGAAATATTTTTCAAATAATGTCTCAGAAAGGAAATTTACAAGATCGAAAAGTAAATTATAAAGAAATATCAATAGAATTAAAATGATTTACCAATAACATATCAAGTAATTACACATTTGCAATGTTTTAAAGGACATGTCTTGAGCAGAATAGCAAGGAAAAGTAGGTTCAGTAGAGACTGCCTAAAAACGTGTTTAAACCTGTCTCTCACATGTTCATGTCAGGCAGAAACTCTCATGAGAGATCTCACCTCCAAGGGAGACCAGTTTATCCACGTTTTTAAGCGGTCACTCATGAGAGACTTTACTGAATATATAATTTTGCTTCTTTTATGCATTTTATAAGGACTTATACACTATTAAGCAAGATTTTTTTTACATAAAACACTCAACGAGCACTATAAGTGTCCAGCTTACATACAGGGGGTCGGTGGAAGGATGGCCTAAACCGTTGGTTATCGACCACTACGACCTGGGTTCGATTCCCGCATTGACAACTTTTTTCTGATAAAAAAAATGCTCCAATAACCCCCGATTCTTGCAAAGGTCCAACCCTACCAGCGAGTGCAAGTGGAGTTTTCAGGCTCAAAAATCATTTTAATTTGTTTAGCAGCCCGTAAATAAGATATTTCCGAGTGCAAGTAAACGGGCTCTGACACATTTGTAAGTGCAAAAGTCGAACTGCTTTTCACATATGTAGACATGTGGTACTCTTACAATAAAAGCAGTCGCCTACTTCTACCAACCATGATTATCATAGCCTGTACCACGTGTACTATGGATAAGCAAAAATGTTTTTCGATAAATTTGCTTGGGTAATTGTTGTTTTTTTTAATTCTCTGAAGATTCTTACCCAAGCAAATTTATCGAAAAACATTTTTATAAACCAAAATCTTCACCTTTAAATAACACCCCTGATCAATAAAAAAACTTTACTTCTCCTTCCCCTACAGCTACGGCTCTGAACGCATCGCCAGAGTCCTAAAGAGACACAACATCATAACTATCTATCAATCATCTTTAAATTAAAAAAGGCCCTACGCCATCCAGACACAAAACAAATTAACAAAATTGCAAAGCTAATTATAAAATACAATATAACGCGGCTGATGATTGTAAAACGAAAATTGCAATTATACCGCGAATGTTTCTTTTTAAATAAAAATCGAAATTTATTTTAAAGAGAAATAGCGATTATTTCTAACTTTAAGGATGAAGTATGATAGGATGAATTGTGAAGAGTAATGACAAACGGAAAAATAAAAGTGTCCAGGGATGGGAATCGAACCCACTGTGTTCCGCTTACCAGTTCCATGGGGTAGAAAGGAAAAGATGAACCAAGAACGAAGAAATCCCGACTTTGCAAGTCAAAAAACAAAGTCTTATTGGTCTCGTTCTTTGACATAAAGGGAATTGTGCATTATGAATATCTAGAGGAAGGTCAAACAATCAATAAGGAGTCTTATTTAAACATTATGAGACGTGTACGTGAATCAATTCAATTCGTCTGAAAAGAAGTGAAATGTGGAGTTCCAAAAATTGGATTATCCATCATGATAATGCACCACCACATCTGTACTGATTTATTTGGCTAAACACGGCATCCAAATACTTCAACACACAACCTCCCTATTCCCCAGACCTAGCTCCAAATGATTTTTTTCTCTTTCCAAAAATCAAAATGGCTCTAAAAGGAAGGAGATTTGAAGTAGTGAAGTAGTCGCCTACTTCTACCCACCATGATTAGCATGGCCTGTACCACATGTACTAGGGATAAGCTAAACAAAAAACAGTCGCCTACTTCTACCCACCATGTTTATCATGGCCTGTACCACATGTACTAGGGATAAGCTAAACAAAAAACAGTCGCCTACTTCTACCCACCATGATTATCATGGCCTGTACCACATGTACTAGGGATAAGCTAAACAAAAAACAGTCGCCTACTTCTACCCACCATGATTATCATGGCCTGTACCACCTGTACTAGGGATAAGCTAAACAAAAAACAGTCGCCTACTTCTACCCACCATGATTATCATGGCCTGTACCACATGTACTAGGGATAAGCTAAACAAAAAACAGTCGCTTACTTCTACCCACCATGATTATCATGGCCTGTACCACATGTACTAGGGATAAGCTAAACAAAAAAACAGTCGCCTACTTCTACCCATCATGACTATCATGGCCTGTACCACGTGTACTAGGGATAAGTTAAACAAAATACAGTCGCCTACTTCTACCCACCATGATTATCATGGCCTGTACCACGTGTACTAGGGATAAGCTAAACAAAAAACAGTCGCTTACTTCTACCCATCATGATTATCATGGCCTGTATCACGTGTACTAGGGATAAGCTAAACAAAATACAGTCGCCTACTTCTACCCACCATGATTATCATGGCCTGTACCACATGTACTAGGGATAAGCTAAACAAAAAACAGTCGCCTACTTCTACCCACCATGATTATCATGGCCTGTACCACATGTACTAGGGATAAGCTAAACAAAAAAAACAGGAGTACATAAAAACGTACTAACGGCGGTGTAGAAGGGTAGCATGAGATAACACTTATTAAAAAAACTTATCTCCAGAAAGCTGTAGAATTTGTTTGCTTAATATCCAGGAGATTTAAATGAATTGATACTTTTACTAAGACTCTGTAGATAAGTAACTAGCTCTAACTCTTGTGAATTTTTAATGAATTATTTTTAAAAATTATTGTGTGAAGAGCATGATTAATTAAAATTTCTACGCAAAAAAAACAAATGATGACAAATATATATAGCAAAAATATAAAATATTTATTGAAATAAAACAATATATAAACATTATATACAGTAATGTATATAATGATAATCCGGGTAGTTGGCGATTTACGCTCCCGGGTTGCCTCTATTTTCTCTCTATATTTAAATTATTCCGCCTATTTTTGAAAATTTATACCAATGCTAATAATATATATAATTATTTACTGCTAGTTCCATATTTGTTTGGAATATGGTTGAATTTGGGATTCTTCCTCCTCTTATCAGTAAGAAAGTCGTCCTTAAGACATTGTTCAGCTGACCACCGTGTTTTGGGATCAGGTTCTAGGAGGTTTTTGATGAAGGAGAGAGCTTTCTTGGGAACTTTATCTAGAATGCTCCAATCAGGTTTGGTGAACTCTGGGATATTTGCAAATTTCTTGTTGTTTACATCTAAAATTTTAACTCTCTTTGTACCTAGCATTTTGCAAATCATTTCCAAGATTTCCTCTCTGGATCCTGATTCAAAAATTTCATTTTTTGTATAAAACATGGCTACAATGATTCCAAGAGCCCACATGTCAATTTTAGTGTTGTAGTAACCTAGTTCAAGTAAGATCTCTGGGGCACAGTAGCAGGATGTTCCAAACTGACAGTAGTTGAAGTCAATATCTTCTAACTTCACAGCAAATTCTAAATCTGAGATCTTGAGGTGTCCATCCCAAGACAGTAACATATTCCCAGGTTTGATATCTCTATGAACAATTCTCTTCTTATGGAGAAAATTCAGACCTTCTGCCATCTGGTTGACCATGAAACAGATCTCAGCTGGGGAAACGTGTTTATCTCCCTTGATCACGTCCCTGACAGACCGTGGACAATATTCCAATGCCAGGAAATTAACGTTTCCTAGGGCGAAGCTTCGATGGAGGCCTACAATGTGTTTACTTTGGAGCTTAAGGAGATTGTCTCTCTCTTTTTCTTGAGGATGTTTGGTCGCCTTTAGAGCCACCGTCTTGTTAGTTTTGTTATCAGTCACAGCATATACTAAGGACCTTCTGTTAAAAAATAACAGCGCCCTATACTTATAGTACTTCTCGAGTTTAGCTACAATGACAGGATCCATGATTCAAGTTTGCTTCGCTAACGGGATTGAATAGGTTGGGTGAAACAGTTAGATTCAATGCTAACTCAATTTGATATTTTTTACGAATTATTTTATATTTTAAATTATAGTTTTAAAACGAAAAGAGAGTGAATAGAGAAACACAATGTAGGAAAATTATTTAATGAATAAAATATAATGAAGTTCGAATAATGAATATAATTATTTAATAAAAAAAATATATTTTTTTAAATTTGAACATTTCAAAATTTCTTAAAAATAGAAATAAATCAGCTTCTACCATGGAGCATTAGTTTATAGGAGTAAAAATAAAACCCACGGAGGAGGATCAACGTGAAATTCAGAATTAATGTCATTTATTATGAAGCAACTGATTAACGAGTTGTTTACTAAATTTCCGCCTCTTCTCTCAATATAATTGCCCCCGCCATTTGTATTTTAACTCACATAAATCTAATTACTCAATAGCAGAAGCTAAGTATATATTTTAAAATCTTTTATTGGCTTTTAATGAAAGATTTTTCAAAAGGCATTGTTTTATTTATTAAAATACAGTATTTATATCATTTTAGAGATATGAATTCTTAAAAAATTTTTACAATTTTTTATTTAACTTTATTCAATTATAATAACAAAGCGCCCCTGTCCCCTAAGGACACTGACAACAAATGAAAATATCTATATATTTTATATCTCTACTAGCCGAATGACCCGGGCAACGCCCGTGTTTTACCCGACTGTAGATGTTACAACGGTGATCCTTAGGTCGCTGGTTCAAATCCGGCTCGAGGGAGCCGGCGAGCACGTGACCTCCTTGTGCGCGCGCATCCATGACAGAGGCGGCCGTCCGATGAGGAAAGACGGTCGTGACTATATATATTAATTCAAACATTCATAAAGGAAATTACATAATGATCAAATATAGGTGTATTTAAAGCACAGTAATTTTAATTTAAACTTAAATCATAATGGTAAAAAAATATGCAACATATATTTTACACACAAAAAGAACACATAAAAAAGAAATTAAATCAAAATTGAAAGCTTATTTAAAAAATTACTGGTACAAACCATTGAAACAATTAGAACTTAACTTGTGGCTTTGTTAACGACCGGAGCATATCAGATTGTAGAGATGGTTAATATATGAGTTTTATGGTTCTGGCATCATTTTGCAGTATTTTACAGTAAAATCAGTCGCCTACTTCTACCCACCATGATTATCATGGCCTGTACCACATGTACTAGGGATAAGCTAAACAAAAAATGGTTGCCTGTAAAGTCGGTTTTACGGGCGAAGATTTTACGTGACAACGGTAGAATATTTATTGATATGAATATAATTAAATTGCACAATAGGAACAAGGAATTGAATGAAAATAAGAATTGCACAAATTTTAACTATAGAAATATATTTTGTTTACTAAAACATTGTACATGTAAACTTAAACTTAACTAATTCCTATTTGAGTGATTTTGTTGAGGATAGGACGATGATAGGAGAAATATGAAATGAAAGGAAGTGTTTCTGCTGTAATGTGTCTTGCGAAAGTCAAGTCGATAGTTGTTCCTTTTAACGTAGTTGACTTAGAAACGTTTGATACGCAATCAAGATTATACGTATTTTTCATGAAATTAAGAAACGAGTTGTCAGGCTTTACGTTTTTGTTAAAATCACCACACAGAAGAATCGGTATACTAGAATCAATTTGCACGAACGGTGGCACGTACTGGCTGTTGTGAATGTACGGACCGAGTCCTTGCCATAGTAACATTCCAATATCCTGCATACTAGCTCCTGGATGAATATATACAGCACCGAGTATAAACTTGAAGCTAGTATTAGCGGCGAAGCAAGTAACTTCAGTCATGCACATGTCACCCTTGGTTTTAATGACACGAGTTACGTCTGTAATCGCAACTTGGAACACTTCCGCCGTAGATGTCGATGATAATTTACGATAGATCGCCACTCCACCAGCCGCGTTGGTATTTGAAAATCAAAACACTTATTCAGATCGAAGGTTCAAATTTTTGCTAAATAAATTTGAAATTAAATAAAATTTGTAATTGTAAATGATGAAGTTGAAAATTAAAACATTTACTTAAATTAGATGTTAAAATTCTTGCTCAACACAGTTTAAATAAAAGTTTTCTTATATCTGCCACTTTTTCTTAATATTTGTAATTTTAAAGAATCAATTCGAAAATCAAAACATTTATTCAGATCGAAGGTTCAAATTTTTGCTAAATAAATTTGAAACTATTTAAAATTTGTAAAATAATAATTAATTAATTAATTAATTTTAAACTAATAATTTACTTAACACTATCAACATTTATCAATAGTATGACATAACCTATAAACTCAGTTTCTCAACTTTTGTGTCAATCTAACAATTAATCAATCAATCATAGTTTACGATAATGAATTATCAGTGTACAATTATTTACCTTTATTGTTGTAGTTGTTGTAAATGACGAATCTAAGCACTCCACATTTTCACTACAGACACAGCTGACGATACTTTAACCACACGTGTGAACTTGTATTATGACGCTTTCTTGTTTTTCCAACGCCAAGAACGTTCGAGAAAGACAAAGACAGAGACAAGCATGCGCCGATTCAATGCGCCTAATTCTCTAGCGCTGCGCGCGCAGCTGCGCGCGCAGCACTCTCGTTCGATGACTCATCGTAACGTTACCGGGCGTTACACTTTTTCATAAGTGACTCCCAGCCGCAACCTAATTTAAGACGTTGTCACGTCAAAAAAACAGTCGCCTACTTCTACCCACCTTCATTATCATGGCCTGTACCACATGTACTAGGGATAAGCTAAACTAAAAACAGTCGCCTACTTCTACCCACCATGATTATCATGGCCTGTACCACATGTACTAGGGATAAGCTAAACAAAAAGCAGTCGCCTACTTCTACCCACCATGATTAGCATGACCTGTACCACGTGTACTAGGGATAAGCTAAACAAAAAGCAGTCGCCTACTTCTACCCACCATGACTATCATGGCCTGTACCACATGTACTAGGGATAAGCTAAACAAAAAAGTCGCCTACTTCTACCCACCATGATTATCATGGCCTGTACCACATGTACTAGGGATAAGCTAAACAAAAAAACAGTTGCCTACTTCTACCCACCATGACTATCATGGCCTGTACCACATGTACTAGGGATAAGCTAAACAAAAAACAGTCGCCTACTTCTACCCACCATGATTATCATGGCCTGTACCACATGTACTAGGGATAAGCTAAACAAAAAAACCAGGAGTACATAAAAACGTACTAACGGCAGGGTAGAAGGGTAGCATGAGATAACACTTAATAGAAAAACTTATCTCCAGAAAGCTGTAGAATTTTTTTGCTTTTGATATCCAGGAGATTTAAATGAATTGATACCTTTACTAAGACTCTGTAGATAAGTAACTAGCTCTAACTCTTGTGAATTTTTAATGAATTATTTTAAAAAATATTATGTGAGAGCATGATTAATTAAAATTCCTACGCAATGAAATTTAATTATGACAAATATATATAGCAAAAATATAAAATATTTATTGAAATAAAACAATATATAAACATTATATACAGTAATGTATATAATGATAATCCGGGTAGTTGGCGATTTACGCTCCCGGGTTGCCTCTATTTTCTCTCTATATTTAAATTATTCCGCCTATTTTTGAAAATTTATAGCAATGATAATAATATATATAATTATTTACTGCTAGTTCCATATTTGTTTGGAATATGGTTGAATTTGGGATTCTTCCTCCTCTTATCAGTAAGAAAGTCGTCCTTAAGACATTGTTCAGCTGACCACCGTGTTTTGGGATCAGGTTCTAGGAGGTTTTTGATGAAGGAGAGAGCTTTCTTGGGAACTTTATCTAGAACGCTCCAATCAGGTTTGGTGAACTCTGGGATATTTACAAATTTCTCGTTGTTTACATCTAAACTTTTAACTCTCTTTGTACCTAGCATTTTGCAGATCATTTCCAAGATTTCCTCTCTGGATCTTGATTCAAAAATTTCATTTTTTATATAAAACATGGCTACAATGATTCCAAGAGCCCACATGTCAATTTTGGTGTTGTAGTAACCTAGTTCAAGTAAGATCTCTGGGGCACAGTAGCAGGATGTTCCAAACTGACAGTAGTTGAAGTCAATATCTTCTAACTTCACAGCAAATTTCAAATCTGAGATCTTGAGGTGTCCATCCCAAGACAGTAACATATTCCCAGGTTTGATATCTCTATGAACAATTCTCTTCTTATGGAGAAAATTCAGACCTTCTGCCATCTGGTTGACCATGAAACAGATCTCAGCTGGGGAAACGTGTTTATCTCCCTTGATCACATCCCTGACAGACCGGGGACAATATTCCAATGCCAGGAAATTAACGTTTCCTAGGGCGAAGCTTCGATGGAGGCCTACAATGTGTTTACTTTGGAGCTTAAGGAGATTGTCTCTCTCTTTTTCTTGAGGATGTTTGGTCGCCTTTAGAGCTACCGTCTTTTTAGTTTTGTTATCAGTCACAGCATATACTAAGGACCTTCTGTTAGAAAATAACAACGCACTATACTTATAGTACCTCTCGAGTTTAGCTACAATGACAGGTTCCATGATTCAAGTTTGCTTCGGTAACGGGATTGAATAGGTTGGGTGAAACAGTTAGATTCAATGCTAACTCAATTTAATATTTTTTACGAATTATTTTATATTTTAAATCATAGTTTTAAAACGAATAGACAGTGAATAGAGAAACACAATGTAGGAAAATTATTTAATGAATAAAATATAATGAAGTTCAAATAATGAATATAATTATTTAATAAAAAATATATATATATTTAAAATTTGAACATTTGAAAATGTTTTAAAAATATAAATAAATCAGCTTCTGCCATTGAGCATTAGTTTATAGGAATAAAAATAAAACCGACGGAGGAGGATCAACGTGAAATTCAGAATTAATGTCATTTATTATGAAGCAACTGATTAACGAGTTGTTTACTAAATTCTCACCTCTTCTCTCAATATAATTGCCCCCGCCATTTGTATTTTCACTCACATAAATCTAATTACTCAATAGCAGAAGCTAAGTATATATTTTAAAATCTTTTTATTGGCTTTTAATGAAAGATTTTTCAAAAGGCATTGTTTTATTTATTAAAATATTTATATCATTTTAGAGTTATGAATTCTTATTTTTACAATTTTTTATTTAACTTTATTCAATTATAATAACAAAGCGCCCTGTCCCCTAAGGATACTGACAACAAATGAAAAAGATATAAAAATATCTATATATTTTATATCTCTATTCAAACATTCATACAGGAAATTACATAATGATCAAATATAGGTGTATTTTAAGCATAGTAATTTTAATTTAAACTTATATTATAATGGTAAAAAAATATGAGACATATATTTTACACACAAAAATTCATATAAAAAATAAAATAAATAAAAACTGACAGCTTATCCAAATCATCACTGGTACAAACCATTGAAACAATTAGAAGAACTTCAAAAGATGAATAGAAATCAACAAACAGCTTTAGCAAGACTAAGAAGTGGCCAAATTAAAACCTTAATATTTCAAAATGGATAAAAAAAACCTTCAATAACTGCTTGAAATGCATTAGTGCGGAAATTTCTCCGGAACATATCTTGTCATGCTCAGAACTGACAATAGAGGACCTATTTTCCAGGACTATAAATACCTTCGCCAAATTGGAGGGGAGTGGACTTCATGAATTGGTTTAACCATGGAGACAAGCACAACCACCACCACACACAATCAATTATAATTAACAATTAAGATTACTAAAAATTCAGATAATTATTCACAAATTTGATTAATTTATTGTAAGCGACTTTTCTAGATATTGTCAGGGTAGAGAAGACAAGTATTCCAAAAGCTTAATTAAAAATAATTTATTAATTAAACCTATATATTGCAAAATGTGCCAAAAGGATTTTTCAAGTGGTAATTTACAAGCATGGAAAGGAGTGATGACTATGCAAATATTTATGATGATAAACAACAGAATATTTAAAATAATTATTCAGTGACATTGCCCCCTTCCTATATGAAGCCGCCTTGAGTTCAGACAGGCTCTTGCCAATGATAGAATTCTTGTTCCCACATGCTCAATGACAATGTTGAGGAATTCTGAGAGAATTACCTTGTTTCCAAGCGAGAGTTGCTCGAGGAGTATTGTACGCGATAAACTCGAGTAAACCTAAAGTGCTTTACAATAGAGAGAGAAAATTAAGAGCCTTTTGGAGAACCTTTTAACTCAGAATTTCGCGAATTTTTAATAAAATATTCAAAAATTCTCTAAATTGGATATAACGTGTTTCATTTTTTAAAATTAGCGTGTAACATGCGCTGTATTTATTTATGCCAAATATTTAATTATTATTTGATTTTTCTTCATATATATTTAGGCAGTCGACAACACTACTTTATTTCTTTCTCTAATTTTGCATAAGTTTTTTTTTTTGTTTATATATTATGGTTAACCTTGTTGAAATTAGAATACAAAGTATTGTGACTATCCCTTATTTATAAATAGGAAACGTTACATAGTTTACAGTTTTAAAATTCAATTTAGATCCAAGCTCTCTCTTGTGCGCGCGTTTTAAAATATATTTTTAACAAAACATTGAATTGTACATACAACCAAATTATTAAGCACAATTTTTTTCAATGTAAATTAGTTTATCAAAATAAAAAATTGTTTTGATATCTTTCTTATAAGATATCTCTTTATTTTTACTTCAATCTACTTATATATTTGCCTTATTCTGTCTGTCTGAAGCTCACGGATGGGATTTTTCATAACCATCGGTGGTTCAGTGGTAGAATGCTCGCCTGCCACGCGGGCGGCCCGGGTCGATTCCCGGCCGATGCATTTTTTTTTTTTTTTTACAATTTTTAAAACTCATTTATATATTATACAAGAATGACATCCACGGCGCCAATTTATAATTGTAACGAATAGTATTTGAACAAAAGCATTTAATCGGGTAAAACCCGGGCGTTGCCCGGGTCATTCGTATATAATAATTGTATAAACGAATGCAAGACAAAATCACCGCGAATGTTTCTTTTTTTTAAGGCAATTTCTTTTTAAGGCAATTATCGTTATTTATCGTTAATTTTTGTTTCGATTTTATTGAAAAAAAAAAACGATATGGTGCCTTTAAAAAATGATCTTTATTACTATGCAGTTTTCTATTCAGTCAATATACCTAAGTTCATGTTGCAAATGTAATTATCTCTATCGATTTAGTAGGTGAAATGCAAAAAAAAAAAAAAAAAATCGACATGATGAAATTTTTATGAAAATTCACATTTTTATTTTTATATTTTCAAGACACACACAGTTTGGGGCGGGACGTTTCACAAGAGGGACATCCACGGCGCCAATTTATAATTGTAACGAATAGTATTTTAATTAAAACATTTTAAAAACACACAGTTTGGAACGGGACGTTTCACAAGAGTGACATCCATGGCGCCAATTTATAATTGTAACGAATAGTATTTGAATTAAAACGTTTTTAAAATATATACGCACTCGGGTAAAACCCGGGCGTTGCCCGAGCCATTCGTCTAGTTGTTTTATAAATGTCACTATCAAATACAATGCAAACATTTATAATAGTATTTCTTTACATTAGATAGACAATTAATCATTTTCTCTCTATCTGTCTAGCATTCCTAAGACATAGGATACAAACAGCTATCCTGCTTTGACTGACCCAACTCAATCTTACATATATGGCCAGCCTCCAAGACTCAACCTCAGCATTGAACTTTTTGGTCAACTGGTTCAACTCAGCAATCAAAACAGGACGCGAGTAAAAGTACTTAACACTAGTCCAAACTAGTGAGCTGGACTCCCCGGGTAGTTGGTGTTCTACGCTTCAAGTAATTAGACATTTGCAATGGTTTAAAGGACATGTCTTGAGCAGAATAGCAAGGAAAAGTAAGTTCAGTAGAGACTGCCTAAAAACGTGTTTAAACCTGTCTCTCACATGTTCATGTCAGGCAGAAACTCTCATGAGAGATCTCACCTCCAAGAGAGACCAGGTTATCCACGTTTTTAAGCGGTCACTCATGAGAGACTTTACTGAATATATAGTTTTGCTTCTTTTATGCATTTTATAAGGACTTATACACTATTAAGCAAGGTTTTTTTTACATAAAACACTCAACGAGCACTATAAGTGTTCAGCTTATACACAGGGGGTCGGTGGAAGGATGGCCTAAACCGTTGGTTTTTCGACGACCTGAGTTCGATTCCCGCATTGACAACTTTTTCTGATAAAAAAAATGCTCCAATAGACCCCGATTCTTGCAAAGGTTCAACCCTACCAGCGAGTGCAAGTGAAGTTTTCGGGCTCAAAAATCATTTTATTTTGGTTAGCAGCCCGTAAATAAAGATATTTCGGAGTGCAAGTAAACGGGCTCTGACACATTTGTTAGGGCAAAAGTCGAACTGCTTTTCACATGTGTAGACATGTGGTACACTTACAATAAAAGCATTCACCTACTTCTACCAACCATGATTATCATAGCCTGTACCACGTGTACTATGGATAAGCAAAAATATTTTTCGATAAATTTGCTTGGAATATTGTTGTTTTTAATTTTCTGAAGATTCTTACCCAAGCAAATTTATCGAAAAACATTTTTATAAACCAAAATCTCCACCTTTAAATAACACACCTGTCAATCAAAAAACTTCACTTCTCCTTCCCCTACAGCTACGGCTCTGAACGCATCGCCAGAGTGCTAAAGAGACACAACATCATAACTACCTATCAATCTTCTTTAAATTTAAAAAAGGCCCTACGCCATCCAGACACAAAGCAAATTAACAAAATTGCCAAGCTAATTATATAGGGGAAACCAGCAAACCATTCAAAGATCTTATAAATCAACACAAAGAAGACACCTTCAAAATTTGTCCCTAAAATGCTCACAATCCAACAAAAGGAGAATCGCGTTGAAGTAGCGAAAAAAAAAAATGCTTGGAAATATTTGGAAGGAAAAAGTAATAACTGGAGACGAGAGTTTACGGGTATGACCCGGAAACAAAACGCCAATCCATGGGGTGGAAAGGAAAAGATGAACCAAGAACGAAGAAATCCCGACTTTGCAAGTCAAAAAACAAAGTCTTATTTGTCACGTTCTTTGACATGAAGGGAATTGTGCATTATGAATATCTAGAGGAAGGTCAAACAATCAATAAGGAGTCTTATTTAAACATTATGAGACGTGTACGTGAATCAATTCAATTCGTCTGAAAAGAAGTGAAATGTGGAGTTCCAAAAATTGGATTATCCATCATGATAATGCACCACCACTACATCTGTACTGACTTATTTGGCTAAACACGGCATCCAAATACTTCAAAAAAAAAACCTCCATATTCCCCAGACCTAACTCCAAATGATTTTTTTTCTCTTTCCAAAACTCAAAATGGCTCTAAAAGGAAGGAGATTTGACACTAGAGAATCCATCATAGCGGATTCGAAAAAAGGTATTGAAGAACATCCCGAAAGAGGCCTTTTCTAAATGTTTTAAATCATGGGAGAAGAGATGGAAATTATTGTATAGATACGGGAGGGGACTATTTTGAAAAATACTAATAAATTTTTTTAATCATTGTATTTTTTCTTTAATTTTGACCAGTCTCATTATTTATTGGACACACCTTGTATATGAGGTAATTGAATTATGTATTCGCCAAATAATGAGAAAAACAACGTTTTAAGAAAAACACGGACTTCTGGGATAACCGCATAGTAAAAAAATGTATTTCACAAATATAAATACGTTTTTTAGTAAAAGGTATAAAGAAATAAGGGGGGAAAATAATTACAAAATAAGAAATAGAAAACAGGTCAGATGTTGATATAAAATAGGCATATCCTGACCGTTCATATTAATGGCGCTCTGTAATCTAAAAAAAGCTCATATGACTGGCTAGGATAATGTTATTTTGTTTTAAAAATATATATTTTAAAAAATGTATAACACATACATTACATTATACAATAGATGCGAAAGCTAGGCGCAATATATTTTTGTAAAAGTAAATTTCAACGATAAAGGTTTCATATAATTTCTATGATTACATTTTTATCATTAATCTCCAGGTAGACGTTCTGAATATACCAAAACTGAACTTGTGGATTTGTCAACGACCGGAGCATATCAGATTGTAGAGATGGTTAATATATGAGTTTTATGTTTCTGACATCATTTTGCAGTATTTTAGAGTAAAAGCAGTCGCCTACTTCTATCCACCATGATTATCATGGCCTGTACCACCTGTACTAGGGATAAGCTAAACAAAAAACAGTCGCCTACTTCTACATACCATGATTATCATGGCCTGTACCACATGTACTAGGGATAAGCTAAACAAAAAACAGTCGCCTACTACTACATACCATGATTATCATGGCCTGTACCACATGTACTAGGGATAAGCTAAACAAAAAACAGTCGCCTACTTCTACCCACCTTCATTATCATGGCCTGTACCACATGTACTAGGGATAAGCTAAACAAAAAACAGTCGCCTACTTCCACCCACCATGTTTATCATGGCCTGTACCACATGGACTAGGGATAAGCTAAACAAAAATCAATCGCTAATTCTACCCACCATGTTTATCATGGCCTGTACCACATGTACTAGGGATAAGCTAAACAAAATACAGTCGCCTACTTTTACCCACCATGATTATTATGGCCTGTACCACATGTACTAGGGATAAGCTAAACAAAAAACAGTCGCCTACTTCTACCCACCATGATTATCATGGCCTGTACCACATGTACTAGGGATAAGCTAAACAAAAAACAGTCGCTTACTTCTACCCACCATGATTATCATGGCCTGTACCACATGTACTAGGGATAAGCTAAACAAAAAACAGTCGCTTACTTCTACCCACCATGATTATCATGGCCTGTACCACATGTACTAGGGATAAGCTAAACAAAAATCAGTCGCCTACTTCTACCCACCATGATTATCATGGCCTGTACCACATGTACTAGGGATAAGCTAAACAAAAATCAGTCGCCTACTTCTACCCACCATGATTATCATGGCCTGTACCACATGTACTAGGGATAAGCTAAACAAAAATCAGTCGCCTACTTCTACCCACCATGTTTATCATGGCCTGTACCACATGTACTAGGGATAAGCTAAACAAAAAAGAGTCGCCTACTTCTACCCACCATGATTATCATGGCCTGTACCACATGCACTAGGAATAAGCTAAACAAAAAACAGTCGCCTACTTCTACCCACCATGATTATCATGGCCTGTACCACATGTACTAGGGATAAGCTAAACAAAAAACAGTCGCCTACTTCTACCCACCATGATTATCATGGCCTGTACCACATGCACTAGGGATAAGCTAAACAAAAATCAGTCGCCTACTTCTACCCACCATGTTTATCATGGCCTGTACCACATGTACTAGGGATAAGCTAAACAAAAAACAGTCACCTACTTCTACCCACCATGATTATCATGGCCTGTACCACATGTACTAGGGATAAGCTAAACAAAAATCAGTCGCCTACTTCTACCCACCATGTTTAGCATGGCCTGTACCACATGTACTAGGGATAAGCTAAACAAAAAACAGTCGCTTACTTATATCCACCATGATTATCATGGCCTGTACCACATGCACTAGGGATAAGCTAAAAAAAAAACAAAAAAAAACAGGAGTACATAAAAAGCTATAGCTAAAGGGATAAGCTAAACAAAAAAACAGTTGCCTACTTCTACCCACCATGACTATCATGGCCTGTACCACATGTACTAGGGATAAGCTAAACAAAAAACAGTCGCCTACTTCTACCCACCATGATTATCATGGCCTGTACCACATGTACTAGGGATAAGCTAAACAAAAAAACCAGGAGTACATAAAAACGTACTAACGGCAGGGTAGAAGGGTAGCATGAGATAACACTTAATAGAAAAACTTATCTCCAGAAAGCTGTAGAATTTGTTGGCTTTTAATATCCAGGAGATTTAAATGAATTGATGCCTTTACTAAGACTCTGTAGATAAGTAAATAGCTCTAACTCTTGTGAATTTTTAATGAATTATTTTAAAAAATATTATGTGAGAGCATGATGAATTAAAATTCCTACGCAATGAAATCAAATTATGACAAATATATATAGCAAAAATATAAACTATTTATTAAAATAAAACAATATATAAACATTATATACAGTAATGTATATAATGATAATCTGGGTAGTTGGCGATTTACGCTCCCGGGTTGCCTCTATTTTCTCTCTATATTTAAATTATTCCGCCTATTTTTGAAAATTTATAGCAATGATAATAATATATATAATTATTTACTGCTAGTTCCATATTTGTTTGGAATATGGTTGAATTTGGGATTCTTCCTCCTCTTATCAGTAAGAAAGTCGTCCTTAAGACATTGTTCAGCTGACCACCGTGTTTTGGGATCAGGTTCTAGGAGGTTTTTGATGAAGGAGAGAGCTTTCTTGGGAACTTTATCTAGAACGCTCCAATCAGGTTTGGTGAACTCTGGGATATTTGCAAATTTCTCGTTGTTTACATCTAAACTTTTAACTCTCTTTGTACCTAGCATTTTGCAGATCATTTCCAAGATTTCCTCTCTGGATCTTGATTCAAAAATTTCATTTTTTATATAAAACATGGCTACAATGATTCCAAGAGCCCACATGTCAATTTTGGTGTTGTAGTAACCTAGTTCAAGTAAGATCTCTGGGGCACAGTAGCAGGATGTTCCAAACTGACAGTAGTTGAAGTCAATATCTTCTAACTTCACAGCAAATTCCAAATCTGAGATCTTGAGGTGTCCATCCCAAGAGAGTAGCATATTCCCAGGTTTGATATCTCTATGAACAATTCTCTTCTTATGAAGAAAATTCAGACCTTCTGCCATCTGGTTGACCATGAAACAGATCTCAGCTGGGGAAACGTGTTTATCACCCTTGATCACGTCCCTGACAGACCGGGGACAATATTCCAATGCCAGGAAATTAACGTTTCCTAGGGCGAAGCTTCGATGGAGGCCTACAATGTGTTTACTTTGGAGCTTAAGGAGATTGTCTCTCTCTTTTTCTTGAGAATGTTTGGTCGCCTTTAGAGCTACCGTCTTGTTAGTTTTGTTATCAGTCACAGCATATACTAAGGACCTTCTGTTAGAAAATAACAACGCCCTATAGTTATAGTACTTCTCGAGTTTAGCTATAATGACAGGATCCATGATTCAAGTTTGCTTCGCTAATGGGATTGAATAGGTTGGGTGAAACAGTTAGATTCAATGCTAACTCAATTTTATATTTTTCCGAATTATTTTATATTTTAAATTATAATTTTAAAACGAAAAGAGAGTGAATAGAGAAACACAATATAGGAAAATTATTTAATGAATAAAATATAATGAAGATCAAATAATGAATATAATTATTTAATAAAAAATATATATTTTTAAAAATTTGAACATTTGAAAATTTCTTTAAAATAAAAAGAAATCAGCTTCTACCATTGAGCATTAGTTTATAGGAGTAAAAATAAAACCGACGGAGGAGGATCAACGTGAAATTCAGAATTAATGTCATTTATTATGAAGCAACTGATTAACGAGTTGTTTACTAAATTCTCACCTCTTCTCTCAATATAATTGCCCTCGCCATTTGTATTTTCACTCACATAAATCTAATTATTCAATAGCAGAAGCTAAATATATATTTTAAAATATTTTTATTGGCTTTTAATGAAAGATTTTTCAAAAGGCATTGTTTTATTTATTAAAATATTTATATCATTTTAGAGTTATGAATTCTTATTTTTACAATTTTTTTATTTAACTTTATTCAATTATAATAACAAAGCGCCCTGTCCCCTAAGGATACTGACAACAAATGAAAAAGATATAAAAATATCTATATATTTTATATCTCTATTCAAACATTCATACAGGAAATTACATAATGATCAAATTTAGGTGTATTTTAAGCATAGTAATTTTAATTTAAACTTAAATCATAATGGTAAAAACTATGAAACATATATTTTACACACAAAAATTTATAATAAAAAAGAAAATAAATCAAAACTGACAGCTTATCCAAATCATCACTGGTGCAAACCATTGAAACAATTAGAAGAACTTCAAAATATCAATAGAAATCAACAAACAGCTTTAGCAAGACTAAGAAGTGGCCCTATTAAACCTTAAAATTTCAAAATGGACAAAAAAAACCTTCAATAACTGCTTGAAATGCATTAGTTCGGATATTTCTCCGGAACATACAAGGTATGTCCCATAAGTTCCCGGACTGGGTCCATAAAAAAATAATAATAAATGAAAAATGTAAATAAATTTGACTGTTTTATTATAGAAAAATATCTGGCAACACGGTGGTACCAATATCGAGGCGGTACGTGCGCGCGCGCCAAGGTCATTCTAATTTATTTAAAGGTTACACCTAGCGCTGCGGCGATTTTACGATGGAACAAAAATTGAAGCCGAGGATTTACATAGAATTTTGTGTGAAACTTCAAATATCAGCAACCGAAACTTTTGAAATGCTTAATAAAGCATTCTCCAATTACGCCCCAAAGAGAACAACTGTTTTTGAATGGCATTCTAGATTTAAAGCTGGCAGAATTTACATTGAAGATGATCCTCGTCAAGGACGCCCAAAATTTCAAAGGACTGATGAAAATGTGCAAAAAATCACCGATTTGATAAAAGAAAATCCTCGAACCACTTTGCTGGAGCTAGAGCAAGACACAGGAATCTCTAAAACAACGATTGGAAGGATCGTAACCGAAGATTTTAAGCTTAAAAAGATTCCTGCAAAATTCATCCCAAGATTCCTCACTAATGAGCAAAAACTGTGTCGGCTTGCAACCTGTGAGGACATGTTAGAAATGACAAGAACGGATTCGGAATGGAAAGACAAGATAATCACAGGCGACGAGACATGGGTCTATGGCTATGACCCTGAAACCAAGCGTCAATCTGCCGAGTGGAGAGGTCTGGGTGAGCCTAGACCCAAAAAATCCAGGATATTGAAATCCAGAAACAAGGTGTTTCTGATCGCTTTTTTTTTTTTTTTTTTTTGATAACAAGGGCATTGTTAATCACGAGTATCTTCCTGCAGGCCAAACAGTTATTAAGGAAATGTATTTGGGCATTCTTCGCCGTCTAAGGGAAGCGATTCGGAAAAAAAGGCCAGAAAAATGGACTAATGGTGACTGGATCCTACACCATGACAATGCCCGCCCTCACACAGCGCACTTGGTGACGAGTTTTTTTGGCTAAAAACGGGACACAAATCCTACCTCAACCACCCTATTCCCCAGACATCGCACCAAATGACTTTTTCCTGTTCCCCTAACTTAAAGTAGTTCTAAAAGTAAGACAGTTTGACACCAGGGATGACATAATAGAAAAATCGTTGTTGGCATTGAAGAGCATTTCAAAAGAGGCCCATAAAATCTGTTTCGACAATTGGGAGAAACGATGGCGCTGGTGCGTTGAAGCAAGGGGGGATTACCTTGAAAAGTTTTAAAAATAAAAAAAAAATCTTACCTTTTTTTTATGGACCCAGTCTGGGAACTTATGGGACATGCCTTATATCTTATCATGCTCAGAACTGACAATAGAGGACCCATTTTCCAGGCCTATAACTACCATGGCAAAATTGGAAAGGAGTGGACTTCAGGAATTGGTTTAACCATGGAGATAAGCACCACCACCACACACAATCAATTATAGTTAACAATTAAGATTACTAAAAAAGTCAGATAGGAATTTACAAATTTGATGAATTTATTATAAGCCACTTTTCTAGATATTATTCTTCTTGGATCAATACAGATAATACCTTTACTATGTCTGTAGTCTTGAAATACTGGAGGCACTTGAGTAAAAGATAAATAGAATCCTGAAAGTTACATCCACAAAAATAGCTTTCTCAGCAGAGTTTTCACAGAAATTACCATGTTTGGTTACAATCCTGCTGAATTTTTAAACAGGAAATATAACTAAGCCTGGAAGAAGTTTTTGGTCACAATTTCAATCAAGCAAAATTAAAGTTAAGCATGTACTAAACCAGGGGTTGGCAACCTTTTGAGTTAGAATAGTCAAAAATTAAAATATCAAAGTTTTTTAAAGAGCCACAATTTTTTTATTGCAAACAATAAATAGTACTCGCATAAATAGTTTTTATTCATGCGAGTACTACACGCAGTTCACATCCAAAGAGCCGCATGTGGCTCGCGAGCTGCAGGTTGCCTATCCCTGTACTAGACTAATGTACTTATTTTTAAGTCAGAAAATAATGATAGTGATAAAACTAGAACATTGGCCTATTCTAAAAACAGGTCTATAATGACAACCTGTTCTAAGGTTTTTATTAAAGTTTTATCTTAATAAAGATTAAAAAAATAAAATATGTGAGGGACTATATGTGTTTTACCAATATATATATTAACTATTAACAATATAAATTAATGATAAAACTGATTATCAGGATATATAATGTTTCACTTATATATTTTAAATATATTCTCGCAATATATATAATGACATTTGCCAACTCATCTCTTCCCATTTTTATAAGTCATACAAAAGCGCTTTATGTATTGTTCCAACTTGCCCATTAGCGATGATATTTTCAAATATTTTGGAATATATTTTTAAATGGGTCATATACAAGGTATGATGATAAAATTCGGGGAATTGGGCCATAAAATATTTATTAGATGAATATATAAAATAATTGGTTTATATTCCTCAAAATACTGTCTGAGGGAATCTATACAGCGTTTGATTCTTTTTTCCCAGTTCCAGAAGCACCCAGAAAATTCGTCAGAAGTAATGCCCTTCAAAACGCTCAGCGATTTTTCCATTATGGCATTAACAGTATCAAATCTATGTCTTTTTAGAACTGACTTCATTCTAGGAAAGAGAAAGAAGTCATTTGGGGCTAAATCAGGCGAGTACGGGGATGAGGCATTGTCAACATGCTATTTTTTAGTCAAAAAATCACCCACGGAAAGAGCTCTGTGTGCTGGGGCGTTATCGTGATGAAGCATCCATTCGCCAGAGATCCACTTTTTCGGTCGTTTCTTCCGTAAAGGCGTAAAATCGCTAGGTACACGTGTTGATTAATTGTTTGCCTTTGTGGGAGGAATTCATAATGCACAATGCCTTGGTGATCAAAAAAAGCCACCAAGAGAACCTTTGTTTTTGACTTAGACTGCACTGACGACTAGCACGAGGTCAATTTCTCACAATACCCTAAAAATAAGGAATCTGGAAGAACGCGCGGAGGCTTTGGAGAGACGAGCCCGAGAAAATAATTTAATAATACACTGCGTGACATTGAAAATGGAACACCAAGAAATAGTGGCCAGAAAGTGATGAAACTCGGCAGACAGAGAGAGATAGGGACGAACAATAAGTGATCTTTATTTCAAAATGATAGTCATAATACAGAGCGAGAACGGCGTCGGCTTAGTAGCAAGTAGGACCACCGCGGACGGCGATGCACACAGCAACACGTCTAGGTAGAGAGGCAATCAGAGTACGGATGGCGTCCTGAGGGATGGCTCTCCATTCCCTCTCAACCATTTGCCACAGTTCGTCTTCTGAACGCGGCTGTGGCAAGGCATGCAAACGGCGTCCAATGATGTCCCAGACGTGCTCGATTGGTGAGAGATCAGATGAGTACGGTGGCCAGGGAAGCATCTGTACATCTTGCAGAGCTTGTTGGCTAATGCGAGCAGTGTGCGGTCGGGCGTTATCCTGCTGATAAAGGGCATTGGGTACCCCCTGAAGGTAGGGGAGTGTCACCGGTCGCAGCACATCATCACGTATCGTTGGGCCGTCATAGTGCCCTGAATACGAAGTAAAGGTGACCTGGAATCATACGCGATTGCGCCCCAAACCATGATTTCACGTTGTCGCACGGTGGGGCGTTCCACAATTGCTGCCGGATTGGACCTTTCTCCACGTCGACGCCACACGCGTACACGGCGACTATCACTGGACAAGCAGACACGCGACTCATCTGAGAACACGACCCTGTGCCATTCCGTCATCCACGTCAATCTAGCCCGGCACCATTCCAAACGTTGGCGCCTATTCGGTGGGGTCAATGGCAGTCTTCTTAGCGGACGGCATGAGTGCAAGCTATTAGCAACCAATCGACGGGAAATGGTTCTGGTCGAGATGGAATGATCTAGGGTTTCTTGCACATGTTGCAGGATGGCGGTACAAGTGGCTTGTGGGGCCGCCACTGTTTGTCGAAGGATACGCCGATCCACACGTGCTGACGTCACTCTGGTTGCACCGACATTCCTATAAATTGCCACATTTCCTTGTTCCAACCATCTTCTCCACAGTCGGTGCACCGTGGACGCACCAAGATGTGTATCAGCTGCGATTTGACGTATGGACCAACCTGCCCTTTTCAGTCCGATCACCATGCCCCTCGTAAAAGCGTCTGTCTGCTTGAACTGCCTCCGTTTACGATGACCTGGCATTCTCTGTTATTACACGTGTCTTTTGACACAAGAACAAAATTTCTACAATGATTTTCCTTGAAGAAATAACGACACACGAATACTGTCCTTTCTGCAAGTTCCCTCCCTTATATCTTACTCCATGTGCGCACGAGAGCTGCGCATTTTACATCATTTGCATAACTCGGTTAGGCGCGTCTACCCTGAAATTTGCATAATTTTCTGGCCACTATTTCTTGGTGTTCCATTTTCAATGTCACGCAGTGTATATGGCATCGAATCAGCAGAGACTGACAGCCGGGAATTGCTGCTACAAAAGGTCAAGAAGTTAATGGCGGAAGGTATGCAGATTACTGATGATGTGGTAATTGCCGAATGCCATCGCCTGGGCAGGGGACCAAAGGCGCCTATTCTGATTGAAGTTCCTGATCACGAGTCCAGAATAAGTCTCCTAAAGAACTCATCCAAACTTCGAATACTCAATATTTTTATGAGCAGGGATTACAGCCCCCAGATTAGAGAGCAGAGAAAAATTTTAATAGAAAGGAGAAAGGAACTTTACAAGAAAGGTATAGGATCGAGAGAGAGAGAGAGAGAAGTTGAGGGATAATAAACTTCTCCTAAACGGCATCAACTACATGGTAGTGGAGGGACAGGTGGTGAATGCCAAAGGAGAATCAATATAGCTAGAGGCACACCCGCGGATCTCTGTAAATAGATGTAAATATTCAGATAATAAAATACATACAAATAAAGATGCACAATCTAGAAACAAAACTCAACTCACAGGAACTCCTTATATTTCACATAGCAAGATCATACTATTAAAGAAAGTCAACTTAAGGGCTTAAATCTGAAACATAATAAATTTAAGATCGAAAAAAGAAAACCAATGGTTGGCAATTAACCAGCTGAAGACAGTCAAAAATACCCAAGATGCATTTCTTCGCCGTCTCTTAGACTTACCAAGCTTCACACCAGGATATATCCTCAGAAGAGAATGTGGAAGAATTTCAACTGAACTTAATGCTGTAAAACTCAAAGTTTTGGGTCAGGATCTTAAAAAATGGAGACGATCAGATTACCACATGCTTGCTTAAACTATCCCTGGAAAGTCACCGCGAAAAAGGAAATAGAAAATAGTTTTACTCAAAATTTAATAAAAATTTAGACTCTAAGGGATATTCCTTTCTTAAGGGCTGTGAAGATTACTTAGTCATACAGGAAGAACTGCCAGGCCTAAATAGAACCACCACAGACCAACTAATTCAAAACGATCAGATGAAAATCATTGATTCAACCCACTTTGCTCACTACAAATTTTTGAGTGAATCATTCATGACAGAGGAGTACCTACGATTAAATATCCCGCTTTCCAACAAAAGACTAGTTGCACAACATAGAGTTTTATGGCAATTCTTCAGGGAAGAAAGAAAAGACTTCTGGAAAGAAAATGGCCGGAACTGTTTACTTTGTAAAGATCTCATGGATGATAATTTGGTTCACTATTTCCTCCAATGCCCTCTCTTAACAGAAAAACGTACTGCAATTTTACCAAGCCCTAACTTTGGTCAATTTAGATACCAACACTTATGTCAACTTCTCTCTTCCGCTCTGGATGATGAATTACTGATTGTTAAATACTTTAAATTCTGCACAGAAGCTGGGCGCATAAGAAAGAATGCAGGGCAAAGGATACTGGACTCTGTAAATAGGTAACTGAATGAGACACAAGCTTTATTTTGCTGTAAATGTTTCCTCTTCCTCTCCTCTTGTTGAAGTGTAAATACGGCGAATCCTATATGGGGCGGAATGCCCTAAATAAAGGCTTTTGTTGTTGTTGTTGTTTTTGACTTAGACATTATTGCTTTTTTCGGTTTGGGGGCATTTTTCGGGAGCCACTGGTTCGATTGTCGTTTTGTCTCTGGGTCATACCCATAGACCCAGGTTTCATCACCAGTAATAACCTTTGTGAGGAAGTTTAGATCTTTGCAGGCATTAACCCTTTCCTCCTTTCCCCCTTCCTCCAAGATCCATTGCAAAAAAAAAAAACGCCGCGTTTTTGTTTCTTTGCTTTAAAAAATGCTTATAAAATTCCTATTGTTTGACATATCTAAAAGATATATATATTATATATAAAAAAAAGAATAGAGATTTCTGTTGTATTTTAATATTAATTACTTGTAGAGGAATTATTGGTCATTTGCTTGATTTTGGTATGCAGTCGTGGAAGAGATTATAATAAAATTAGTTATTAAAAATAGCTTTAATTGCGCTGAAGGAATATATGAAAAACATGGTTTGATAAAAATACTGCCTGGCTTAAGGCGTAAGAATAAAAAAGAAAAGCTTATTTACATAATGTACAAAAGTTTTGAGTCGGCCATCCGGGAAGAGAAAATATGGTTTTACGGGCTACTAACCAAAAGTTATGATTTTTGAGCCCAAACTCGATGTCAGGTGGCAAGGGACCCTAGGATCTGGCGGTAGGAGATGTCTCGCAGGGGTGGTGGAAATGTTGGGCAAGCAGGGGAACAGCGCCAGGGTGCAGTGAGGCGGGTGCCTTGAATAGGCCAGGAATCCAGGAGAAGTGGCAGATGGAATTGGAGGCAGAAGGTCCTTGAAGCTTAGAACTTGAGGGCCCTAGACTTCAGGATGGGGCAGCTTGAGGCTCTCGCCTCGTGCTTGTCAGGAAGGCCCTTGGAGCAGCAGTTGGCACATTTGGAGGTGCGCTGGTCAGCAATGGATGGGCAGGTGCGGCCTTCATGGCCGTCTTCACCGCAGTGGAAGCACTTAGGAGCTCTGGTGCATTGGGCAGAGTTGTGGCCGAAGCCACAACAGCGGAAGCAGACGCGGGCGCGGATGGACTCATGATCAGTGGGCCAATGTTCTCTTCAGTGACGAGTCAAGATTTAGTTTAAACAAAGATTCTCGACGAGTTTTCATCTGGAGGGAGCCTGGAACCCGCTATAATCCCAGTAACATCAGGGAAATAGACAGTTTTAGAGGGGGCAGTCTCTTAGTCTGGTCTGGCATCAGTTCTAGCAGACGCACACCCCTCCACATTTTTTCTGAGGGCACTTTAACTGCCCAAAGGTACAGGGACGAGATCCTTGAGCCCTATCTAAGACCTTATAGAGATCAAATTGGTCACAATTTAATTTTTATGGACGATAATGCTCGTCCGCATAGGGCTAGGCTAGTCAATGAATATCTCCAGAGTGAGAATATTCGAAGGATGAATTGGCCAGCCAGATCTCCGGGCCTGAATCCAATAGAGCATGTGTGGGATGCTCTAAGGAGGCGTATTGGAGCTCGTCACCCCTCTCCCAGAACCCTCGTTGAGCTAAGAACTGCTCTATTGGAGGAGTGGGGTTTACTACCCCTGGACCTCCTCCAAAGCCTGGTAAACAGTATGAGGGCTCGCTGTGAGACCTTGATAGCTGTTAGAGTTGATCATACTCCCTATTGATATCTTATTTCTTTAAGATCTGGAACCTTAGCTTTGGGTATGGTGGTAATAATTTGCATATTTCATAATTTCAAATATATATTTTTTAAATTTTCATATAGCTAGTCAAATTATCCATAGTTTAAACTATTTGTATACTAAATTTTATATTTGTTAATAAATTAGCTTTTGAGAAATTTCAATATTGGTTAAGTTTCTTATTTTTTGGACACCAGTGTATATTGTGACGGTGTTTTGACCCACCGCCAATTTTGAACAGCCCTTTCAACCGCCACCACCTCTGCCGGCGGTGACGCCAAGTCGGCGCATGCGCGGCGGCGGTGACCAAGTCGGCGCATGCACGGCGGCGGTGACGTGTTAAGCACGTGGGAGGATACCATTGTTTTTGATGGCCAACCACGAGCCAACGTCCATATTCATCCATCCATTTTCATCAAACCTTTTAAAACTCTTCTTTACTAGATTTTAATTTGTAACAATAATAATTAACATTAATATTTATTTATTTTTATATTTTTCAGTAATAATTAAAATATACCTTGGAATGAATAATTGAATCATTTCTTCAAAACCAGACGAACCACCACAATATAAAACAACAAATTCTCAACAATTATTAAATTTCCTTTCTATCTTAACTCTGATCATTTCTGTGTGTGTGTGACAATTGACAATAATTTATTGACATCTAGTCAACAGCATAATGAGAGTTTACAATTAGAGTTAAAAATAAAGTGAAATATTTACACCAGACGAAGCCTTCTCCAAAGGGACGTCGGGATTCTATCAGGAGCCTAAATCCGCCTTGAGTTCGGACAAGCCCTTGCCAATGATAGAATTCTTGTTCCCACATGCTCAATGACAATGTTGAGGGATTCGGAGAGAATTATCTTGTTTCCAAGCGAGAGTTGCTCGAGGAGTATTGTACGCGATAAACTCGAGTAAACCTAAAGTGCTTTACAATAGAGAGAGAAAATTAAGAACCTTTTGGAGAACCTTTTAACTCAGAATTTCGCGAATTTTTAATAAAATATTAAAAAATTCTCTCTCTAAATTGGATATAACGTGTTTCATTTTTTAAAATTAGCGTGTAACATGCGCTGTATTTATTTATGCCAAATATTTAGTTATTATTTGATTTTTCTTCATATATATTTAGGCAGTCGACAACACTACTTTCTTTCTTTCTCTAATTTTGCATAAGTTTTTTTTGTTTATATATTAAGCTCAACCTTGTTGAAATTAGAACACAAAGTATTGTGACTATCTCCCTTATTTATAAATAGGAAACGTTACATAGTTTACAGTTTTAAAATTCAATTTAGATCTAAGCTCTCTCTTGTGCGCGCGTTTTAAAATATATTTTTAACTGTATAATTTTCTTACAACATAAACCTTAGATTATTAAAACATTGGATCAGTAAACATGAGGGCAACCACTTCGCTCAATTACATTACTTTATTTTTCATATAACATTTTTGTAAACAATACGATTATTACGATATTAAATTTCGAAGAACTCAAGACCATGGGAATGCAGATCTTCTGTCACGTTTTCCTGTGGGTTGTGAAGAAATTCCAAGACTAAATAATGCTTTATCCCCTATGTGGAAGAATTGCCGATCGCAGCAGAGGAAATTGCCACGGAAACTGAAAAAGACAAAGTGCTCTCATTAGCCAAATTTTATACTCAGCAAGGCTGGCCTGAAAAGGTGGCTGATCACCTCAGACCTTATTTTCAAAGGAAACTTGAGCTAACTGTAGATGGGGAGTGTTTGGTTTGGGGAATGAGAGTCGTCATTCCACCATCTCTCAGAATAAAAATGTTGAACTGTCTTCATGAGACTCATTCCGGTATGAACAAAATGAAGGCTGTAGCAAGATCACATTTTTGGTGGCCAAATCTAGCTACCCAAATCGAGTTTTTGGTGAATAAGTGCAGAAGCTGTCAGCAATCCCAGGATGGGCCAAATAAAGGAAAATGGCAACCCTGGACATGGTCAACCAGACCTTGGCAAATAATTCATATTGTTTATTCAAAATGTTAATCTGCAAGACGCAGGTTATCATCATCCCCTTTTGATTTGTTTTTGTCACTTTTGGCGGTTCGCAAATAAACAACAAAAGCTGTATCAGACATTATAAAGACAATAATGCTAAAGACTCAAAGACCTTCTGGAAAACTATTGCGCTCTACAAAAGCACATCTATAATCCAAGGAGAAATATCTATACAGGACTGGCTGAACTTTTACCGCGAACTAATGACTACAGAGAAAAATTTGAGAATTTGTAATTTACATAATGTGATTTCTCAGAACGATCCTATATTGGACTCAGAGATAACCAATGCAGACATATACAAGGAGATAGCTGGTTTGAAGAGTAACAAGGCATGCGGGCCCGATGGCATCCCCAATGAAGTATTAAAAACACTCCCTGATTCGTACATACTGCTGTTGAAACAACTCTACAACAGTGTTATGACGACTGGAAAATGCCCAGCAATTTGGACTAATTCCACTATACACCCAATCTTTAAAAATGGTTATAAGAACAGCCCCTCCAACTACCGAGGTATTGCACTGATTAGCAATGTATCAAAGCTTTTCACATCAATCCTAAGATCACGACTGGAGGAATGGGTCGAAGGAAGAAGGGTTATACCCGAAAACCATGCGGGATTTAGAAAAGGAAGATCATGTATTGACCACATATTTACACTAACTACTTTAATCCAACTATCATTAAGAAAAAAAGAGAGGAAAACTATATGTCTTTTTTGTCGATCTAAGGAAGGCATTTGATACTGTACCTCACTCAATACTTTGGAAAAAACTTTACAACCTAGGCATAAGTTACCAATTCATAAGTACGATCAGAAGTTACTACGAACAAGCAACTATAGCTATCAGATGGAAGGGATCATTTACGGAAAGTATTAAGATAAACTCGGGAGTCCTCCAGGGAGAACCACTTTCCCCACTGCTATTTATATTATTTATCACGGACTTAATCGAAATTTATAATAACTCAGACCTGCCGAGTGTAAATTTGCCAGAATTTAGAGATATCCATTTATTGCTGTACGCCGACGACATAGCAATTATAGGTGAGTCCAGGATGAACCTCCAAAAGAAGATCAAAATACTGAAAGAATATCTCGATGAGAACTTAATGACACTAAATGAGTCCAAGTCAAAGATTATGGTGTTCCGTAATGGAGGTAAACCCTCAAATAAGGATAGATGGTTCTGGAATGATAAACCCATAACAATAACTTCAAGATATACATACTCTTGGGATTCCCTCTGACACCAACAATAACAACTACTCACCCGGCAAATTACTTTAAAGGAAACGCACTTACAGCAATTAACGCCACACACCCAATATTAATAAAATCAAAAGCAAAGTCAATAAATTTATCAATCAAACTCTTTGATACAATAGTGAGAGCTGTCCTGATGTATGCCGCTCCATTGTGGGCAACAGAGCATAAAGACTTACTGGACAATATACAAGACATATTTATCCGTAGGTTCCTGAATCTGCCCAGATACACTCCAGGTTACCTAATCAGATTAGAAACCGGTCGTATCTCATTGAGTGTAACAGCCTTAAAATTAACCCTGAAGTATTGGCTGCGGGTGTTGAATATGAGCAGTGACAGATTGCCACGTATATGTTTTAATAGAACACGGGAACTGTCTAATGCTTCGGGCACACCCATCGGTTTCATTAAAAAGCTCACCAATCTGCTTAACAATAATGGATCCCCTGCACTTGTTTCCTGTGATGACCCTGAAACGCTGAGGAGCGCGATTACAGGGCTCTTAAAAACAGCGGCAGACCAATCTATACAAAACGACCTTACAAGAATGGATAAATCTAAGCTATACTCTCACTACAAAGACATTCACATATCTTTCATGACGGAGGGATACCTTTTAGGGGATTTTCCTTTCCCGGTTGTAAGACTACTCGCACAAGTTGGAATACTTTCAAGTTTTTTTAGAGAAAACCACACCAAGATGCTCTGCGGTGAGGACCCGACTTGTACCTTCTGTAATTCAAAACTAAAAAATGAAATCACTCACTATATTTTTGATTGCTCTGCTCTGAAAGAAGAACCCTTATGCTCAAAACTGGGCAACTCTGTGCTTCACTTCCATCAATAATTGACAATATGACCCAGAATAAGTATATTGCTACGGCGTTTTATGGTTTCCACAAGTCCATATCTCAGAAGAAGGCCAAGTGATACTCACTCCTCACTTTCTTACTGCTACTCTTTTTGTGTTGATTTCTTGCTTCCCTCTTTCTTCTTATTATTTTTTTTCCTTTTCTTGTTTTTTTCTTTCTCTTTTTACTCTGTATATATCGTTATTTCCTTTGTCTCACTGCTTTGTTCTTATGCATACCTTTGGTGAATCCTGTATAGGGTCAGTGACCCTAAATAAAGGCTTTTTTTATAAAGACAATAAAGATTTTCTGATAATAAAAGTGTACAAAGATGTTACAGTTTTGATATCTTTCTTAATATGTCTCTTTATATATTTTTTACTTCAATTGTTTTATAAATGTCACTATCAAATACAATGCAAACATATATAATAGTACGAGGGCCATCCAATAAATAAGTTTCCCTATTTTTTAAAAAAATAAACCACATTATTTACAATTATGCAGTTATTTTATTTTCATTATACAACTCATAGACTACCTCTCTAAATAATCACCATTTCTGTCCAAACATTTTTGGTACCGTTGTAGCAATTTTTTGATACCACTGTTGTACCAAGCCGTGTCCTGTCTTCGTAGCCAGTGGTTCTCCTCCGCCTGCACTTCGTCATCATTCGCAAAGTGCTTGCCTCCAAGGTGCCACTTGAGTGCTGGAAAAGATGGAAGTCGCTTGGGGCAAGTTCCGGAGAATAAGGTGGATGTGTAAAAATTTCCCATTTGAAGTTTTCCATAGCCATAACTTTGCCTACAGAGATTGTGACCTTCGCCTTTTTTGGTGCACTTTCCTCAGGCTTCTTCCACACCATGCTTTGTCGTTTTGTTTCTGGAGTTGAATGATGCACCCAGCTTTCATCTCCAGTGACAATACTGGAAAACAGTTGATCTCCATCTCTTTGATGCATTTCCAGGAAAGCTCGGTCTGCCTCCATCCGTTGTTGCTTGTGATTTTCCAAGAGCAAACGTGGGACCCATCTTGCGCAGACTTTGCGAAAATTCAAAATATCTGACATGATTGTTCCAATCGAAGAGCGTCCAATTTCGATTCCAGGAGGCAGTCGAATCATTATTTCGTCAATGGTGACGCGGCGATCTGCTTCCACCACATTCCGAACAACAGCAACGGCTGCATTGTCCGTAGCAGTAACGGGCCTGCCGCTTCGCTCGTCATCATGCACGTTTTGCCGTCCTTCTAAGAACCATGAACGCCATCGGCGAACCATTTGAATGCTCATACATTCTTCACCATACACTGACACTAAATTGCGATTAATATTGACCGCAGTTTCATTTTTCGCCGTGAAAAAAACGAATTACAGAACGGAGTTCGCAAGTGGACACGTTCACCAGTGGTAGCTCCATGGAAACTGAAGCGCTACGGACTTGCGCGTACGAGTAGCGTGATATTGAAGGTCACCAGCTTCCAACGCATCCTAGTGACCATTTATTCCATACTAACTAATTTTTACAACGTTTCGTTTGCAGAAAAAAAAATAGGGAAACTTATTTATTGGATGGCCCTCGTATTTCTCTACATTAGATAGACAGTTAATCATCTTCTCTTTATCTGTCCAGCATTCCTAAGACATAGGATACAAACAGCTATCCTGCTTGGACTGGCCCACCTCAATCCTACATCTATGGCCAGACTCCCAGACTCAACCTCAGCATGGAACTTTTTGGTCAACTAGTTCAACTCAGCAATCAAAACAGGACGCAAGTAAAAGTGCTTAGCACTAGTCCATACTGGTGAGCTGGACTCCCCACAGGTAGTTGGCGTTCTGCATTCCCTGGGTTATAAATATATCTCTTTCTACCAATGAAAAATTTTGAAAATACTGGAATATATGTCAATACTTATGTGTATAATGGAAATATTTTTCAAATAATGTCTCAGAAAGGAAATTTACAAGATCGAAAAGTAAATTATAAAGAAATATATCAAAAGAATTAAAATGATTTACCAATAACATATCAAGTAATTAGACATTTGCAACGGTTTAAAGGACATGACTTGAGCAGAATAGCAAGGAAAAGTAGGTTCAGTAGAGACTGCTTAAAAACGTGTTTAAACCTGTCTCTCACATGTTCATGTCAGGCAGAAACTCTTATGAGAGATCTCAACTCCAAGGGAGACCAGTTTATCCACGTTTTTAAGCGGTCACTCATGAGAGACTTTACTGAATATATATTTTTGTTTCTTGTATACATTTTATAAGGACTTGTACACTATTAAGCAAGATTTTTTTACATAAAACACTCAACGAGCACTATAAGTGTCCAGCTTACATACAGGGGGTCTGTGGAAGGATGGCCTAAACGTTGGTTTTCGACCGCTACGACCTGGGTTCGATTCCCGCATTGACAACTTTTTCTGATAAAAAAAAAGCTCCAATAACCCCCGATTCTTGCAAAGGTCCAACCCTACCAGCGAGTGCAAGTGAAGTTTTCGGGCTCGAAAATCATTTTATTTTGGTTAGCAGCCCGTAAATAAAGATATTTCGGAGTGCAAGTAAACGGGCTCTGACACATTTGTTAGGGCAAAAGTCGAACTGCTTTTCACATGTGTAGACATGTGGTACACTTACAATAAAAGCATTCACCTACTTCTACCAACCATGATTATCATAGCCTGTACCACGTGTACTATGGATAAGCAAAAATATTTTTCGATAAATTTGCTTGGGTAATTGTTGTTTTTAATTCTCTAAAGATTCTTACCCAAGCAAATTTATCGAAAAACATTTTTATAAACCAAAATCTCCACCTTTAAATAACACCCCTGATCAATCAAAAAACTTCACTTCTCTTTCCCCTACAGCTACGGCTCTGAACGCATCGCCAGAGTGCTAAAGAGACAAAACATCATAACTACCTATCAATCATCTTTAAATTTAAAAAAGGCCCTACGCCATCCAGACACAAAACAAATTAACAAAATTGCCAAGCTAATTATATAGGGGAAACCAGCAAACTATTAAAAGATCTTATAAATCAACACAAAGAAGACACCTTCAAAATTTGTCCCTAAAATGCTCACAATCCAACAAAAGGAGAATCGCGTTGAAGTAGCGAAAAAAAAAATGCTTGGAAATAATTGGAAGGGAAAAGTAATAACTGGAGACGAGAGTTTACGGGTATGACCCGGAAACAAAACGCCAATCCATGGGGTGGAAAGGAAACGATGAACCAAGAACGAAGAAATCCCGACTTTGCAAGTCAAAAAACAAAGTCTTATTGGTCACGTTCTTTGACATGAAGAGAATTGTGCATTATGAATATCTAGAGGAAGGTCAAACAATCAATAAGGAATCTTATTTAAACATTATGAGACGTGTACATGAATCAATACAATTCGTCTGAAAAGAAGTGAAATGTGGAGTTCCAAAAATTGGATTATCCATCATGATAATGCACCACCACTACATCTGTACTGACTTATTTGGCTAAACACGGCATCCAAATACTTCAAAAAAAAACCTCCATATTCCCCAGACCTAACTCCAAATGATTTTTTTTCTCTTTCCAAAACTCAAAATGGCTCTAAAAGGAAGGAGATTTGACACTAGAGAATCCATCATAGCGGATTCGAAAAAAGGTATTGAAGAACATCCCGAAAGAGGCCTTTTCTAAATGTTTTAAATCATGGGAGAAGAGATGGAAATTATTGTATAGATACGGGAGGGGACTATTTTGAAAAATACTAATAAATTTTTTTTAATCATTGTATTTTTTCTTTAATTTTGACCAGTCTCATTATTTATTGGACACACCTTGTATATAAAGTAATTGAATTATGTATTCGCCAAATAATGAGAAAAACAACGTTTTAAGAAAAACACGGACTTCTGGGATAACCGCATAGTAAAAAAATGTATTTCACAAATATAAATACGTTTTTTAGTAAAAGGTATAAAGAAATAAGGGGGGAAAATAATTACAAAAAAAAAGAAATAGAAAACAGGTCAGATGTTGATATAAAATAGGCATATCCTGACCGTTCATATTAATGGCGCTCTGTTATCTAAAAAAAGCTCATATGACCGGCTAGGATAATGTTATTTTGTTTTTATAAAAAATATATTTTAAAAATGTATAACACGTACTTATACAATAGATGCGAAAGCTAGGCGCAATATATTTTTGTAAAAGTAAATTTCAACGATAAAGGTTTCATATAATTTCTATGATTACATTTTTATCATTAATCTCCAGGTAGATGTTCTGAATATACCAAAACTGAACTTGTGGCTTTGTCACCGACCGGAGCATATCAGATTGTAGAGATGGTTAATATATGAGTTTTATGTTTCTGACATCATTTTGCAGTATTTTAGAGTAAAAGCAGTCGCCTACTTCTACTCACCATGATTAGCATGGCCTGTACCACCTGTACTAGGGATAAGCTAAACAAAAAAAACAGTCGCCTACTTCTACCCACCATGATTATCATGGCCTGTACCACCTGTACTAGGGATAAGCTAACAAAAATCAGTCGCCTACTTCTACCCACCATGTTTATCATGGCCTGTACCACATGTACTAGGGATAAGCTAAACAAAAAACAGTCGCCTACTTCTGCTCACCATGTTTATCATGGCCTGTACCACATGTACTAGGGATAAGCTAAACAAAAATCAGTCGCCTACTTCTACCCACCATGTTTATCATGGCCTGTACCACATGTACTAGGGATAAGCTAAACAAAAAACAGTCGCCTACTTCTGCTCACCATGATTAGCATGGCCTGTACCACCTGTACTAGGGATAAGCTAAACAAAAAACAGTCGCCTACTTCTACCCACCATGATTATCATGGCCTGTACCACCTGTACTAGGGATAAGCTAAACAAAAATCAGTCGCCTACTTCTACCTACCATGTTTATCATGGCCTGTACCACATGTACTAGGGATAAGCTAAACAAAAAACAGTCGCCTACTTCTGCTCACCATGATTAGCATGGCCTGTACCACCTGTACTAGGGATAAGCTAAACAAAAATCAGTCGCCTACTTCTACCCACCATGTTTATCATGGCCTGTACCACATGTACTAGGGATAAGCTAAACAAAAATCAGTCGCCTACTTCTACCCACCATGATTAGCATGGCCTGTACCACCTGTACTAGGGATAAGCTAAACAAAAATCAGTCGCCTACTTCTACCCACCATGTTTATCATGGCCTGTACCACATGTACTAGGGATAAGCTAAACAAAAAACAGTCGCCTACTTCTGCTCACCATGATTATCATGGCCTGTACCACGTGTACTAGGGATAAGCTAAACAAAAAACAGTCGCCTAATTCTACCCACCATGATTAGCATGGCTTGTACCACGTGTACTAGGGATAAGCTAAACAAAAAACAGTCGCCTACTCCTGCTCACCATGATTAGCATGGCCTGTACCACCTGTACTAGGGATAAGCTAAACAAAAAACAGTCGGCTACTTCTACCCATCATGATTATCATGGCCTGTACCACCTGTACTAGGGATAAGCTAAACAAAAAACAGTCGCCTACTTCTACCCACCATGATTATCATGGCCTGTACCACATGTACTAGGGATAAGCTAAACAAAAAACAGTCGCCTACTTCTGCTCACCATGATTAGCATGGCCTGTACCACCTGTACTAGGGATAAGCTAAACAAAATACAGTCGCCTACTTCTACCCACCATGATTATCATGGCTTGTACCACATGTACTAGGGATAAGCTAAACAAAAATCAGTCGCCTACTTCTACCCACCATGTTTATCATGGCCTGTACCACATGCACTAGGGATAAGCTAAACAAAAATCAGTCGCCTACTTCTACCCACCATGTTTATCATGGCCTGTACCACATGTACTAGGGATAAGCTAAACAAAAAACAGTCACCTACTTCTACCCACAATGATTATCATGGCCTGTACCACATGTACTAGGGATAAGCTAAACAAAATTCAGTCGCCTACTTCTACCCACCATGTTTAGCATGGCCTGTACCACATGTACTAGGGATAAGCTAAACAAAAAACAGTCGCTCACCTATATCCACCATGATATTCATGGCCTGTACCACATGCACTAGGGATAAGCTAAAAAAAACAGGAGTACATAAAAACGTACTAACGGCGTTTGAACGGCGGTGTAGAAGGGTAGCATGAGATAAAACTTAATAAAGAAACACATCTCCAGAAAGCTGTAGAATTTTTTCGCTTAATATTTAGGAGATTTAAATGAATTGATACTTTTACTAAGACTCTGTAGATAAGTAACTAGCTCTAACTCTTGTGAATTTTTAATGAATTATTTAAAAAAATTATTGTGTGAAGAGCATGATTAATTAAAATTTCTACGCGAAAAAACAAATGATGACAAATATATATAGCAAAAATATTAAATATTTATTAAAATAAAACAATATCAAAACAATATATACAGTATATAATTATAATCAGGGTAGTTGGCGATTTACCGGGTTACCTCTATTTTCTCTCTATATTTAAATTATTCCGCCTATTTTTGAAATTTATAGCAATGATAATAATATATATAATTATTTACTGCTAGTTCCATATTTGTTTGGAATATGGTTGAATTTGGGATTCTTCCTCCTCTTATCAGTAAGAAAGTCGTCCTTAAGACATTGTTCAGCTGACCACCGTGTTTTGGGATCAGGTTCTAGGAGGTTTTTGATGAAGGAGAGAGCTTTCTTGGGAACTTTATTTATAATGCTCCAATCAGGTTTGGTGAACTCTGGGATATTTGCAAATTTCTCGCTGTTTACATCTAAACTTTTAACTCTCTTTGTACTTAGCATTTTGCAAATCATTTCCAAGATTTCCTCTCTGGATCTTGATTGAAAAATTTCATTTTTTGTATAAAACATGGCTACAATGATTCCAAGAGCCCACATGTCAATTTTGGTGTTGTAGTAACCTAGTTCAAGTAAGATCTCTGGGGAACAGTAGCAGGATGTTCCAAACTGACAGTAGTTGAAGTCAATATCTTCTAACTTCACAGCAAATTCCAAATCTGAGATCTTGAGATGTCCATCCCAAGACAGTAGCATATTCCCAGGTTTGATATCTCTATGAACAATTCTCTTCTTATGGAGAAAATTCAGACCTTCTGCCATCTGGTTGACCATGAAACAGATCTCAGCTGGGGAAACGTGTTTATCTCCCTTGATCACATCCCTGACAGACCGGGGACAATATTCCAATGCCAGGAAATTAACGTTTCCTAGGGCGAAGCTTCGATGGAGGCCTACAATGTGTTTACTTTGGAGTTTAAGGAGATTGTCTCTCTCATTTTCTTGAGGATGTTTGGTCGCCTTTAGAGCCACCGTCTTGTTAGTTTTGTTATCAGTCACAGCATATACTAAGGACCTTCTGTTAGAAAATAACAGCGCCCTATACTTATAGTACTTCTCGAGTTTAGCTATAATGACAGGATCCATGATTCAAGTTTGCTTCGCTAACGGGATTGAATAGGTTGGGTGAAACAGTTAGATTCAATGCTGACTCAATTTAATATTTTTTACGAATTATTTTATATTTAAATTATAGTTTTAAAACGAAAAGAGAGTGAATAGAGAAACACAATATAGGAAAATTATTTAATGAATAAAATAGAATGAAGATCAAATAATGAATATAATTATTTAATAAAAAAATATAGATTTTTAAAAATTTGAACATTTCAAATTTTTTTAAAAATAAAAATAAATCAGCTTCTACCATTGAGCATTAGTTTATAGGAGTAAAAATAAAACCGACGGAGGAGGATCAACGTGAAATTCAGAATTAATGTCATTTATTATGAAGCAACTGATTAACGAGTTGTTTACTAAATTTACACCTCTTCTCTCAATATAATTGCCCCCGCCATTTGTATTTTAACTCACATAAATCTAATTACTCAATAGCAGAAGCTAAGTATATATTTTAAAATCTTTTTATTGGCTTTTAATGAAAGATTTTTAAAAAGGCATTATTATATTTATTAAAATATTTATATCATTTTAGAGTTATGAATTCTTATTTTTACATTTTTTTTATTTAACACTTTATTCAATTATAATAACAAAGCGCCCTGTCCCTTAAGGACACTGACAACAAATGAAAAAGATATAAAAAATATCTTAACACAAAGCAATAACCCGCCATCTATACATATAAAATAAAAGGATTTAAAAGCGCGAATGTTTCTTTTATACATAAAACGAACTTCTACTGTCCTTACTGCGATGAAAAAATAAATTGAGAGGATTTTGCTCATCAGTGGTAAACCCTCCCTGCGGTTTCACCAGATTAATCTACCACATACATTTTAATATACCAAAATATCCTTAATAAAAATTATTCAATGCCTGACATATAAGAACAGAATAGCCCAATATAATATTAGAGCTATGGTTTGATCAACCTGGCTGCACTCTGTGAAATTGCTGGAACCCTGGCGGCGGACGGTTGGCTTCGGTAACACTAGAGCTGACTCACTTCCTGCCGATGTTGTAACCCTACCTGCGGCGTTGCCACGCCATTCCTTCTCTCCATGTGTGTTTACTTTTAATCTATATATATTCCCTTTACCTTATAGTTAATTAAAGTATAATTAACGTCGAGCGCTGTGTGTAATCAATTGGAATACAACAAAAGATTATGAGACTGAAGAAGCCCAAGGCCTAAAACGTGAGCCTGAAGACGCGCAAGGCCTAAAACGTGAAACTGAAGAAGCGCAAGGATTAAAACGTCAGACTGAAGAAGCGCAAGAATTAAAACGTCAGAATGAAGAAGCGCGAAGCCTAAAACGTGAGTAACCAAATTCCTTTGATTACTTGGAACATCCTTTTTTCTACTTATCAAATATTTTGTAAAATGGCAAACACGACAATTACAAAATTAAATGGTGCTAATTACTCCAGCTGGAGCTTCCAGATGAAACTCGTTCTAATCGAAAACGATTTGTGGAGTTTGATCAATCCAGGAGAGGCTAAGCCTGACCCTAGTGACCTTGTTGCAACAAAACTTTTTTTGTCGCGGGAGGGTAAGGCGTTTGCAAAAATTTGCCTCGGATTAATGATGAACAACAATTGCATGTTCAACATTTGAATACTCCGAAAGAGGTCTGGGAGGAACTGGAAAAATTATACGCACCAAAGGATAGTAGATATCGAGCCGTACAACTAAGAAGGCAGTTATATGGCGAAAGGTTGACTCAGAACAGCAATATGGAAGGGTATATGGGGAAGATAAACTACATTGTAAACGAACTGGCCCAAATTGGCGACAAAATTGATGATGGCGATTTGGCTATGGTTCTTTTGGGTGGATTACCAGAGGATTGGGACACCGTTGTCTCAACAATATGTAACTTGCCTGATTCAGACTTCACGACCGCCACAGTTAAAAGACGGCTGTTGGCAGAAGCAGAAAGGCGTTCGTCAAATCTACCAAAAGATGTGGGCGCCATGGTCGTTAATGCCTCTTCGAAGCCCATTGAAACAGAAAAACAATTTAAAGCAAAGGTTGTTTGTTTCAAATGTGGAGGTAAAGGCCATTATGCAAGGGAATGCAGGAAGAAAGGAAAGAATGAACAAAGACCAAAGAGGTTTGACCAAAACAAAAGGCGTAAATATGTCGGCAATGTGCAACACTTTGTTTGGAGCTACCGCCGAGACCTGGATCATAGATTCTGGAGCGACGCACCATATGACTCCCAAGAGAGATTACTTCACATGTCTGAAAGAGTGCACAAGCAATATGAGTTCCATCACTGTTGCGAATGGCTCTTCTATAGAAGCATGTGGTATCGGTACTGTCAGTGCCAATATTGTTGGACACAAGGGAGATGCCAGCAAAATGGTTGCCCAGAACACCTTGTATGTTCCAGATATGCGTCACAGTGTTCTGTCAGTACTCCAAATGATAGAAAACGGTAGAAAGGTTGTCTTCAACAGGAGTGGTTGCCACATATGGACATGAAAGGTAAACTCTTGATAGAGGGAAAGAAGTTGGGTAGACTTTACTACGTCCAGACTACTCCATCCTCTCCGATAGATCAGAATGATCGTGTTTCTCTTGCATCTGAATGCAAGGAAGAGCTTACCTGGAACTTTGGCACAAAAGGCTGATGCATGTAAATGCATATACGATAGAAAAGATGGCCAAGAACCAAAGCGTAAGAGGACTTGATTGCAGCCCGGCAAAGCCAGAAAAGTGCGAAGACTGCAGCCCGCAAAGCCAGAAAAGTGCGAAGACTGCTTGATCGGCAAGTCTTACCGTCTGCCATTCCTTCAACACTCACACAAGGAGGAAAAAGAAATCATGCCGTTGGACTTGGTGCATGCGGACTTGATGGGTCCACTCGACGTATTGAGCTGGGGAGGAGCCAAGTACGTCTTAACCATCATTGATGAATCTACGAGATATACAAGTGTATTTTTCCTGAAAAACAAAGGCGGAACCCTGGGAAAAGTCAAAGAGTGGATTCAAGAATCTGAGAAACAAACCAGCCGGAAACTAAAACGAATACGTACGGATAATGGCTTGGAATTTTGTTCCAAAGAATGGGACACTTTCTGCAAGAGCGTTGGAATAGTTCACGAACACACTATGACGTATACACCTCAACAGAATGGTGTGGCAGAAAGAATGAATAGGGACACTCCTAGATCTTGTCAGGAGCACTATATCTGGAAGTGGTCTGCCAAAGGCTTCCTGGGCGGAGCTGACTTACACCGCAGCCTATGTCAGAAACAGAGTTCTCAACAATCACAATGGTGAAAGCACGCCATATGAACTGTGGACAGGGAATAAGCCTAGTCTTAAACACCTAAGAGCTATTGGCTGTCAAGTATTTGTCCATATTCCAAGACAAGTCCGTAAATCCAAACTCGAAAGAAGAGCTGTCAAAGGTAACCTTGTTGGATATGCACTCAGAGGACGTGGCTACAGAGTGTGGATTCCTGAGATGAAGAAAGTGGTGGAATCTCGGGACTGTGTCTTCAAAGAGAGTGATGTATCGAGGAACGACAGCAACCGGGAGGTGCTTCCATCAGTTGAACACTACAGCTATGAGACTCAACGGGAGATTGAAGAGTATCCAGTGTCTTTATTAGATCAAGAAGACGTGACACCTACAGAAGAGGACAGCCATAATGAAGATACTGTGAAGCCTTCTCCTACTCGATCTCATCCAATGATCCTAAGGAACCAGAGAAATGCTCAGAACTCAACTGAACTCCTCAGTACCGAAGTAAACAAGTGGAAGAAACCTAGCGGACATTTTGACCAAGCCACTGGGGAGAAACCTACACGAACTTCATCGTTCGAGACTCTTAAGCGGCGAAGTGATCCATGAATAGGAGGTCACTTCGAGGGAGGAGATTGCTGGAACCCTGGCGGCGGACGGTTGGCTTCGGTAACACTAGAGCTGACTCACTTCCTGCCGATGTTGTAACCCTACCTGCGGCGTTGCCACGCCATTCCTTCTCTCCATGTGTGTTTACTTTTAATCTATATATATTCCCTTTACCTTATAGTTAATTAAAGTATAATTAACGTCGAGCGCTGTGTGTAATCAATTGGAATACAACAAAAATTAATAACCAAAGCGCTCCAATATTTTTTATTACAGTATCGAGAGTAAAAAAACCTTTTTTTAAATTGAAAATATAAACAGCGTTAAAATACTTTCTGTTCTTAAATATAGATGGTGCGCAGATGACCTGTGTTAAGAATACCTCAGAATAATTATTCACCACATTTCAATTCGATTTTTAAATTTTATTATTAGAAATATAAAAAAAATGCTCGTGTGCTTGCTACACTATAAAGGGACCATTTTGTTCACACAGAGAAAAAATCTTGGTCCCCTGAGTGACCAGCTAACGTCCTAGTTATTTTATAGCATATATTATTTAACCCTGGGACAATTTACATCCTTAATAAAGCATTCAAATTCATTATTAATAAACAATTCTGTTTACTTTGCTTATAATTTTTAATGAAACTGATTCCAATAATTATTAATTAAACATTATATTTATTGATTTACAAGAGAGAGATCAAAATATAAAAGGGAAACTAATATTGAACAAAGGAGAACCTTTTTTTTTTTCTTTGGTTAGCGCCTATTTACCTGTGAGCTTACACACACTCTGTGGTACAATTAGTTAATATATATACAACAAATTCTCAACAATTATTAAATTTCCTTTCTATCTTAACTCTGATCATTTCTGTGTGACAATTGACAATTAAAAATAATTTATTGACATCTAGTCAACAGCAAAATGACAGTTTACAATTAGAGTTAAAAATAAAGTGAAATATTTACACCAGACGAAGCCTTCTCCAAAGGGACGTCGGGATTCTATCAGGAGCTTAAATCCGCCTTGAGTTCGGACAAGCCCTTGCCAATGATAGAGTTCTTATTCCCACATGCTCAATGACAATGTTGAGGAATTCGGAGAGAATTATCTTGTTTCCAAGCGAGAGTTGCTCGAGGAGTTTTGTACGCGATAAACCAAAAGTGCTTTACAATAGAGAGAGAAAATTAAGAGCCTTTTGGATAACCTTTTAACTCAGATTTTCGCGAATTTTTTATAAAATATTTAAAAATTCTCTAAATTGGATATAACGTGTTTCATTTTTTTAAATTAGTGTGTAACATGCGCTGTATTTATTTATTAACACAAAGCTATAACGTGCCATCTATACATATAAAATAAAAGGATTTAAAAGCGCGAATGTTTCTTTTATACATAAAACGAACTTCTACTGTCCTTACTGCGATGAAAAAATATATTGGGAGGGCTTGGCTCATCAGTGGTGAACCCTCCCAGCGGTTTCGCCAATTTAATCCACCAGACCGCTTCTCAGAGCTCTAATATTGTATTGGATCATTCTGCTTTTATATGCTACACTGAAGGATGGAATCTTAGAAATGGTTTTCAAGTAAACTATGGACATAAGCTTATAGGACAGTAGAATTATATTCAAATATTTGCTTCGAGCAATGCTCTTCAGCAAACTATAAAGACAAGGTCATTGGGAATAAATTAACACAAAGCTATAACGCGCCATCTATACATATAAAATAAAAGGATTTAAAAGCGCGAATGTTTCTTTTATACATAAAACGAACTTCTACTGTCCTTACTGCGATGAAATTGGCGAAACCGCTGGGAGGGTTCACCACTGATGAGCCAAGCCCTCCCAATATATTTTTTCATCGCAGTAAGGACAGTAGAAGTTCGTTTTATGTATAAAAGAAACATTCGCGCTTTTAAATCCTTTTATTTTATATGTATAGATGGCGCGTTATAGCTTTGTGTTAATTTATTCCCAATGACCTTGTCTTTATAGTTTGCTGAAGAGCATTGCTCGAAGCAAATATTTGAATATAATTCTACTGTCCTATAAGCTTATGTCCATAGTTTACTTGAAAACCATTTCTAAGATTCCATCCTTCAGTGTAGCATATAAAAGCAGAATGATCCAATACAATATTAGAGCTCTGAGAAGCGGTCTGGTGGATTAAATTGGCGAAACCGCTGGGAGGGTTCACCACTGATGAGCCAAGCCCTCCCAATATATTTTTTCATCGCAGTAAGGACAGTAGAAGTTCGTTTTATGTATAAAAGAAACATTCGCGCTTTTAAATCCTTTTATTTTATATGTATTTATTTATGCCAAATATTTAATTATTATTTGATTTTTCTTCATATATATTTAGGCAGTCGACAACACTGTCTTTCTTTCTCTAATTTTGCATAAGTTTTTCTGTTTATAAATTATGGTTAACCTTGTTGTAATTAAAACACAAAGTATTTTGACTATCCCTTATTTATAAATAGGTAACGTTACATAGTTTACAGTCTTAAAATTCAATTTAGATCCAAGCTCTCTCTTGTGCGCGCGTTTCAAAATATATTTTCAACAAAACATTGAATTGTACATACAACCAAATTATTTAGCACGATTTTTTAAAATGTAAATTAGTTTATCAAAATAAAAAATTGTTTTGATATCTTTCTTAAGATATCTCTTTTTATTTTTACTTCAATTGTTTTATAAATGTCACTATCAAATACAATGCAAACATATATAATAGTATTTCTTTACATTAGATAGACAATTAATCATCTTCTCTTTATCTGTCTAGCATTCCTAAGACATAGGATACAAACAGCTATCCTGCTTTGACTGACCCAACTCAATCTTACATATATGGCCAGCCTCCAAGACTCAACCTCAGCATGGAACCTTTTGGTCAACTGGTTCAACTCAGCAATCAAAACAGGACGCGAGTAAAAGTACTTAGCACTAGTCCATACTAGTGAGCTGGACTCCCCGGGTAGTTGGTGTTCTACGCTTCAAGTAATTAGACATTTGCAATGGTTTAAAGGACATGTCTTGAGCAGAATAGCAAGGAAAAGTAAGTTCAGTAGAGACTGCTTAAAAACGTGTTTAAACCTGTCTCTCACATGTTCATGTCAGGCAGAAACTCTCATGGGAGATCTCACCTCCAAGAGAGACCAGTTTAGCCACGTTTTTAAGCGGTCACTCATGAGAGACTTTACTGAATATATAGTTTTACTTCTTGTATACATTTTATAAGGACTTATACACTATTAAGCAAGATTTATTTTTGCATAAAACACTCAACGAGCACTATAAGTGTCCAGCTTACATACAGGGGGTCGGTGGAAGGATGGCCTAAACCGTTGATTTTTGACCGCTACGATCCGGTTTCGATTCCCGCATTGGGCACTTTTTTCTGATGAAAAAAAAAAGCTCCAATAGCCCCCGATTCTTACAAAGGTCCAACCCTACCAGCGAGTGCAAGTGGAGTTTTCAGGCTCAAAAATCATTTTATTTTGTTTAGCAGCCCGTAAATAAAGATATTTCCGAGTGTAAGTAAACGGGGCTCTGACACATTTGTAAGGGCAAAAGTCGAACTGCTTTTCACATGTGTAGACATGTGGTACACTTACAATAAAAGCATTCGCCTACTTCTACCAACCATGATTATCATGGTCTGTACCACGTGTACTATGGATAAGCAAAAATGTTTTTCGATAAATTTACTTGGGTAAATAGTTGTTTTTTAATTCTCTGAAGATTTTACCCAAGCAAATTTATCGAAAAATATTTTTATAAACCGAAATCTCCACCTTTAAATAACACCCCTGATCAATAAAAAAAAACCTTTTCTGCTCCCTCCCCTACAGCTACGGCTCTGAACACATTGCTAGAGTTCTAAAGAGACACAACATCATAACTACCTATCAATCATCTTTAAATTTAAAAAAGGCCCTACGCCATCCAAACACTAAACAAATTAACAAAATTGCCAAGCTAATTATATAGGGGAAACCAAAAAACCACTCAAAGATCTTATAAATCAACACAAATCAGGATTAAGAAACTATAACCGACTGTCTCTCTTTGTAGATCATGCACTGAACAACAACCACACTCCGGACTTTGAAAATACAACTATTATATACCAGAACATTAAGGTAAAACAATACCGATTGTTCTTAGAAAGCTGGGCCTCTGCAGAAGACAAAGAAAGTATAAATAGAAAAATTGATTTACCAAACATTTACACACCATTTAGATCTTCTTAAAAAAACCTTTTTGTCTACTTATTTTAATTTCAATTAGTTAATTTTTATTTTTAAAATTGACTTATTATATACTATTTTAAAGGGAGAGGTGCCGTTTATTTAAATTATATGACATTGCTTTATTCAATTTTTTTGCCATAATGAATTTTTAAATATTGTTGCAATACCCACGATTTCTTAAATTCTATTTTCACACACTAGTAATGACCTGCAAATTATACACACCACCTGTTTAATTATTTTTACATTTTTTGTTTAAAACGCAAAAGTATTGATACATTAAACATATAACATGCAATACATTAAACATTTTTAGTTTTAACTTATTTATTTATTTGCTCATATATTCATCCTAAATAGTTTTAACTTCCATTTTAATGCATTTTTATAAAATATTTTTTTTTTTTACTTATAGATACATCGATCACCATAAAAAAATTGAAATGAAATTTAAAAAAAAATACACACACTTTATTGTTAAATCTAGAAAAAGTTTTTACAGTTTTTTGTTTAAATCATTTTAATTTATTTTCAAATGTTTTAATAGATACATATTATTTACATTTATCTCTTAATTATTTTTTTTGTACTTATTACAAACTAGCCGAATGACCCGGGCAACGCCCGGGTTTTACTTGATTAAATGCTTTTATTCAAATCCTATTCATTACAATTATAAATTGGCGCCGTGGGTGTCATTCTTGTGAAACGTCCCGCTCCAAACTTTGTGTCTGAGAAGCGATATTTTTATAAAGAGATGATCTGGCTTTGTGTCTTCTGCTCGAATGAATGTTTTTCTGTTAGAATTTTATTCCTGCATACTAAAAATGAACTGGCTTCACCCGTGGTCCCTGCTTTTTGGAATTTTTCCGGATATAATTTTGTATCTGATAATCAAATATGATACAGCAATATTGTCATAATCATTTTCTGACTAAAAAAAAAAAACAACTATTTTTGCCCAGAACCTGTCAATTTCAATTTTTCTTGGCTAAAAAAATGCGACAAATATATCTTTCATATTTTTTTTCTATGTCCTGTTAAAACACGTTTTACATGTACATTAGGTCAGCTGATATTACCTCCCTTCTTCACCGCTAGAGGCGCTGCTTGCGAGCGAAAGAGCAAATTTGCAACTCAAATTTGCAAATAACTCGAAGAATATTCGGGATAGAGACCTGAAATATTCAATATAAGTTTTTCCAGATTCCACTATACATACTGCTAAATTTTCAGTCATATTAGTTACGTATTTTACGTAAAAGCATTCCATTCACAAAAGCAAACGATGACAGAATTGATGACTCTGATACTTTTATATTTTAAAATATAATATAGACCTTATTATTTTCCCTTTAATATTTTAAGATATTTAACATATTTGATTGTAATTTTTATGATAATTTTTTTTTCATGCACAAATTTCCCCAACCTACTTTATATTTTAAATGATTTCAACTGTGATATTATAACACTATGCGGCGCTGAGTTTGTGTATACAAAAATGTAATGCCTCGATAAAGGTTGGCGTTCAGCCAGTCGAAATATTGGCAAAATAAATATTTTATTAAAACCAATATATGACTTTTTATTATCTAATGAATTAAATATGGATTGCTCTATTTTCAAAACAAAATATATATATAGATAGATTTGCTTCTATATGGATATATATATATATATATATAAATAATTCTAATATAGCACAATAGTCTGATAGACTTCGTGCTTCTGTCATAATAAAATTTAAAAATACTATATGTTTGAAACTGACAGTATCTTGCTAAAATAATGTAAAAACATAACAAACTTACACATAAAAAAACATTTATGATTAATAAAACATAAATGAATTGATACTTTTTCTAAGACTCTGTAGATAAGTAACTAGCTCTAACTCTTGTGAATTTTTAATAAATTATTTTTAAGAATTATTGTGTGAAGAGCATGATTTATTAAAATTTCCACGCAAAAAAAATCAAATTATGACAAATATATATAGCAAAAATATAAACTATTTATTAAAATAAAACAATATATAAACATTATATACAGTAATGTATATAATGATAATCTGGGTAGTTGGCGATTTACGCTCCTGGGTTACCTCTATTTTCTCTCTATATTTAAATTATTCCGCCTATTTTTGAAAATGTATAGCAATGATAATCATATATATAATTATTTACTGCTAGTTCCATATTTGTTTGGAATATGGTTGAATTTGGGATTCTTCCTCCTCTTATCAGTAAGAAAGTCGTCCTTAAGACATTGTTCAGCTGACCACCGTGTTTTGGGATCAGGTTCTAGGAGGTTTTTGATGAAGGAGAGAGCTTTCTTGGGAACTTTATCTAGAACGCTCCAATCAGGTTTGGTGAACTCTGGGATATTGGCAAATTTCTCGTTGTTTACATCTAAACTTTTAACTCTCTTTGTACCTAGCATTTTGCAAATCATTTCCAAGATTTCCTCTCTGGATCTTGATTGAAAAATTTCATTTTTTGTATAAAACATGGCTACAATGATTCCAAGAGCCCACGTGTCAATTTTGGTGTTGTAGTAACCTAGTTCAAGTAAGATCTCTGGGGAACAGTAGCAGGATGTTCCAAACTGACAGTAGTTGAAGTCAATATCTTCTAACTTCACAGCAAATTCCAAATCTGAGATCTTGAGGTGTCCATCCCAAGACAGTAACATATTCCCAGGTTTGATATCTCTATGAACAATTCTCTTCTTATGGAGAAAATTCAGACCTTCTGCCATCTGGTTGACCATGAAACAGATCTCAGCAGGGGAAACGTGTATCACCCTTTATCACATCCCTGACAGACCGGGGACAATATTCCAATGCCAGAAAATTAACGTTTCCTAGGGCGAAGCTTCGATGGAGGCCTACAATGTGTTTACTTTGGAGCTTAAGGAGATTGTCTCTCTCTTTTTCTTGAGAATGTTTGGTCGCCTTTAGAGCTACCGTCTTGTTAGTTTTGTTATCAGTCACAGCATATACTAAGGACCTTCTGTTAGAAAATAACAGCGCCCTATACTTATAGTACTTCTCGAGTTTAGCTACAATGACAGGATCCATGATTCAAGTTTGCTTCGCTAACGGGATTGAATAGGTTGGGTGAAACAGTTAGATTCAATGCTAACTCAATTTAATATTTTTTTTTTTACGAATTATTTTTTATTTTAAATTATAGTTTTAAAACGAAAAGAGAGTGAATAGAGAAACACAATATAGGAAAATTATTTAATGAATAAAATATAATGAAGTTCAAGTAATGAATATAATTAATTAATAAAAAATATATAAATCTAAAATTTGAACATTTGAAAATGTTTTAAAATAGGAATAAATCAGCTTCTGCCATTGAGCATTAGTTTATAGGAGTAAAAATAAAACCGACGGAGGAGGATCAACGTGAAATTCAGAATTAATGTCATTTATTATGAAGCAACTGATTAACGAGTTGTTTACTAAATTTACACCTCTTCTCTCAATATAAATGCCCCCGCCGCCATTTGTATTTTCACTCACATAAATCTAATTACTCAATAGCAGAAGCTAAGTATATATTTTAAAATCTTTTTATTGGCTTTTAATGAAAGATTTTTCAAAAGGCATTGTTTTATTCATTAAAATATTTATATCATTCTAGAGTTATGAATTTATATGTCATAATATATGCTCTTCCAGGATTAATAAAACAAACCAACAGCCAACGAGAGAGAGATGAGCAGCTAAAGCGAGACACTTTCAACTAACTTACGACCATTTTTTAGCCACATTCCTGAGGGGGGCGTCACCACCTGGCGACTATCCTGGTTAACCCCCCGGTTGTGTACAGAGGGAAAACAGTCGTTCAGCTGATAACGTCTCGCTCTCTCTCTCTCGGCTGGCTGGATGATTGCTCTAACAACTCGTCGTGTGATTATTTCTCTCCTCAACACATTTACCTCTAAATTGTCACATATATATTCTTAATATTTTCACAAATTTATTATTTAACTTTATTCAATTATAATAACAAAGCGCCCTGTCCCCTAAGGACACTGACAACAAATGAAAAAGAGAAAAAAATATCTATATATCTATCCGTGAACTTCACACAGACAGAATAAGGCAATTATATAAGTAGATAATCCAAATTGTGCCTTATCACACACTATTTTTTATTTGGCCTTATTACCTTGTGTTTATAATCTATGACGTAAAGCCGGCGGCGCGCGGCCGTTGGCTGCCGGCGAGCACGTGACCTCCCTGTGCGCGCGCATCCGTGACAGAGGCGGCCGATGAGGAAAGACGGTCGTGACTATATATATATAATAATAATAATATAATAATAATAATTATTATTATTATTATCATTAGATAATAATCATAATGATGATGCGCGCGCATCCGTGACTGAGGCCGATGAGGAAAGATGGTCGTGACTATATATAGGGATACTAGACGAATGACCCGGGCAACGCCCGTGTTTTACCCGATTAAATGTTTTAATTCCAATACTATTTGTTACAATTATAAATTGGAGCCGTGGATGTCACTCTTGTGAAACGTCCCGCTCCAAACTTTACATGTACATTAGGTCAGCTGGTATTACCCCTCATTTTCACCGCTAGAGGCGCGAGCGAATTGACTTTTTGTAAATATACATAATTATAAAGATAGAAGCTTCTATAGAAGATAAGGATCATAATGATGATGCGCGCGCATCCGTGACATGAGGAATTGTTGAGGAAAGACGGTCGTGACTATATATATTAATAATAAAATAATAATAATAATTATTATTATTATTATCATTAGATAATGATAATGATCATAATGATGATGCGCGCGCATCCGTGACATGAGGAATTGTTGACGGTGGAAAGAAGGTCGTGACTATATATGTTGACTAGACAAATGACCCGGGCAACGCCCGTGTTTTACCCGATTGAATGTTTTTATTCAAATACTATTTGTTATAATTATAAATTGGAGCCGTGGAAGTCACTCTTGTGAAACGTCCCGCTCCAAACTTTACATGTACATTAGGTCAGCTGGTATTACCCCTCATTTTCACCGCTAGAGGCGCGAGCGAATTGACTTTTTGTAAATATACATAATTATAAAGATAGAAGCTTCTATAGAAGATAAGAATCATAATGATGATGCGCGCGCATCCGTGACAGCGATGAGGAATTGAGGAAAGACGGTCGTGACTATATATTAATGACGAATGACCTGGGCAACGCCCGGGTTTTACCCGATTATATGTTTTTATTCAAATACTATTCGTTACAATTATAAATTGGCGCCGTGGATGTCACACTTGTGAAACGTCCCGCTGCAAACTTTGTGTCTGAGAAGCGATATTTTTATAGAAAGATGATCTGGCTTTTGTTTTCTGCTCGAATGAATGTTTTTCTGTTAGAATTTTGTTCCTGCGTACAAAATAATGAACTGGTTTCACCCGTGGTCTCTGCTTTTTGGAATTTTTCCCGATATAATTTTGTATCTGATAATCAAACATGATACAGCAATATCGTCATCATCATTTTCTGACTAAAAATATAAAGTTTTAATAATTGATTTATATATATTTTTAAATAGCCTATCGTCTTCCCCGTATTTTTTACCTATGTATGGAAATTTTGGTTTGAATTAGTGAACTACTGCGAATTTGTATACCAGACATACAAACAAACATACAAACAGACAAACATTCATTTTTATATATATATAGAGATTTACTCTTCATTGTTGGCTTTTTATATTATATTTACTCTTCATTGTTGGCTTTTTATCTTACATTCACTCTGTTGGCTTTTTATATTACATTTACTCTTCATTGTTGGCTTTTTATCTTACATTCACTCGTCATTGTTAGCTTTTTATATTATATTTACTCTTCATTGTTGGCTTTTTATCTTACATTCATTCTTCAAGGTTGGCTTTTTATATTACATTCACTCTTCATTGTTGGGTTTTTATCTTACATTCACTCTGTTGGCTTTTTATATTACATTTACTCTTCATTGTTGGCTTTTTATCTTACATTCACTCTTCATTGTTGGCTATTTATATTATATTTACTCTTCATTGTTGGCTTTTTTATCTTACATTCATTCTTCATTGTTGGCTTTTTATATTACATTTACTATTCATTGTTGGCTTTTTATCTTACATTCACTCTTCATTGTTGGCTTTTATATTTACTCTTCATTGTTGGCTTTTTATCTTATATTTATTCTTCATTGTTGGCTTTTTATATTACATTTACTATTCATTGTAGGCTTTTTATCTTACATTCATTCTTCATTGTTGGCTTTTTATATCATATTTACTCTTCATTGTTGGCTTTTTATCTTACATTCATTCTTTATTGTTGGCTTTTTATATTATATTTACTCTTCATTGTTGGCTTTTTATCTTACATTTATTCTTCATTGTTGGCTTTTTATATTATATTTACTCTTCATTGTTGGCTTTTTATCTTACATTTATTCTTCATTGTTGGCTTTTTATATTACATTTACTCTTTATTGTTGGCTTTTTATCTTACATTCATTCTTCATTGTTGGCTTTTTATATCATATTTACTCTTCATTGTTGGCTTTTTATCTTACATTCATTCTTCCTTGTTGGCTTTTTATATTTTACTAATGATGATGCGCGCGCATCCGTGACATGAGGAATTGATTGACGGTGGAAAGACGGTCGTGACTATATATGTTGATAATAAAATAATAATAATATAATAATAATAATAATTATTATTATTTTCATTAGATAATGATAATGATCATAATGATGATGCGCGCGCATCCGTGACATGAGAAATTGTTGAGGAAAGACGGTCGTGACTATATATGTTGATAATAATAATACAACAACAACAAAAAGCCTTTATTCAGGGTCACTGACCCTATACAGGATTCACCAGAGGTATGCATAAGAACAAAGCAGTGAGACAAAGGAAATAACGATATATACAGAAGAAAAGGAAAAAAACAAGAAAGAGAAAGAGGGAAGCAAGAAAAACAACACAAAAAGAGTAGCAGTAAGAAAGTGAGGAGTGAGTGTCACTTGGTCTTCTTCTAAGATATGGACTTGTGGAAACCAGAAAACGCCGTAGCAATATACTTGTTCTGGGTCATATTGTCAATTATTGATGGAAGTGAAGCACAGAGTTGCCCAGTTTTGAGCATAAGGGTTCTTCTTTCTTCTTTCAGAGAATAGCAATAAAAAATATAGTGAGTGATTTCATTTTTTAGTTTTGAATTACAGAAGGTACAAATCGGGTCCTCACCGCAGAGCATCTTGGTGTGGTTTTCTCTAAAAAATTTCCATCTGCTATTTGCTTTTGAATATATGTAGACAGTTTATCTTAAACATGCAGCTGTATTTGGTTTGGAGGAAGGTATACAAATATCAAACAGATAACATGTTGGAGGGCTCTTGTGTTTGTTGATAAGAAAATAGATAACCAAGTGCCATCCTTTTCTGAATTGTTTAATCTATATTGCCCGCCTTCCCTAAAACCGACAATCATACCACCTGACCCTCTTCCCCTTCCAGATTCTTTGGTGGCAGGTAATTCGATAATCTTTTAGTGTTATGTTAGTCCTGTTCAGGCACCATGTTTCAAGTAGAGCAAAAATTTCGTAGTTCTTTATGTGCTCGAGGAGTGGAAATATCGAAAGAATCCTATAGAAAACCATTTATATTCCAACATATTATTTTTTCCGCGAAGTCTCGCGAATTTTTAGAAAAAAATTGCATTGTCAGCGTCTTGAAAATCGAATTTACATGTATTTGTGTCGAAGTAACTTTCCGTTATTTGATTGTTGGGTGGAGAATTAATTTGTGATTTTGATGTCGTATTTCTTCTATTTACACAATTGTTTCAACGAGGTTGTTGCTATATAGCAGCTCCTGTGCTATCAACAACTTGGCCATTCATCACTTTACAGACTTTATCATTTACAAAAAGCTTGTTATCTCTCAACTTCGATTTTATTCCCCTTTCACCCAATTCTTTCCTTTTTGCAATTAGGATGCGCCGTTGCTCTCTAACATTTTTACTATAATCTTTACTTATCGAAATTTCAGTATCTCTGAGTTTGTAGGCATTTTTAAATATTTTTGCTCTATCAGCATAATCAGGCACCAAAACAAGAACTGGTGCATTGGATCCGCGTGAAAGTCGGTGACATTTTGTTATTTTTAAATCATCTCCGATTTCCATTTTATCTCTAATTATGTTTTGAATCTTTAAGTTACAATCTGCCTGGTTTTCGTCACCCTCCCTCTCAATACCATAGAACACTAGATTGGGCTCACGCAGTCTCGTCTAAAAAAATTCGACTCTAGCCTCCAGTTCATTTACCTTTAACGAATTACATGAAGCCAATTTTTCGGTAGCCTGTTGAGACTCTATACATTTAGTTAGCTTCTCCTCCATATTGCGGAATCGCATATCCCAATCGTCCATTCGAGTCTCTATTTTGGTAAGTCTGATGTCAATTCTCTCTCCTAGACTCTTTATTTCCGCCGCCATGTTTAAGATTAGCATTTTTAGCTCGCCATCTATTGATTCTCCTCTCCTGAGTGTACTGGCGCAGTCAATGTAGTTTGCTTTTTGGTTGGGGGGCCTGGTTTTGTTCAATGCCTGAGATAAATAATAGAGCCAGAATGATACATAGCAGTCTTTTTTGGTTACCAGATATATTCCCAGATGGTAAGTTTATATTTTGACCACATTGTCCATCATTATCCCTTCGTACTGAGATTTTTGCATAGTGCGTTACCTTGAGTAAATTTACATATTTAGTGTTGCATACCACAAGTATTAAGAGTAACCGTATTTTCCCTTTCATAGTATAAGGCAAATATACACTGAAATATTAGTAATATAACTATATTTACCGGAACGGTGCTGCACGTGCTGTTTATTGTCCGGCCACCTAGCGGGGAATCCTGATAATAATAATAATATAATAATAATTATTATTATCATTAGATAATGATAATGATCATAATGATAATGCGCGCGCATCCGTGACTGAGGCCGATGAGGAAAGACGGTCGTGACTATATATAGGGATACTAGACGAATGACCCGGGCAACGCCCGTGTTTTACCCGATTGAATGTTTTTATTCAAATACTATTTGTTACAATTATAAATTGGAGCCGTGGATGTCACTCTTGTGAAACGTCCCGCTCCAAACTTTACATGTACATTAGGTCAGCTGGTATTACCCCTCATTTTCACCGCTAGAGGCGCGAGCGAATGACTTTTTGTAAATATACATAATTATAAAGATAGAAGCTTCTATAGAAGATAAGAATCATAATGATGATGCGCGCGCATCCGTGACAGCGATGAGGAATTGAGGAAAGACGATCGTGACTATATATGTTGATAATAGAATAATAATTATAATATAATAATAATAATTATTATTATCATTAGATAATGATCATAATGATGATGCGCGCGCATCCGTGACTGAGGCCGATGAGGAAAGACGGTCGTGACTATATATATTAATTGAATTATGTATTCGCCAAGTAATGAGAAAAACAACGTTTTAAGAAAAACACGGACTTCTGGGATAACCTTATAGTAAAAAATGTATTTCACAAATATAAATACGTTTTTCAGTAAAAGGTATAAAGAAATATTGGGGAAAATAATTACAAAAAATATATATATATAGAAAACAAGTCAGATGTTGATATAAAATAGGAATATCCTGACCGTTCATATTAATGGCGCTCTGTTATCTAAAAAAAGCTCATATGACCGGCTAGGACAATGCTATTTTGTTTTTAAAAATATATATTTAAAAATGTATAACACGTACTTATACAATAGATGCGAAAGCTCGGCGCAATATATTTTTGTAAAAGTAAATTTCAACGATAAAGGTTTCATATAATTTATATGATTACATTTTTATCATTAATCTCCAGGTAGACGTTCTGAATATAACAAAACTGAACTTGTGGCTTTGTCAACGACCGGAGCATATCAGATTGTAGAGATGGTTAATATATGCGTTTTATGTATCTGACATCATTTTGCAGTATTTTAGAGTAAAATCAGTCGTCTACTTCTACCCACCATGATTAGCATGGCCTGTACCACATGTACTAGGGATAAGCTAAACAAAAAAACAGTCGCCTACTTCTACCCACCATGATTAGCATGGCCTGTACCACGTGTACTAGGGATAAGCTAAACAAAAAACAGTCGCCTACTTCTACCCACCATGATTATCATGGCCTGTACCACATGTACTAGGGATAAGCTAAACAAAAAACAGTCACCTACTTCTACCCACCATGATTATCATGGCTTGTACCACATGTACTAGGGATAAGCTAAACAAAAAACGGTCGCCTACTTCTACCCACCATGATTATCATGGCCTGTACCACATGTACTAGGGATAAGCTAAACAAAAAACAGTCGCCTACTTCTACCCACCATGATTAAAATGGCCTGTACCACATGTACTAGGGATAAGCTAAACAAAAAAACAGTCGCCTACTTCTACCCACCATGATTAGCATGGCCTGTATATGGGATAAGCTGAATAAAAAACAGTCGCTTACTTCTACCCACCATGATTATCATGGCCTGTACCACATGTACTAGGGATAAGCTAAACAAAAAACGGTCGGCTACTTCTACCCACCATGATTATCATGGCATGTACAACATGTACTAGGGATAAGCTAAACAAAAAACAGTCGCCTACTTCTACCCACCATGATTAAAATGGCCTGTACCACATGTACTAGGGATAAGCTAAACAAAAAAACAGTCGCCTACTTCTACCCACCATGATTAGCATGGCCTGTATATGGGATAAGCTAAACAAAAACCAGTCGCTTACTTCTACCCACCATGATTATCATGGCCTGTACCACGTGTACTAGGGATAAGCTAAACAAAAAACAGTCGCCTAATTCTACCCACCATGATTAGCATGGCCTGTACCACGTGTACTAGGGATAAGCTAAACAAAAAAACAGTCGCCTACTTCTACCCACCATGATTAGCATGGCCTGTATATGGGATAAGCTAAACAAAAAACAGTCGCTTACTTCTACCCACCATGATTATCATGGCCTGTACCACGTGTACTAGGGATAAGCTAAACAAAAAACAGTCGCCTAATTCTACCCACCATGATTAGCATGGCCTGTACCACGTGTACTAGGGATAAGCTAAACAAAAAACAGTCGCCTACTTCTACCCACCATGATTATCATGGCCTGTACCACATGTACTAGGGATAAGCTAAACAAAAAACAGTCGCCTACTTCTACCCACCATGATTATCATGGCTTGTACCACATGTACTAGGGATAAGCTAAACAAAAAACGGTCGCCTACTTCTACCCACCATGATTATCATGGCCTGTACCACATGTACTAGGGATAAGCTAAACAAAAAACAGTCGCCTACTTCTACCCACCATGATTAAAATGGCCTGTACCACATGTACTAGGGATAAGCTAAACAAAAAAAACAGTCGCCTACTTCTACCCACCATGATTAGCATGGCCTGTATATGGGATAAGCTAAATAAAAAACAGTCGCTTACTTCTACCCACCATGATTATCATGGCCTGTACCACATGTACTAGGGATAAGCTAAACAAAAAACGGTCGCCTACTTCTACCCACCATGATTATCATGGCATGTACAACATGTACTAGGGATAAGCTAAACAAAAAACAGTCGCCTACTTCTACCCACCATGATTAAAATGGCCTGTACCACATGTACTAGGGATAAGCTAAACAAAAAAACAGTCGCCTACTTCTACCCACCATGATTAGCATGGCCTGTATATGGGATAAGCTAAACAAAAAACAGTCGCTTACTTCTACCCACCATGATTATCATGGCCTGTACCACATGTACTAGGGATAAGCTAAAAAAAAACAGGAGTACATAAAAACGTACTAACGGCGGTGTAGAAGGGTAGCATGAGATAACATTTAATAAATAAACTTATCTCCAGAAAGCTGTAGCATTTGTTTGCTCAATATCCAGGAGATTTAAATGAATTGATACTTTTTCTAAGACTCTGTAGATAAGTAACTAGCTCTAATTCTTGTGAATTTTTATTGAATTATTTTAAAAAATTATTGTGTGAAGAGCATGATTTATTAAAATTTCCACGCAAAAAAAAAATCAAATTATGACAAATATATATAGCAAAAATATAAAATATTTATTAAAATAAAACAATATATAAACATTATATACAGTAATGTATATAATGATAATCCGGGTAGTTGGCGATTTACGCTCCCGGGTTGCCTCTATTTTCTCTCTATATTTAAATTATTCCGCCTATTTTTGAAAATTTATAGCAATGATAATAATATATATAATTATTTACTGCTAGTTCCATATTTGTTTGGAATATGGTTGAATTTGGGATTCTTCCTCCTCTTATCAGTAAGAAAGTCGTCCTTAAGACATTGTTCAGCTGACCACCGTGTTTTGGGATCAGGTTCTAGGAGGTTTTTGATAAAGGAGAGAGCTTTCTTGGGAACTTTATCTAGAACGCTCCAATCAGGTTTGGTGAACTCTGGGATATTTGCAAATTTCTCGTTGTTTACATCTAAACTTTTAACTCTCTTTGTACCTAGCATTTTGCAAATCATTTCCAAGATTTCCTCTCTGGATCTTGATTGAAAAATTTCATTTTTTGTATAAAACATGGCTACAATGATTCCAAGAGCCCACATGTCAATTTTGGTGTTGTAGTAACCTAGTTCAAGTAAGATCTCTGGGGAACAGTAGCAGGATGTTCCAAACTGACAGTAGTTGAAGTCAATATCTTCTAACTTCACAGCAAATTCCAAATCTGAGATCTTGAGGTGTCCATCCCAAGACAGTAACATATTCCCAGGTTTGATATCTCTATGAACAATTCTCTTCTTATGGAGAAAATTCAGACCTTCTGCCATCTGGTTGACCATGAAACAGATCTCAGCTGGGGAAACGTGTTTATCACCCTTGATCACGTCCCTGACAGACCGGGGACAATATTCCAATGCCAGGAAATTAACGTTTCCTAGGGCGAAGCTTCGATGGAGGCCTACAATGTGTTTACTTTGGAGCTTAAGGAGATTGTCTCTCTCTTTTTCTTGAGAATGTTTGGTCGCCTTTAGAGCTACCGTCTTGTTAGTTTTGTTATCAGTCACAGCATATACTAAGGACCTTCTGTTAGAAAATAACAACGCCCTATACTTATAGTACTTCTCGAGTTTAGCTATAATGACAGGATCCATGATTCAAGTTTGCTTCGCTAACGGGATTGAATAGGTTGGGTGAAACAGTTAGATTCAATGCTAACTCAATTTAATATTTTTTCTGAATTATTTTATATTTTAAATTATAATTTTAAAACGAAAAGAGAGTGAATAGAAAAACACAATATAGGAAAATTATTTAATGAATAAAATATAATGAAGATCAAATAATGAATATAATTATTTAATAAAAAATATATATTTTTAAAATTTGAACATTTGAAAATTTCTTTAAAATAAAAATAAATCAGCTTCTACCATTGAGCATTAGTTTATAGGAGTAAAAATAAAACCGACGGAGGAGGATCAACGTGAAATTCAGAATTAATGTCATTTATTATGAAGCAACTGATTAACGAGTTGTTTACTAAATTTACACCTCTTCCTCAATATAATTGCCCCCGCCGCCATTTGTATTTTCACTCACATAAATCTAATTACTCAATAGCAGAAGCTAGAATATATATTTAAATATTTTTATTGGCTTTTAATGAAATCTTTTTAAAAAGGTATTGTTTTATTTATTAAAATATTTATATCATTTTAGAGTTATGAATTCTTAATTTTACAAATTTTTCATTTAACTTTATTCAACTATAATAACAAAGCGCCCTGTTCCCTAAGGACACTGACAACAAATGAAAAAGATATCAAAATATCTATATATTTTATATCTCTATTCAAACATTCATACAGGAGATTACATAATGATCAAATATAGGTGTATTTTAAGCATAGTAATTTTAATTTAAACTTAAATCATGATGGTAAAAACTATGAAACATATATTTTACACACAAAAATTTATAATAAAAAAGAAAATAAATCAAAACTGACAGCTTATCCAAATCATCACTGGTGCAAACCATTGAAACAATTAGAAGAACTTCAAAATATGAATAGAAATCAACAAACAGCTTTAGCAAGACTAAGAAGTGGCCCTATTAAACCTTAAAATTTCAAAATGGACAAAAAAACCTTCAATAACTGCTTGAAATGCATTAGTTCGGAAATTTCTCCGGAACATACAAGGTATGTCCCATAAGTTCCCGGACTGGGTCCATAAAAAAAAAAAAAAAGAAAGAAAAATGTAAATAAATTTGACTGTTTATTATAGAAAAATATCTGGCAACACGGTGGTACCAATATCGAGGCGGTACGTGCGCGCGCGCCAAGGTCATTCTAATTTATTTAAAGGTTACACCTAGCGCTGCGGCGATTTTACGATGGAACAAAAATTGAAGCCGAGGATTTACATAGAATTTTGTGTTAAACTTCAAATATCAGCAACCGAAACTTTTAATGCTTAATAAAGCATTCTCCAATTACGCCCCAAAGAGAACAACTGTTTTTGAATGGCATTCTAGATTTAAAGCTGGCAGAATTTACATTGAAGATGATCCTCGTCAAGGACGCCCAAAATTTCAAAGGACTGATGAAAATGTGCAAAAAATCACCGATTTGATAAAAGAAAATCCTCGAACCACTTTGCTGGAGCTAGAGCAAGACACAGGAATCTCCAAAACAACGATTGGAAGGATCGTAACCGAAGATTTTAAGCTTAAAAAGATTCCTGCAAAATTCATCCCAAGATTCCTCACTAATGAGCAAAAACTGTGTCGGTGAGGACATGTTGGAAATTACAAGAACGGATTCGGAATGGAAAGACAAGATAATCACAGGCGACGAGACATGGGTCTATGGCTATGACCCTGAAACCAAGCGTCAATCTGCCGAGTGGAGAGGTCTGGGTGAGCCTAGACCCAAAAAATCCAGGATATTGAAATCCAGAAACAAGGTGTTTCTGATCGCTTTTTTTTTTTGGATAACAAAGGCATTGTTAATCACGAGTATCTTCCTGCAGGCCAAACAGTTATTAAGGAAATGTATTTGGGCATTCTTCGCCGTCTAAGGGAAGCGATTCGGAAAAAAAAGGCCAGAAAAATGGACTAATGGTGACTGGATCCTACACCATGACAATGCCCGCCCTCACACAGCGCACTTGGTGACGAGTTTTTTCTTTGGCTAAAAACGGGACACAAATCCTACCTCAACCACCCTATTCCCCAGACATCGCACCAAATGACTTTTTACTGTTCCCCTAACTTAAAGTAGTTCTAAAAGGAAGACAGTTTGACACCAGGGATGACATAATAGAAAAATCGTTGTTGGCATTGAAGAGCATTTCAAAAGAGGCCCATAAATCTGTTTCGACAATTGGGAGAAACGATGGCGCTGGTGCGTTGAAGCAAGGGGGGATTACCTTGAAAAGTTTCAATAATAAAAAAAAAAAAAATCTTACCTTTTTTTTATGGACCCAGTCTGGGAACTTATGGGACATACCTTGTATCTCATCATGCTCAGAACTGACAATAGAGGACCCAATTTCAAGGCCTATAACTACCATGGCAAAATTGGAAAGGAGTGGACTTCAGGAATTGGTTTAACCATGGAGATAAGCACCACCACCACACACAATCAATTATAGTTAACAATTAAGATTACTAAAAAAGTCAGATAGGAATTTACAAATTTGATGAATTTATTGTAAGCCACTTTTCTAGATATTATTCTTCTTGGATCAATACAGATAATACCTTTACTATGTCTGTAGTCTTGAAATACTGGAGGCACTTGAGTAAAAGATAAATAGAATCCTGAAAGTTACATCCACAAAAATAGCTTTCTCAGCAGAGTTTTCACAGAAATTACCATGTTTGGTTACAATCCTGCTGAATTTTTTAACAGGAAATATAACTAAGCCTGGAAGAATTTTTGGTCACAATTTCAATCAAGAAAAATTAAAGTTAATCATGTACTAAACCAGGGGTTGGCAACCTTTTGAGTTAGAATAGTCAAAATTTAAAATATCAAAGTTTTTAAAGAGCCACAATTTTTTTTTATTGCAAACAATAAATAGTACTCGCATAAATAAAGTTTTTATTCATGCGAGTACTACACGCAGTTCACATCCAAAGAGCCGCATGTGGCTCGCGAGCTGCAGGTTGCCTATCCCTGTACTAGACTAATGTACTTATTTTTAAGTCAGAAAATAATGATAGTGATAAAAATAGAACATTGGCCTATTCTAAAAACAGGTCTAGAATGACAACCTGTTCCAAGAGTTTAATTAAAGTTTTATCTTAATAAAAATTTTAAAAATAAAGTAGGTGGGTGACTATATGTGTTTTACTAATATAAATATATTAACTATACACAATATAAATTAATGATAAAACTGATTATCAGGATATATAATTTTTCACTTATATATGTATTTTAAATCTATTCTCACAATATATATCATGACATTTGCCACCTTATCTATTTACATTTTTATATAAGTCATACAAATGCGCTTTATATCAATTTTGTTCTTTATGTATTTTTCCAACTTGCCCATTAGCGATGATATTTTCAAATATTTTGGAATATATTTTTTAATGTGTCATATACAAGGTATGATAATAAAATTCGGGGAATTGGGCCAGAAAATATTTATTAGATGAATATATTTTAAAAAAGGATTAATATTCCTCAAAATACTGTCCGAGGGAATCTATACAGCCTTTCATTCTTTTTTCCCAGTTCCAGAAGCACCCAGAAAATTCGTCAGAAGTAATGCCCTTCAAAACGCTCAGCGATTTTTACTTTATGGCATTAACAGTATCAAATCTGTCTTTTTAGAACTGGCTTCATTCCAGGAAAGAAAGAAGTCATCAGGGGCTGAATCAGGCGAGTACGGGAATGAGGCATTGTCAACATGCTATTTTTTAGTCAAAAAATCACTAACGGAAAGAGTTCTGTGTGCTGGGGCGTTATCGTGATGAAGCATCCATTCGCCCGAGCTCCATTTTTCCTGTCGTTCGCTTCTTCTGTATCGATTCCCGTAAACGGCGTAAAATCGCTAGATACACGTGTTGATTAATTGTTTTCCCTTGTGGGAGGAATTCATAATGCACAATGCCTTGGTGATCGAAAAAAGTAACCAAGAAAACCTTTGTTTTTGACATACACATTCTTGCTTTTTTCAGTTTGGGGGCATTTTTCGGGAGCCACTGGCTCGATCGTCGTTTGGCCTCTGGGTCATACCCATAGACCCAGGTTTCATCACCAGTAATAACCTTTAGAGAAAGTTTGGATTTTCGCAGGCATTAACCCTTTCCTCCTTAACCCTTCCTCCAAGATCCATTGTAAAAAAACGCTGCGCCTTTGTTTATTTTCTTTAAAAATGCTTATAAAATTCTTATTATTTGACATATCGAAAATATATAGTTTCTAGTAGAACGAGGTCTCGTGTTTATGATGACAATTTTTATTTTTCGAAAACTCTTTCAGAATTTTTTTTAACAAATCCCCCAAACTTTTTAATCATACCTTGTATAAATAATAGAATTATGACCTATTTGATTAAAATATGCATCATAATATAAATGTTCTAATGAATACTTAATTTGATATTTGTTGAAGAGCGATTGTTCGAAGTGTATTATATATTTATAATTGTATGTAATTCTACTTTCCTCAAAGCTTATGTCCATAGTTCATCTAAAATACAATTTCCAAGAGTCTAGCATGGTATCACTATAAAAGGAAAACCGAAAGATGAAATATAACAGCGGTATGGTAGATTAAAATGGCGAAACCGCTGGGAGGGTTCACCTCTGATGAGCCAGGCCCTCCCATTAAAATTTTCCATTGCAGTAAGGGCAGTAGAAATTGTTTAATTTTAAAAAGAATCATAAGCGTCTATAATAGTTTCGAATTTTCATAACAGATGGCGCGCTAATGCATCATAATATAATTAAAATACGCATTACATAGACACAATCTTGTGCACGGAGAAGTGGCTGCAATCTTCATTCAGGCCATCCTCGATCTCTTCAAGGGTTATCCGCCGGTTTGCGCGCACCATTTCGTCGATTCGAGCCACGGTTGATTCCGGCAAACTCGGCCGCCCAGACCGTTGTTCATCGTGGACGTTTATCCGCCCCTAGTTAAACTCCCGGCGCCATTTCCGCACATTTTTGATGTCCATGCACTTCTCACCATACACTTCCACTAACTGACGGTGAATTTTGACCGGAGAATTATTTTTCGCATTTAAAAAGCGTATAACTGAGCGCAACTCGCACTTGGCGGGAGAGTGGTACAACACCGGAATTACAAAGTTGGTTGACAGGATGAAAAAAGTGATTGAGCATCAAGGCAACTATGTAGAAAAATAGCAGAGTGTCCAACCTTTTCAATGATGTATAAAAAGTTGTGATTAAATGTGTTTTTCTATGAAAAAAAATAGGAGACCTTACTTTTCTACTCACCCTCGTAGTAAAGGAGCATCCATTCGCCCGAAATCCACTTTTTCGGTCGTTTCTTCAGTATTGATTCTGGTAAACAAGGTAAAATCGCTAGATACACGTGTTGATTAATTGTTTTCCCTTGTGGGAGGAATTCATAATGCACAATGCCTTGGTGATCGAAAAAAGTCACCAAGAGAACCTTTGTTTTTGACTTAGACATTCTTGCTTTTTCGGTTTGGGGGCATTTTTCGGGAGCCAGTGGCTCAATTGTCGTTTGGCCTCTGGGTCATACCCATAGTCCCAGGTTTCATCACCAGTAATAACCTTTAGAGGAAGTTTGGATCTTCGCAGGCATTAACCCTTTCCTCCTTTCCCCCTTCCTCCAAGATCCATTGTAAAAAAACGCCACGCTTTTGTTTCTTTTCTTTAAAAAATGCCTATAAAATTCCTATTATTTTAGATATCTAAAAGATATAAATAGTTTCTAGTAGAGAACGAGGTCTCGTGATTATGATGATAATTTTTATTTTACGAAAACTCTTTCAGAATATTTTTGGCAAATCCCTCAAACCTTTTGATCATACCTTGTATAAATAATAGAATTATGACCTATTTGATTAAAATATGCAATCATGTATAGGGCTGGATGCCCCAATAAAAAGGCTTGTGTGTGTGTGTGATTAAAATATGCATCATAATATAATTGTTCTAATAAAAGACTTAATTTGATCTTTGTGGAAGAGCAATTGCTCAAAGCATATTATATATTCATAATTGGAAGATTTGCCGGGAGGAAATTAATCCATAGAAGCAATGGGCGCTTCTCACGTCAAAATAAACGTCAGAATCTTACGCCATCTATTGACCGTCACCGCAACTAACGGCCTCGGGTCGGTGACAAAGCCACAACACCAACTTTGGCAAATTGATAAGCGTCCACCTAGAGACCATGGTTTCGGGCTAATGGCCCTCGTCAGTCTAGGGCGGACTTTATTCCATGAGATCCACACGGGATCTAATGGAATCCTCACAATCTACCAAAGAGGTGTTTTGCTGGCAATGTGGCTGGGCCAAATCTATTGGCAAAACATAGATGGAAAATTTGCCAGAGGAAATTAATCCATAGAAGCAATGGGCGCTTTTCCCGTCAAAATAAACGTCAGAATCTGACGCCATCTATTGAAACCATGGTCTCTAGGTGGACGCTTATCAGTTTGCCAAAGTTGGTGTTGTGGCTTTGTCACCGACCCGAGGCCGCTAGTTGCGGTGACGGTCAATAGATGGCGTCAGATTCTGACGTTTATTTTGACTGAAGAAGCGCCCATTGCTTCTATATTCATAATTGTATGTAATTCTACTAACCTCAAAGCTCATGTTCATAGTTCATCTAAAATACCCATTTCAAGAGTCAAGCATCAGTATCACTATAAAAGGAAAACCGAAAAATGCAATATAACAGCGGTATGGTAGATTAAACTGGCGAAACCGCTGGGAGGGTTCACCACTGATGAGTCAGGCCCTCCCATTAAAAAATTCCATTTCAGTAGAAATAGTTTCGAATTTTCATAATAAATGGCGCGCTAATGCATGTATTACTATAGAATGAATGAATGAGGAATATTTGCACCACAATTGATGCTTTATCAAATATTAATTATTATAATTATATCTTGCTAACACACACATTCTCTAAAATAAGATAATTTTATTTTTTTAATGAAATACAAAATGATGATAGTAATAATGATATATTAATTGGATTTCTTATGACTACTAATTATAGAGAGTTTTAATCTATATATATAACTTTAAAATAAAAAAGGTATATCCTGACCAAGAGCACATGTGCTTTTCAGAAGGAAGAGCGCCATCTGGATTTCTGTTCCACCAGATGGCGCTTTGCCTTATGAAAAGCACATGTGCTCCTGGTCAGAATATGCCTTTTTTAATTTTTAAAATCAACACCTGACCTTTTTATTTTTAAAATTTTCTGTTGTTTTTTCATATATAACTTAGTGTATGTGTTGAATTTGAAAAAAAAAAATAAATGTGGGGAAGGTCAATCTTACCCAGATTGAAAATAGAGATTCACCAGTTGTGTTTGCACAAGTTGTAGAAATACAATTTAACAAAAATGGCCTAAATATATATTTTATTTTGCTTATCAAAAATGACTGGGCAATAAAAATAAATAAACAGATAAAAAGGGTGATAATCAAATTGGCCAAAAGGTTAGATATATTTAAAATTAGAATAAACAAAACAAGTGATACAAGTTAAATATACATACAAACAAATAATGTAGAGAGCAAAATAACTAGGGGTGGAAAGGCAAAATCTTTTTCAAACAAAGTTTGCAAATACTTATCTAAGCTTCCGTTTTGTAAAAAAAAAAACAAATCTTGTTTTCAATTCTGTCGATAAATTTGATCAAGAGTTCACTTGAAATAATTCTTCACTTGAGATAATTTTCCAGATTAATTCTTCTGTTCCTTAACAGGAAACTATATCGCAACCCACTTAATTGGTGCGCAATTCTATAACGACGCTGCTCGCGTTCTCTTCTTTGTTTCATTCACACGAGGTTACTCATTCCTTCTGAGGCAGGGAGCTCATATTTCCCCGAGCTCGTATTTCCCCGAGCTCATATTTCACCAGTGCTGCCGGTTGTCCTTTCTTCTTTTTTCTCCCCGTCGCCGCGCATAGGTGCTCGCGCATGGGATGGGGGCGATGTCTTGTTTGTTTACAAATTTTGCTCCTTCCATTCTTTATTCCTTTCCACCCATTAAGAGAAAGAGGTAACAAAAATAAAATAAAAATCTATATACATAATAATAATAGAGGAAAATCCATAAAGCATACAATTATAAATTATCTATTTTTAACATACTCCCACCTTTTTGTATGGGAATAAAAAAAAAAATCTTAATTAGGAAAGATTATTGGTGTACACCCCCAATCTCGTAGGTTTTTTTTCACTTCTTTTCCAGACCTAGTAAAAATTAACTGTTCTCCATCGGTTGGAATCTCCTGGGCTTTGATCCCTTCTGTCTTAGGTAATCTCACCTCCCTGGAAATATCAGAGCCAAGTTCCAAAGAGAAAAGTCTCTTTAAGGGTCTTACAAATTCACCCGTAGCAGTCCTTACTCTAGCTACACGTTCTCTGCCATCCTTCCCGGGGTACAGTTCCAAGATTCTGCCTAGTGGCCAGAATATTCTTTCTTGATCATCTCGACCAATCAGCACAACTTCGCCTGGAAGAAACCTTCTACCCTCTGTTTCATTCCTCTTTTGTACGAGCATGGCGAGGTATTCCTTGTGGAATCTTTCCTTCTCATCTATACCTACGGTCTGAAAAGCTTTGCGGATGTCAGCGATGGCTCCTATTTTCTTTTTCCTAAATCTTATCAGGATTTCAGGTAAAAGTTCAATCAGATTAGGTCCAGTCTCTAAACATTCATTTAGAGACAAACTTCTCTTACTTGCTTTACATGATGCATCGTAAACGGGTCTAATAGGAGTAGTCTCACTCTGAACCTTATATATCGGGCGATGTGGTAGATAATGTCCAGTAGGTTTGATGTCTTCCCCGTCAACTTCTTCAATAAGGTTTTCCCTGAACCAGGATCGGAAGACTTCATCATAAGGAACAAACTGACCCTTTTGTGTCAACTTTTGAGTCATAGCCTCCAAGCGCCTTTTGGCTATTTCCAAGTTATTAGGTATCGTCCCAATTCCTTCCTTCCATGGAAGAGATACAAGATAACGTCCATCATGGCCTCGACAGATTTTCTCACGAAACTTTTCTTGCATGAGAACATTTTTCTCTTTCACAGAGATGACCTCTGTAGGATCTCGTATCCCTATTGTTTCTAATTCCCATAAGGATGCTACTCTCTTTTGGGTTGTAAGTAAGGTGATAACCATTTGAGCACTTGTCTCTGGTCTCTCTGATGAGGTATTACCTATTAAAGTCCAACCAAGAACTGTTTGAATTGCGGTCAATCCTCCTGCCAGCTGTTCAATTTTTCCTGTGAGAAGCTGCCCAAAATAGTCTCCACCGATTAGGATGTCTATTTCGGTTTTATTATTGTCTACCTTAGTCAAAGTGATTCCTTTCTTATCCAATTCCCATTGCCTGGGTCCTGATTCAATGGGTGAAATATTGCCACAAATTATTGTTTCCTCTAACGCTTCCATTTTGAAAGCCTTTCCCTCATCAACATTGTCCAACTGGAAATAAAATATTGAATGAGCCTTTTCTCCTGTGGTTTGCCCTCCAAACAAAAATTTATTCAATTTGACTTCTCCCACCTTGGGTAAGTCTAACTCCTTAGCTAGAGACCTTCTGATGTAAGATTTTTGACTACCAGAGTCTAAAAGCACTCTTACCATTTTGGAACGTTTCGGCCCTTTTATTTTTACAATTAGAGTCATTAAAGAGATATTATTTGTGCATACTTGATTCGCCATTGCTGTTACAGGCTCACTGTTCCCCTCATTCTGCTCTGCTAAACTATTGTGAGATCTGTTATCTGACCTCCAATTTAAATTTTCCTGACTATGTGAGGTTCCTCTGCACATTATCTCAAAATGAGGTCCTTGGCAATGCTTGCATCTTACAAAAGATCTACAATCCTTCTTCAAATGATTCTTTCTCAAGCATTTAAAGCAAACTTTCGCATCCTGTACCCTCTTTAATCTGTCTGATTCCAACATCTTGGCTGCCTTAAAACAGTTTTGGCTAAGATGGTTTTCTTTGTCACAAAATAAACACGGTAAGTTGGTCTTTCCAACAAATAATGCAGACGCTGTGTGGATCTTAGGGGGATTATTTTCTCTCTTTCCCTGTTTTAGAGGAAGGGAAGGTTCAAATCCTTCAGCAACAAAGGAAATGCGTTCTGCATTTTTAACTTCCTGCTTTAAAAATTCTATCAGACCCTCTAATTTATCAAAAGCTTTAGTCCCACTATGTTCAATTCCCGCTTCAATGTACGGTGTACGGGAACGTTGCCATATTTTGATAAGTTCAAGTGGCAAACTTGACTCCACCAACGGGTACAAGAAAGCACCACCCCCAGACTTAGTATCCACTCCCAGAGATCCCAAAGAATGGAGATGTGCAACCAAATCATCATAAAGTTGAGCCAAAGTTCTTTTTTCAGACCTGGCACTGGCAATGACTAACTTTAAAAGCTTGCGCACATACAACTCAGTCAGCATATCTCTGTCTCCAAACCTATCTTTTAAATCTCCAATGACTTTGTTGTAATTCTTTTGGGTAAGAGGGAAGCTAGTCACAAGTCTGTGGGCCTTTGACCCAACAACCATGGATTGTATTAAGTATTCAAATTTATCAACATCAGACAGTGACTCTTCTAAATGTATTTTTTCAAAATGACTCCACCATGATAGCCATTCCTCTAGCTCACCTGTATACTTTTTTAGTTCAAAATTTGGAAGTTTAATTTGTCTTTTAACATCTGAAGTGCTAGATTGTGACATTTTATCATCACAGGGTGCTGCCAATTTAGACTCATATTCTTTCACCTTCTGTGCGACAATTCCTACTTGTAGGCTATAAGTCTCACATAGTTCCATCTCATCATTGATTTGAGCTTCTGTGGACCTCGGATCATCCAATAAGATCTCTTTTATTTTATCATCAATCAATATCAGTCTATCATTAAGAATGGTTAACCTTTCAAATTTGGCCCTTATTAAAATTATATCCACTTCCTTTAGACTTAGACCTGATTTTATTTCATTTGTGGTACGAGTTATAGTATTCCTTAAGGGAGTTCTTTCTCTTTTAAGCTTATCCATCTCCACAAATTGTATAAACACCACAAGGTGAAATCACGTCCGGCTCACCAAAAATGTTGAATTTGAAAAAAAAAAAATAAATGTGGGGAAGGTCAATCTTACCCAGATTGAAAATAGAGATTCACCAGTTGTGTTTGCACAAGTTGTAGAAATACAATTTAACAAAAATGGCCTAAATATATATTTTATTTTGCTTATCAAAAATGACTGGGCAATAAAAATAAATAAACAGATAAAAAGGGTGATAATCAAATTGGCCAAAAGGTTAGATATATTTAAAATTAGAATAAACAAAACAAGTGATACAAGTTAAATATACATACAAACAAATAATGTAGAGAGCAAAATAACTAGGGGTGGAAAGGCAAAATCTTTTTCAAACAAAGTTTGCAAATACTTATCTAAGCTTCCGTTTTGTAAAAAAAAAACAAATCTTGTTTTCAATTCTGTCGATAAATTTGATCAAGAGTTCACTTGAAATAATTCTTCACTTGAGATAATTTTCCAGATTAATTCTTCTGTTCCTTAACAGGAAACTATATCGCAACCCACTTAATTGGTGCGCAATTCTATAACGACGCTGCTCGCGTTCTCTTCTTTGTTTCATTCACACGAGGTTACTCATTCCTTCTGAGGCAGGGAGCTCATATTTCCCCGAGCTCGTATTTCCCCCGAGCTCATATTTCACCAGTGCTGCCGGTTGTCCTTTCTTCTTTTTTCTCCCCGTCGCCGCGCATAGGTGCTCGCGCATGGGATGGGGGCGATGTCTTGTTTGTTTACAAATTTTGCTCCTTCCATTCTTTATTCCTTTCCATCCATTAAGAGAAAGAGGTAACAAAAATAAAATAAAAATCTATATACATAATAATAATAGAGGAAAATCCATAAAGCATACAATTATAAATTATCTATTTTTAACAGTATGTATATATATTCGCCGCCTATGCACGTCCTCAATGAATATTTTTAAGTTGGCTGAAATTTTACCAGGACATAGATATAAAAATCTGAAAGAGGTTTTTGTCGAATTTTAGCCAAGAAAAATTAAAATTGACCATGTAATGGGCAAAAAGAGTAATTTTTAAGCCAAAAAATGATGATGACAATATTACTGTATCGTGTTTGAATGTCAGAAACTAAATTATTTCGGGGGAAATTCACTAAAGCAGACCACAGGCGAAACAAAATCATCATTTTTATTAGGCAGAAACAAAATACTAACAGCGAAACATTCACTCGAGCAGAAGGCAGACAAATCCAGTTCATCCCTATTTATAATTTTAGGTTTTTAAAACCAAAAATTATAAAATCAATTCAATAAAATTCAATATTTGTTATACTAAAGTTAATTTTAAATATACAAGTACATAATGATTACACTTTATTAAAATTTGAACTTGAAATTATAAAGGTGTTAACTTTTTCACAACTTTGGTATACTTTTATATTGTGTAAATTATGTTTTGTATTAAACCTTTTCTAATGCAACATTAAACATACCTTGATTTAAAGTTCATATTATTGTTTCTATAATTTCGCATTCATACACAAATGATTAATGATGAGGCAAAAAAAAATCTTGACTCTATTTGAAAATATATTTCTAAAATGCTTTTATTAAAAAATCATGAATTATTATTCAATTAATTTATAATTTTAAATATAATATGTTGACTTAAATCAATGGAAACAAGAAATTGATACATATTTTCACAATCTTGAAAATTTCTAATGATTCTTTTCTTACAGCTTTTCTAACTTTAAACAACTTTAAAAATAAGGTTTCCTAAAAGAGGAAGGGTTACTTTTAGAACAAAGTTGGCGGGCCCCAAACAGCCACATGTTACATGTCCACACATGTGCACTGTCTCTAGAGAGCAACAGGCGTCACTTTGAATAGGTAAGTATACAACCTCATTCTATGTTATCTAATATTAACTTAATTATACACTATAATGGTCGAAGAGAAATCTAACCATAATGAAGTAAGGGTGAAATGGGGTGGTATTTTAATCTGAAGAGCCCTGATACCACAGATTTCTCTTTCCAATAGATTTTCCAATCTCCTTTTGTGTATTGTCCTGGTCTACCATTAGGGTTCCAAAATAATTTCTAATTGGCAAAGACTTAAAATATGTTTATCTATCCTCAACTAGGCAAAACATTATATCATATTATTCTAACTCTATAAAAATAAAAAATAAAATTATATATGGAAAAAATTATATAAACTCTATTAATTAACTATAAAATACTAACACCCTTTCAATTCTTCTACCTTGTTTGAAATAAAAGTGTATGATTCTTTCTTTATCTCTTTCCTCTCTTTTACTAAAAATTAAATATATAATCATTATAACTCTCTTCCTTTATTCATATATATCTTTAGAGTATGTCTAAATGACGGGTAAAAGCCGATAATAAAAGACGTTACGTTGTTAAATTTTCTTTTCTTGTTAAATTTTCTTTTTATTTTCAAAATTTTCTTTTTTTCTATTTAAAATAAAAACATATTATTCTAACATATAGTTGCTTTTATTACATTTTTCTCTCCTTAATAAGATATAAATATAATACATATAAAAACAACTATTTAATAATCTAACTTAAACATAAAAAAATTATCAACTTTTATCTAATACAGTGTACTCCGCTTATAACGAAGTCGCATTATCCATGACAATCACTTTGTTATATCCGAAGTTTGTTATATCCGCAGTTGGAAAAAAAAATGTTTTGTACCAATAATTTTATTTACTATTCAACTCAAAAGAGCAACACAAAGATCAATAACAACCTCATCAGGTGTTTTTGGAGAAGTAGTTTGTGATTTTCTTTTGACATTTAGAAGTCAGTAACAAGTGCTGAACACTCTTTTCGATGTTGTCCAAGTCTGACAGATGCCTATAAAGAGACTTGGACTCATCCTGACATTGAAGAAACAATCGCAGAGTTTGAATGCTCTCCAAGACCTCTTTTGGATGCGGAATGTGGACAATTGGGTCTACTTCTTCATCAACTTGGTCCGTTTCTTCTTCTTCTTTTGCTTGAAGAATGCTCTCGACAATTTCTACATCGGATAACATGGCATTTGTAACGACGTCATTGTCAGCGTCAGCATAAGAATCGAAATCCATCTCTAACGGTATTTTTAAAACTTCTTTCATGCGATCGAAGAGGCTTTGTTGCTAAAAAATACTTATAATATGTTTGCATATTTTAAAATTGTATATTATTAACTTATTTGTTGTGTATCATTAAATTTGTGTCATTCACACGTTGTAATTTGATATAAATTATGCATAATATATTAGTCAATTATGATGGTAAATGAGAAAACTTCGTTATAAACGGATAAAATAAAAATTTATACATGCAAATCACTTCGTTATAAGCGAAAATTCTTTATATCCGACTTCGCAATATCCAGAGTTCTTTTAATGGTTAAAGCCCTTCTTTTCTTTCGTGCAGACAATTTCATTCGCTATATGCGGAATTTCGCTATAACCGACTTTGTTATAAGCGGAGTACACTGTATATTTAATTTAGATTTAACTTGCTATTCTAATAAAATTTCCTATTTATATATAAAATATTACTATTATTACAAGTGTTGTCTTGTCTTAAATTTGAAAAAGAAAGACAATACAAGGTCCCGATGGCTTAACCTGAACTAAAAGCTCCTAGCTTTACAGTAATGCTGGAAACTGACTTGAAAATTATAAATTGATAAATCAACACCTTTGTTGCAGTGATCAGTAGAATTGAGTCACAACGCTGGATGGCGAGGCCTAAATTAGAAAACAGTGATGAATAATTTAATACTTATTGAAAGAAATATTTATTTAAAAATGACACAAATTAATATTAATACAAATATTATTCAAAACAATTATTAAAATTTATGAGAGATAGTTCTTTTTCAGGCCTGTCAAAACCAAACGTTGGCGTCGAAACAGCTTTTGTTTACCGGAATTGCGGGGGTAATCCTTTTCTGCTCGCGCATGCGCGGGGGGGGGGGGGGGGCAGCGGGTGCAGTGTTGCCAGGCTCGGTTGGCCCAAAAGTACCTATTTTCGCGTCACTCTCCCACCTTGACCTTTTGAACTTTGCTATAAGGTCAATATTAATTAAAAAAACAAAGAAGGAATTATCTCAAATCTATCAGAATGTTTTATGATTAAATTTTCTCTCAAACTTCACTTAAACCTAATCGGTAATTTGACTTTTCTTCCAGAACGCGTGTAAACTTTCCCTACTTTTACTGGAGTAGTTTTCTCTTGCACTGACGCGGACTCCACACCGGATGTTTTCTCCCTGACGATCTCATCCTCCGCTGGCTTAAGCTCCCCGTTGCCTTGCTCTACGTCCTCAGATGGTACTTCAAGTGGGAACAATCGTTGAACTGCACGCTTCATGAATCCAGACTTAGTCTTAACTTCCACAAGTCTTCGCACATTGTCAGTTCCAGGAAACACCTTCGTAATCTTTCCCATAGGCCAGTTTATTTGCTTCCTGTTTTCAACCTCCACAAGGACGATATCTCCAACTTTTAACTGTCGTTGTTTCTTGCGATTGTCGTGATGCACCAACAATCCTAAGTACTCGCTTCTGAACCTCTTAAGGAATTCCTTCAGGAGTCGTTTGCGTTTCTCATAGCTCTTCCCAAAGTTACACCTGAATTCATTTAGATCAATCTCTCCTTCAGCTCTTGGTTCTCGAAGAAACATCTCTGGGGTTAATGGCACAAGGTCATCATTGTCCTCAGCAATGTAGGTGAGTGGTCGCGCGTTGATAACTCGTTCACAGTTTTCGAGGATCGTCACCATTTCTTCGTAGTTGACAACACGTTTTCCCAGCAATCTTCGAAGCAGCTTTTTTGTGAGTCCAACAATTCTCTCGATCCAACCTCCCCACCACGGTGCTCCCGGAGGATTGAGCTTCCATTTCACTAAAAAATTAACTCGATAAAGCTCGTTCCGGAGTCCAACTAGATTCGTCCCATTATCTGAGTAGATGACTGCAGGGCAACCTCGTCTTGCTACGAACCTCTCTACTGCTCCCACCAATGCTTCCGTCGATAAGGAAGTCACCAGTTCGAGGTGGACCGCACGGTATACGCCACAGGTGAAGATGACGAACCAAACCTTCTGTCCATCTTCCAGATATAAAGGTCCTCCGAGGTCAATTCCTGTCACCTCAAAAACCACAACATCTCGTACGCGATGTTGAGGCAACGATGCTTCTGGTACGTCGACTCGCTTGGTTTCAAATCGTCGACAGCGAGGACATTTATGAATTACATGACGAAATAGTTGTCGAGCTTTTGGAATCCAGAACTTCTCTCTTAGTACTGATCGCAGCGTCTGGGCTCCACAGTGGTACATTTTCTCGTGGACTGATTTCACAATTAGCTCTGTGACCGGATGATTCGTTGGGATCAAAATTGGCAATCTGAACAGTTCATCGTCATTTCGATTCACTATCCTCGTTTTCACTCTCCATAATCCTTCTTTATCTTGGAACGCGTGTAGCTGCTTCATCTTGGGATCTTTCTCACCGATCGATTCACTCTGTATTATCTTATCTAGGGACTTTTCAGCACTGTCTAGCTCCTCTTGTGAGATGATATCTCCTTTGTATTCAGAGGGCTTGAAACGTAGCATCCACGCGATTACTCTCAGTATTTGTGTTAGAGTCACTTCACGTTTTCCCTCGTATAGATTCAGATACCATGAATTCTCCTCGGGCTTTTTGGCTACAAATCCAGTCACCACAGTCTTCCTCCTCTCTTCTTCAATGGCTTCCAGATCATACTGTACTTTCGATACTGGCCAGTCTTCTTTCTTTTCCTGAAGCCATTTTGGTCCCTCCCACCATCCGATTTTGTGAATTTCGATGGGGATTCACCACGGGATGGGAGATCTGCTGGATTGTGTTCCCCTGCGACATGGTTCCAATCTTCACTCTTCGTAAGTATTGTGATCTCCTTGACACGGTTGGAAACGAACTGAGCCCAATTCTCTTGTTGTTGTATAGGGCAGGACTGGAGTCTGTCCAACATTGAATCTTCTCCGGACTTTCTTCTAAATTTTCCAGAACATGCACCAACAGTCGTGCTCCAATCAAACAGGCTAATAGTTCCAGTCGTGGAATCGTGATCCTCTTAATAGTTGCCAGTCGATTTCTTGCTTTAACGAATCGCACTACTATGACTGACGCATTCTCTATTCGCATGAAGATCACCGTTGCGTACGCTATAGCTGAAGCGTCACTAAACACGTGCAATGTTGTTCTTCCTTTGATAGGTAAGATCCATCGAGGTATCTTGATCTGATCCAATTCTAAAGCTTGCTTCCTCCATTTTATGAACTCGACCCGTCTGTCTTCGTTCAGCGGTTCATCCCATGATTTATTCTCCTTCCAAGCATCTTGAACCATCTTCTTAATCTTGATTGTAGCTGGACAGGTAAATTGAATCGGATCAAAAATGCGATGGCAGGCTGACAAGATACTTCTCTTTGTGATTGATTTTTCTTCATCTATATTTTTCAATGACTGCACATTAATGGCAATAGTGTCAGTCTGAAGGTGCCATTTCATACCCAAAATAGAGGCTGGATCTTGTTCTGTGATTCCAGGTTCATTCCACATCCAGTCTCGTAACTCAAATTTGGCTTGCATCATGATGTCGGAGGATTCCTTGATAAATTTTTTGACATCATGTGTAGATGACAAACTAAGAATGCAGTTGTCGACGTAAAAACTTCGGGAAAGAAGTTCTGCGCACCTATTATCTTGAAACTGTGGCAGTCTCAAATGATACTTAATGGTTGCAGCTAGCAGAAAAGGACTTGAGGTAAGGCCAAAGACTACTCGGCAATGCCTGTAAAATTTTAGTGTCTTCTGGTCCTTTTTCCACCAAAGGAACCGAAGGAATTCATGATCTTCTTCTCAAACCTGAATCTGGAGAAAAGCTTTTCGTATGTTTGCAATGATGCCATAATTTCCAAGTCTAAACCGCAAGAGCAAATCAGGAATGAGCTCAATCAGGTTGTCTCCTTTTTCCAGACATTGATTTAATGATGGGAGCCCCTTTTTCTTGCAACTTGCGTCGAATACTGGTGAAATAGGAGTGGTGTGACTATCCTTGAGCACTGGGCGATGAGGAAGATAACTGCACTCCTCCCATTTATCCTCAACTTCCTCGATGAATCTCTCTTTTTCCCACTCCTCAAAAATAGTATCATACTTCTCATACAGCATCTTGCCCTGGACATTCCTTGTTGTAGTCAGCAATCTATTTTCTGTAGTTCGGCGATTGACCGGAACTGGTGGATGTCCAGCTATCCATGGTAGTGACACGATGTACCTTCCGCTTTCGTCTCGTTTCACAGTCTCCTTGAAATGAGTGTTGGAGGCTTCGATTAAATCTTTCCAAGATTTTGTTTCTGCTGCATCCATGATGCCAAGCAATCTAATTTCCATAAATCCTGAACGTCGAAACTGTTAACGTGAAATGAAGTCACGATCAGGCATGAATCTTCCATGTCTTTCCCTATTTCTGGTCCCATTACTGTCCACCCCAACTTGGTTTCTGTTGCCACAACTCCATTTTGTAATATTTGCATTCTGCCTGTCAGAATGCTGCTAAGCAAATCTGAACCAATCAACATGTGGATTGATATCTCTTCACCTTGGCATATGTCAGTCAAGTTGATCCCTCGAGCTTTTAACTCATTGAGTATAGTATGATCCTGTACTTGACTGATGTGTCCGCAAATTACTTCCTGATCCAAGAATTTGATATCATCCATGTATTCGTTGTTGAGGCTGTAAACGTTTACTTTGTACACATTGTGCTTCTTTTGACGAATTTATTCGCCTCCAAACAGATTGTGGGTAAGTGTAACTTGCTGCGCTCTCTTTAGGCCCAGTGCGTCCATCATTCTCTTTGAAATATAGGACCGCTGGGATCCACAGTCAAGCAACACTCGAACATTATGCTTCCCCATTGGTCCGCTTATCTTGACTATCAGAATTTGTAGATAGACTCCTCCCACGGTAGCGTTGTTTAAAGTTGTTGACGTGAATTGATTGGCGGTCTCTTGCTTTGTTGCAGGACTTTCCCCTGAAACCTTTAGTTCCGCTTTTGGAGATGAGAAGTCTTCTGGGCTTCCAAAGTAGGACACATAATGGGGTAATGCTTCCCTCCGCAGACAGGACAACGTGGCTTAATCCGGCATTTCTTGAATCCGTGGCCAGGAAGCAGGCACCAAAAACAAACATTCTTCCCTTTAGCCTTATCTTTCTTCTCTGGTAGATGCATCCGCTGTCCACTGTAGCATTCTTGACTCGGGTGACCATTCCCACAAAAGATGCGGTTGTTTCGCATCTGAGTGGTGTTGGCGAGGTCAGTAGCCGTCGGCATTTTACTTCCAGTATTCTTCTTAGAAAGAGATTTCCTGTTTGATCGATCATCCTTCGCATCTTGATTGTTGTCGATCTTGAACGCTGCTTTGGCCATATTCACTCGACTCTCGCCCTTCACTTCTGTCTTCAAAAACGTCATGAGTTGTGTCAACTTATCCTGTACTCCTCTTCCGCTCACCGTATATTGACTTCGTTCCCATACTCTCAGGGTGTCCTCTGGTAGCGCTGATTCGACGAGTGGGTACAGCATAGCCGCACACTTGTCACGAGCGACGCCCAATGTTTCTAATGCTCGCAGTTGTGTCTCCAGTCTATTGTAAAGCTTCACTACAGACATCTTACCTTCGGCTCTCACATTCTGAAGCAGGTCACGTACATAAATCTCAACAAGCATTTCATCCTCTCCAAAACGTGATTTGATATACTCGATGACTTTAGGGTAGTTATCAGCACTCGGTGGAAAACTTTCGACTGCTTCTCTTACCTCGGAGTTCTCGGCGGTGGCTTGAAAGAGATACTGAAACTTAGTTTCTGGAGGCATCTGTGGATCCCGGTCAATCGTGCTGAACTGACTCCAGAATGTAATCCATTCTCTTGGTTCTCCCCCAAACTTCTTGAACTCCAGCTTCGGTAGTTGATAGTTCATTGCTGCTGTTCCGCTGATTGTACTAACGTCATCCTTTTCCGCAAGAGCCTCGTAATCAGTCATAATGTTACTGAAATTATCTTCGTACTCACAAACGGATTCGTACTCAGCAGTGAAAATGTCTTCAGACGCTGATTCTCGTAGCAGAGCTTCTTCCATCCTCATGTTCAATATTATATATTGCGTATGATATTGTTTTTTACAGCACAATACAACAATGTTGGCAAGTTTCTCTAGAGTGGAATGTCGAGGTGACGAATCCACTCCAGGGCCTCCTCTGTGCACCGGTGGATATCCCCAAGTGTTCCCTGGAAGAATCTTCGAGGACAGTCCCTTAGGATATGGTGCATTGTTTGTATTTGTCCACAGTCGCAGTTCTGGTCTGGACTCATGTTCCACTTATTTAGTAGGTAGTTGCATCTACCAGTAGAGGTCCTGATTCTATTGAGGGTTGACCAGGTCCTCCTAGGTAGGTTGTAGCCGGGAGGTTTGGTGTTAGGATCCTCCACCAGATCTTTGTTGGCGATGGCAAGATTGCTCCATCGGTTTCTCCACTCTTCTTTAAGATCTACATTTTCATCGGCCACCCATGCAGGATTCCTTGATATTAGTCGAGTTGGGGGAGGAATTTCGAGAACAGTGTTGATTGGAAGCTTAGTGTTAGCTTTAATTTTACTGAGTAGGTTGGAGGTAGATTTCTTTCTTCTGAGGTCAGGAGGTGCTATGTTAGAGAGATATGGGAGCCAGTCTATAGGGGTAGGTCTCATGTTTCCCGTTATTAATCTCATAGTTTGGTTAAGTTGAGCATCTATGCTGTCTGTATGGGAGCTTCTTTCCCACACAGGGGCGCAGTACTCCGCAACTGAGTATACTAAGGCGAGGGCAGTCGTGCGTATTGAAAGCTTTTCATGGTGGGTCTGGAGTCGGCGGAGGATTTTCTCTACATCTGCTTTCATGACTTCATTCTTCTTGATCTCTGTTTCGAGCTCATTGAACGCCTTGGTGAACCTTGCACGCACTGGCGTCCTAAGCTTTTTCAGTTCAGCACTACTAACTGGTTGGTCAGCCATCCTGAGAAGTAATCACTGGTTCACAGTTGCACCTTTGTGTAATCAGTAATTCTTCAATCTGTATCCTGCCGGCTGCGCCAAAATGTTGTCTTGTCTTAAATTTGAAAAGAAAGACAATACAAGGTCCCGATGGCTTAACCTGAACTAAAAGCTCCTAGCTTTACAGTAATGCTGGAAACTGACTTGAAAATTATAAATTGATAAATCAATACCTTTGTTGCAGTGATCAGTAGAATTGAGTCACAACGCTGGATGGCGAGGCCTAAATTAGAAAACAGTGATGAATAATTAATACTTATTGAAAGAAATATTTATTTAAAAATGACACAAATTAATAATAATAAAAATATTATTCAAAACAATTATTAAAATTTATGAGAGATAGTTCTTTTTCAGGCCTGTCAAAACCAAACGTTGGCGTCGAAACAGCTTTTGTTTACCGGAATTGCGGGGGTAATCCTTTTCTGCTCGCGCATGCGCGGGGGGGGGGGGCAGCGGGTGCAGTGTTGCCAGGCTCGGTTGGCCCAAAAGTACCTATTTTCGCGTCAACAAGTTTTAAATATAGTTCTGTCAATATATAAATCCATGTTAACTTACTCTATAATATAAACTTAATTTAAATTATATTTAAGATTTAAATTTTTTATTAGATAAACTTTATTATTTACATTTCATATATATATAGATAGATTTGCTTCTATGGATATATATGTAAATATTTCTAATATAACACAATAGTCTGATAGACTTCGTGCTTCTGTCATAATAAAATTAAAAAATACTATATGTTTGAAACTGACAGTATCATGCTAAAATAATGTAAAAGCATGACAAAATTACACATAAAGAAAACATAAATGAATTGATACTTTTACTAAGACTCTGTAGATAAGTAACTAGCTCTAACTCTTGTGAATTTTTAATGAATTATTTAAAAAAATTATTGTGTGAAGAGCATGATTAATTAAAATTTCCACGCAATGAAATCAAATTATGACAAATATATATAACAAAAATATTTATTAAAATAAAACAATATATACACATTATATACAGTAATGTATATAATGATAATCTGGGTAGTTGGCGATTTACGCTCCTGGGTTACCTCTATTTTCTCTCTATATTTAAATTATTCCGCCTATTTTTGAAAATTTATAGCAATGATAATCATATATATAATTATTTACTGCTAGTTCCATATTTGTTTGGAATATGGTTGAATTTGGGATTCTTCCTCCTCTTATCAGTAAGAAAGTCGTCTTTAAGACATTGTTCAGCTGACCACCGTGTTTTGGGATCAGGTTCTAGGAGGTTTTTGATGAAGGAGAGAGCTTTCTTGGGAACTTTATCTAGAACGTTCCAATCAGGTTTGGTGAACTCTGGGATATTGGCAAATTTCTCGTTGTTTACATCTAAACTTTTAACTCTCTTTGTACCTAGCATTTTGCAAATCATTTCCAAGATTTCCTCTCTGGATCTTGATTGAAAAATTTCATTTTTTGTATAAAACATGGCTACAATGATTCCAAGAGCCCACATGTCAATTTTGGTGTTGTAGTAACCTAGTTCAAGTAAGATCTCTGGGGAACAGTAGCAGGATGTTCCAAACTGACAGTAGTTGTAGTCAATATCTTCTAACTTCACAGCAAATTCCAAATCTGAGATCTTGAGGTGTCCATCCCAAGACAGTAGCATATTCCCAGGTTTGATATCTCTATGAACAATTCTCTTCTTATGGAGAAAATTCAGACCTTCTGCCATCTAATTGACCATTAAACAGATCTCGGCTGGGGAAACGTGTTTATCACCCTTGATCACGTCCCTGACAGACCGGGGACAATATTCCAATGCCAGGAAATTAACGTTTCCTAGGGCGAAGCTTCGATGGAGGCCTACAATGTGTTTACTTTGGAGCTTAAGGAGATTGTCTCTCTCTTTTTCTTGAGGATGTTTGGTCGCCTTTAGAGCTACCGTCTTGTTAGTTTTGTTATCAGTCACAGCATATACTAAGGACCTTCTGTTAGAAAATAACAACGCCCTATACTTATAGTACTTCTCGAGTTTAGCTACAATGACAGGATCCATGATTCAAGTTTGCTTCGCTAACGGGATTGAATAGGTTGGGTGAAACAGTTAGATTCAATGCTAACTCAATTTAATATTTTTTCCGAATTATTTTATATTTTAAATTATAATTTTAAAACGAAAAGATAGTGAATAGAGAGACACAATATAGGAAAATTATTTAATGAATAAAATATAATGAAGATCGAATAATGAATATAATTATTTAATAAAAAATATATATTTTTAAAAATTTGAACATTCAAAAATTTCTTAAAAATAAAAATAAATCAGCTCCTGCCATTGAGCATTAGTTTATAGGAGTAAAAATAAAACCAACGGAGGAAGATCAACGTGAAATTCAGAATTAATGTCATTTATTATGAAGCAACTGATTAACGAGTTGTTTACTAAATTTTCACCTCTTCTCTCAATATAATTGCCCCCGCCATTTGTATTTTCACTCACATAAATTTAATTACTCAATAGCAGAAGCTAAATATATATTTTAAAATATTTTTATTGGCTTTTAATGAAAGATTTCAAAAGGCATTGTTTTATTTATTAAAATATTTATATCATTTTAGAGTTATGAATTCTTATTTTTGCAATTTTTTATTTAACTCTATTCAATTATAATAACAAAGCGCCCTGTCCCCTAAGGACACTGACAACAAATGAAAAAGAGAGAAAAATATCTATATATTTTATATCTCTATTCAAACATTTATACAGGAAATTACATAATGATCAAAAATAGGTGTATTTTAAGCATAGTAATTTTAATTTAAACTTATATTATAATGGTAAAAAAATATGAGACATATATTTTACACACAAAAATTCATATAAAAAATAAAATAAATAAAAACTGACAGCTTATCCAAATCATCACTGGTACAAACCATTAAAACAATTAGAAGAACTTCAAAAGATGAATAGAAATCAACAAACAGCTTTAGCAAGACTAAGAAGTGGCCAAATTAAAACCTTAATATTTCAAAATGGACAAAAAAACCTTCAATAACTGTTTGAAATGCATTAGTTCGGAAATTTCTTCGGAACATATCTTGTCATGCTCAGAACTGACAATAGAGGACCTATTTTCCAGGCCTATAAATACCTTCGCCAAATTGGAGAGGAGTGAACTTCAGGAATTGGTTTAACCATGTAGACAAGCACAACCACCACCACACACAATCAATTATAGTTAACAATTAAGATTACTAAAAAAGTCAGATAATTATTCACAAATTTGATGAATTTATTGTAAGCGACTTTTCTAGATATTGTCACGGTAGAGAAGACAAGTATTCCAAAAGCTTAATTAAAATAATTTATTAATTAAACCTATATATTGCAAAATGTGTCAAAAGGATTTTTCAAGTGGTAATTTACAAGCATGGAAAGGGGTGATGACTATGCAAATATTTATGATGATAAACAACAGAATATTTAAAATAATTATTCAGTGACATTGCCCCCTTCCTAGATGAAGCCGCCTTGAGTTCGGACAGGCTCTTGCCAATGATAGAATTCTTGTTCCCACATGCTCAATGACAATATAGAGGAATTCGGAGAGAATTATCTTGTTTCCAAGCGAGAGTTGCTCGAGAAGTATTGTACGCGATAAACTCGAGTAAACCTAATGTGCTTTACAATAGATAGAAAATTAAGAGCCTTTTGGATAACCTTTTAACTCAGAATTTCGCGAATTTTTAATAAAATATTAAAAAATTATCTAAATTGGGTATAACGTGTTTCATTTTTTAAAATATTATTTATGTCAAATATTTAATTATTCTTTGATTTTTTCTTCATATATATTTAGGCAGTCGACAACACTGTACTTTCTTTCTTTCTCTAATTTTGCATAAGTTTATTTTTTTTGTTTATATATTATGGTTAACCTTGTTGAAATTAGAACACAAAGTATTGTGACTATCCCTTATTTATAAACTAGACGAATGGCCCGGGCAACGCCCGGGTTTTACCCGATTAAATGCTTTTATTCAAATACTATTTGTTACAATTATAAATTGGCGCCGTGGATGTTATTCTTGTATAATATATAAATGAGTTTTAAAAATTGTAAAAAAAAAAAAAAATGCATCGGCCGGGAATCGAACCCGGGCCGCCCGCGTGGCAGGCGAGCATTCTACCACTGAACCACCGATGGTCATGAAAAATCCCATCCGTGAGCTTCAGACAAACAAACAGACAGAATAAGGCAAATATATAAGTAGATACGAATGACCCAGGCAACGCCCGGGTTTTACCCGATTAAATGCTTTTATTCAAATACTATTCGTTACAATTATAAATTGGCGCCGTGGATGTCATTCTTGTATAATATATAAATGAGTTTTAAAAATTGTATAAAAAAAAATGCATCGGCCGGAATCGAACCCGGGCCGCCCGCGTGGCAGGCGAGCATTCTACCACTGAACCACCGATGGTTATGAAAAATCCCATCCGTGAGCTTCAGACAGACAAACAAACAGACAGAATAAGGCAAATATATAAGTAGATAGGAAACGTTACATAGTTTACAGTTTTAAAATTCAATTTAGATCTAAGCTCTCTCTTGTGCGCGCGTTTTAAAATATATTTTTAACAAAACATTGAATTTTACATACAAACAAATTATTTAGCACTATTTTTTTAAATATAAATTAGTTTATTAAAATAAAAATTTTGTTCTAATATCTTTCCTAATATATTAATGTGGTAATTTAAAAATGATAAAACACATGTGTAAATACTCCCCACCCCTTCTTACAACCCCTACTCTAATTGTCATTGTACCCAATCCTCATTTAGCCATTAATTTTGTATGTATCGATTTGATGTGTTCAAATAAATACAAAGGCATCTAGAGGACGTAGCAACCAAGGTCAAATTATCGAAACCAAAACCTGAGATCAATCGCCAGACACCGAGGCGCGCCGTTACGCCTGAGCTAACAAAGGGCTTGGCCAGCAGCCTATCAGAGTCAAGGCCAGAGTAGACGGTTGAGTGTTGCGATATAGCCGACAGTGGTTAGAAAGTTCGTCAGTTAGTCAGTTGAGTGTGGCCAGATAGCAGACAGCAGAGAAGATAGTCCGTTGGTAGGTGGCCGTTGGCCGCTGGCCGCAAGGTCGCTGCGTTCTCTCTCCCGATGCCTCGGTTTGCCCTTTGATTCGTCTCTGTGTACATTACCACAATCACCACCACGACTGCACAATCACCATCACGACTGCACAATCACCATCACGACTGCACAATCACCAGCACGACTGCAAAATCACCATCACGACTGCACATTACCATCACGACTGCACAACCACATCACGACTGCGCATCACCATCTTACACCACGACAGCAGCACATCACAGAGAGTCGACACGGATCATTACAGTGAGTCGACAGCAATTCGACTTAAGTCGACAGGATTTCTACATTTACTTATATATTTATATTTTTTTACTCCAATTTTTTTTTATAAATGTCATTATTAAATACAATGCATACATATATAATAGTATTTCTCTACATTAGATTAAAATATATATCAATATAACATAATAAGTACTTAAATTAACAAATTATTATGATATTTCTGTAAAAAATGACACTTCGGTCAGTTAAAGTTGTTTTCTGAACGTTTCAACAAAAATCATTTGTCTTCGTCAGGAGGAAAAATAAAGCATTTGGCAAAGCGTTAATTATAAAATTATTGTTAATTAAATATTTAAAACAAATTTTATTATAGAATACTACTCTCTCTCTTTGTTTTAAAGCATGAAGGAACTGTGTTGTGTGAATGAAATTTTTAAAGATTACCACTATTATTATATTAATTAAAATAATTATTGCTTCCACTCCGAACCATCTCCTCAAATTTCTACCAAAAAGCCGCCATGGAGAGGCCCCCACCACCATTCTCACGGGCCATGACATGTACTGGCAGACATTACACGTGTGCATCCCCAAAAAGACCCTACCTGCATCCACTGTTCAGAAGAGCCACAGACAGTTGATCATCTTCTCTTCAGCTGTCCAGCATTCCTGAGACATAGGATACAAACAGCTATCCTGCTTGGACTGACCCACCTCAATCCTACATCTATGGCAAGACTCCACACTCAACTTCAGCATGGAACTGTGCAGAGTATTAGGCTCATAGATTGTTGAGCTCTGGAAACCAAAAGGAATAATACTCTGCTAGTGATCTCTTTTGACTTGTATATAATACTAGACGAATGGCTAGGGCAACGCCAGGGTTTTACCCGAGTGCGCATATACTTTAAAAACGTTTTAATTCAAATACTATTCGTTACAATTATAAATTGGCGCCATGGATGTCACTCTTGTGAAACGTCCCGTTCCAAACTGTGTGTTTTTAAAATGTTTTAATTAAAATACTATTCGTTACAATTATAAATTGGCGCCGTGGATGTCTCTCTTGTGAAACGTCCCGCCCCAAACTGTGTGTGTCTTGAAATATAAAAATAAAAATGTGAATTTTCATAAAGATTTCATCATGTCGATTTTTTTTTTTTTGCATTTCACCTACTAAATCGATAGAGATAATTACATTTGCAACATGAACTTAGGTATATTGACTAAATAGAAAACTGCATAGTAATAAAGATCAATTTTTTAAAGGCACCATATCGTTTTTTTTCAATAAAATCGAAACAAAAATTAACGATAAATAACGATAATTGCCTTAAAAAGAAATTGCCTTAAAAAAAATAAACATTCGCGGTGATTTTGTCTTGCATTCGTTTATACAATATTATATACGAATGACCCGGGCAACGCCCGGGTTTTACCCGATTAAATGCTTTTATTCAAATACTATTCGTTACAATTATAAATTGGCGCCGTGGATGTCATTCTTGTATAATATATAATGAGTTTTAAAAATTGTAAAAAAAAAAAAATGCATCGGCGGGAATCGAACCCGGGCCGCCCGCGTGGCAGGCGAGCATTCTACCACTGAACCACCGATGGTTATGAAAAATCCCATCCGTGAGCTTCAAACAGACAAACAGACAGAATAAGGCAAATATATAAGTAGATGGATAACAATATAATAGGAAATAAACTAATGCTTAGTTAATATTGCCTCGTCTTGGATAACAACACATGGTGGCAGCGGTAAACTGAATTCATAAAGAAGGTCGTTGTTCGAAGAAAATTTGAAATTCGACATCAAGCAAGCTTAGAAGCGGTAAACTGAATTCATAAAGAAGGTCGTTGTTCGAAGAAAATTTGAAATTCGACACTAAGCAAGCATAGAAGCAGTAAACTGAATTCATAAAGAAGGTCGTTGTTCGAAGAAAATTTGAAATTCGACATCAAGCAAGCTTAGAAGCGGTAAACTGAATTCATAAAGAAGGTCGTTGTTGAAGAAAATTTGAAATTCGACATCAAGCAAGCTTAGAAGCGGTAAACTGAATTCATAAAGAAAGTCGTTGTTCGAAGAAAATTTGAAACTTGACATCAAGCAAACTTTTTGGTAAGTTATATTATATTATAAGTAAATCTTTATAATGTCCCAAAATTATAATTGTGTAGCCCCAGAACCTTTTAATTTTTCAAATCCAGGTGATTGGCCAAAATGGATTAGGAGATTTGAACGTTTTAAGGCAGGCAAGCGGGTTAATTAATAACCCAGAAATGAGCAAGTTAATATGCTCGTGTACTGCATGGGTGATAATGCAGATGACATTTTGTTGTCATGTAAAATAGCAAGTGACCAACTAGAAAATTATAATAAAGTTATTGAATGCTTTGAAAGTCACTTTATTCCAAGACGTAATATAATTTATGAAAGGGCAAGATTTAATCAAAGATGTCAGCAGGAAGGGGAAAAGGTGAATGAATTTATCACAGCACTCCATAGCCTAGCTGAGCACTGCAATTTTGGGATGTTACATGATGAGTTGATTAGGGATAGGATAGTTGTTGGAGTAAGGGATAGAGCATTATCTGAAAGAATGCAACTCCGATACAGACTTGACCTTAGTAAAAGCCACACTAATGGCAAAGCAATTAGAAAGTGTCAAAGAACAGCAGTCTAGCCTTTACCAACAAGATTCTATAGATCAAATAAAGAAAATGCCTAATCACATAAAAGAAACAAAAAGGCACGAACCAAAAATAAGACAATTCAAGTCAAACCAGTTGGGAGGGTCATCACATGGATGCACCAGGTGTGGCAATTCAAATAATCATGATTGGAAAAATTGTCCAGCTATGAACTCGTATTGTAGTAAATGCAAGAAAAAGGGCCATTATGCCAAAGTATGTAGATCAGAAGCCATAAATGAAATAAAATCAGAGATAGCTTTTTTGGGATCTGTAGAAGATAATTCCAAGAAATGGATAGTACCAATTAAGGTAAATAATAGACAAATTTATTTTAAAATTGACACCGGAGCTGATGTCAACGTGCTCCCCCTATAATATTATTATCAAAGTTTCCAAAGAATAAAACTGGAAAAATCTGATAAAATATTACAAGGTCCAAATGGAATACCCTTGGAAACAGTTGGAATGATCCACGTAAAACTTCAAAAAAAAAAGGCCAGCACTTAAACTCGAAAATATACATTGTTGATAAACTAAAGCAGCCACTTCTCTCTGGGGAGACAAGTGAAAAATTAAACATTGTGAGAATGATTCAGCAATTTTCATCAGGAGGCCGCGGCGGACAGCGTGGTAGACTCGGAAGTGGAGATAACAGAGGCTGCTACAACTGCGGGGAAGAAGGCCACCGCAAGTTTGAATGTACCAAACCTGCCCGTGGTGGTGGACGTGGCCGTGGACAGAGCCGTGATGGAGGCAGCAACAACACCTGCTACAACTGCGGAGAAGTTGGCCACCGTAAATATGAGTGTACCAACAACACAGCTGAAGATGGAGGACAGGAGGAGAACCAGCGCAAGTCCAAGAAGGCTTGCTACACCTGTGGGGAGTTTGGCCATAAGAAGGACGACTGCCCCAAATCTGGAACTCAAGAGTCCGGAGATGAGGAGGAGTCCTCTGACAATGAGAAGGAAGAGACTCCCCAGAAGAGGAAGCAGGCTGAGGACAGTGAGGAGGAGGAAGTAGAAGCTGAAGAACCTCCCAAGAAGAAATCTAAGAGGCCCAAGTCCAAGAAGAAAGAAGAAGATTGCTATCTGACTCTTCAAGCATATAGGACGATGCCCCTGGAAAGCGCCAGGAGCAGAGAAATGAGGAGACCCCCACTTCGACATCAACCTGGCTCTCAAGGAGATGCAAGGATAACCAGGAGCAAGAGACCGAGGAGGATTGCCCTACACCAACGGCCTCATCTACAAGAGATGGAAGGATGCAGAGGGACAACCAAGACCAGAAACCAGAGAAGAGCCTCCCTTCAATGCCAGCCGTGCATACAAGATATGGAAGGGTAGTCAAGATACCTCGAAGGTTCCTGTAAAGTTAAGGGAGGAGATGTGCAGAATATTAGGCTCATAGATTGTTGAGCTCTGGAAACCAAAAGGAATAATACTCTGCTAGTGATCTCTTTTGACTTGTATATAATATGGATAACAATATAATAGGAAATAAACTAATGCTTAGTTAATCTTGCCTCGTCTTGGATAACAACACAGGAACTTCTTGGTTAACTGGTTCAACTCAGAAATCAAAACAGGACGCAAGTAAAAGCGCTTAGCACTAGTCCATACTAGTGAGCTGGACTCCCAGGTAGTTGGCGTTCTGCGCTCCCTGGGTTATAAATATATCTCTCTCTATTAATGAAATATTTTGAAATACGACAGACATATTTTTCAAATAATGTCACAGAAAGGTAATTTACAAGATCGAAAAGTGATTTATAAAGAAATATTCAAAGAATTAAAATGATTTACCAATAACATCTCAAGTAATTAGACATTTGCAATGGTTTAAAGGACATGTCTTGAGCAGAATAGCAAGAAAAAGTAGATTCAGTAGAGACTGCCTAAAAACGTGTTTAAACCTGTCTCTCACATGTTCATGTCAGGCAGAAACTCTTATGAGAGATC
>CP092879.1:49953874-49977510 GCA_030710605.1 Cordylochernes scorpioides
TTACAATTACTAATTTTGTAAACAAAACCAACACTCCTTTGTTCTAGTTTTTTATATTACAGTGTTGTCAGTCTAAAAAGTATTTCAAGATCATTGATTTACTATTCTTTTTTTTTCAACATTCCCTCTTAAATCAGTGATCTTATCACATTCAACAGTTTCTTCACTTGACTTATGTTTTAAATGGTTGTCATAAGAAGGGATTTGAATTTGTCAAACTTTGGTCTGGCTAGAGGTTTTGTTAGGATGTCTGCAATTTGGTGTTCTGTTGGACAATATATCAGGTTAAACTTTTGAGCTTGATCTTTCACAAAATGATATTTGACATCAATATGTTTAGTTTTAGTGGTGAATTGGCCTGATTTTATAATTTTTATAGTGCTTTGGTTATCAACATAGAGATTTATATCAAAATTATCTGGAATTAATTCTTCTAATAGGGATCTTATGTATGACACTTCTTTGCATGCATCTGCTGCAGCAATGAACTCTGCTTCAGTGCTGGAAAGGGCAATTACAGGTTGCTTTCTGGAGCACCAACTTATGGGACCTCCACATAAGTAAACTACATATCCTGTGGTACTTTTTCTAGTTTTAATATCTCCAGCAAAGTCAGGATCACAATACACATTTAATTCAAATGGCATCTCTCCATCATATGATATGCCTAAATTGGTGGTGTGGTTTAAATATCTTAGGGTTGTTTTGATGTTTATAATATCTTGAGTTGTAGGATCATGCATTGACCTGCTTTCAAAATTTGTGGCAAAGGTCATGTCTGGTCTAGTTTTGTTTGTCAAATATAAAAGGCTTCCAATTGCTTGTCTGTAGGGAAATTTGATATCATTTGATATTTCTTAGTTTTTGTCTAATTCTTTTGCTACATCTGTAATGGGAGTGGGTACTGGTTTTGAGTTTTGCATATTATATCTTTCAAGAACTGATTTTGCATAATTTTCTTGTGAAAGTAAAATTTTATTTTTTTCCTCAAAACACAAATTTATTCCCAAAAAAGTTCTTGGATCATTGTTAATTTTAACTTCAAACTCTTGGGATAGTTTTTCTAAAATATTATTTAATTATTCTTCATTATCTCCCATCAAGATACCATCATCTACATATATTGCAAGGTACATATTTCCTTTGTTGGTTTTAAAAAGACATGGCTCTGATTTTAGTTGTATGAAATCTTGGGATTTGAGAAAGGTTTTTAATCTTTCATTCCATTTTAATGGAGCTTGCTTTAAACCATACAATGCCTTTCTTAACCTACATATATTCCCTTTATAACCTTCTGGCAATTGAACATATATTTCTTCATCCAAAAACCCATATAGAAAAGCTGTTTTTATGTCAAATGTTTTAAAAACAAACCTTTTCTTAGCCATTAGAGCAAAGTATATCCTTAAGGAGACAGTGCTTATAACTGGACTGAATGTCTCATCATAATCAATGCCTGCTTCTTGTTCAAAGCCTCTTACAACTAGTCTTGCTTTGTAGCGGCCATCTTCTTTCACTTTAAAGAGCCATTTAGAGGTCAGAATCTTCTTGTTTGAAGCTTCATTTTCTTTTACTATTTCCCAAACTTCATTTTTGGCAAGAGACTCTTTTTCTTCTTTTATTGCCTTTTTCCATTTTTCTTGATTTGGACCAGATATAGCTTCAGAGTAAGTTAGAAGAGCTGATTCTGTTGTCCCGTCCCGTTCTAAATAGTAGTCTTCATATCTTGATGGTGTTTGTAAACTACTTCTTGGTCTAAGATTATATTTTGAAGTACTTGGTTTTGTAGGGATATCTTCTTTGTCTTCAGAGACTTCTGGTAGACTTGGTTCTTCATTTAATTCTAGTTGATCTTCAGATTCTTCTTCTGGTTCGACAATAGGTATTTTTTCTTCTTTATTTATACATCCTTTATCTAAAAAGATTACATCTCTAGCTGTGAAGATTTGTTTGCTTTGTTCATCCCAAAGGCGATAACCATTTGGTGCATAACCTATAAAGGTATATTTTTTACTTCTGTCTTCCAATTTCTTTATGTGTTTTAGGGTTTTGACATAAGCTTCACAACCAAAAAGTTGTAAGTTTGACAAATTTGGTCTTTTGTTGAACCAAAGTTCTGCAGGGGTTTTCTCTAATTCTTGAGTAGGGCTTCGGTTCAGCAAATAGGCTGAAACCCTTACAGCTTCTCCCCACATGTATTTTTCTACACCAGAATCAATCAAAAGAGCTCTAGTTTTCTCCATCAGGGTTCTATTTAATCTTTCGGCTTTGCCGTTTAGCTGAGGTGAGTGAGGTATGGTGAGATCCATAATGATTCCTTTAGCTTTGCACCAGGATTTTATATCTTCATTTACATATTCTCCGCCATTGTCACATCTTATTTTGAAACTTTTAGATTCATTTGGTTTTCTGCTTCTGTAATACATTCTTTTAGATATCCTTTTACTTCATATTTATTTTGTAACAAATACACATGACAAAAATGTGTGTAGTCATCAAGAAATGTTAGAAAATAGTTTTTGTTGTCATGGGTAGTGGGATCTAAAGGTCCACATACATCTGTATGGATTATTTCTAAAGGCCTTTTTGATTTTGTTCTAATGGAATTGAATGGCTTTCTTACCTGTTTAGCTTTTATGCATGTTTCACAAATTTCATCTTGACTTATTTTTTCTATGTTTATTCCATTAACCATAGATTTTAATTGTTTTAAGCTTGAAAAACTTATGTGACCCATTTTTCTGTGCCATTTTAGCATTTCTTCATTTTGGGTAGCTGTTAGGTGAGATTCTTCAATTTCGGGGTTTTCTGTTTCTATATTTATTGTATAGAGTCCATTTTCCTGTTTTTCTCCTTCTAAAACTTTTTTTTCCATTTTTTACGACAAATACCTTTTCATCTTCAAAGACGACTTTGCCTTTATTTCTGGTAATGGCACTTACCGATAGTAAATTATTTGTCAAGTTTGGTACAAACATCACCTCCTTGAGATCACATTTTTTCCCTTGAATTTTTCCGACTGATTTTGCTATTAGAGTTTCTTCCTTTTTTGCTATTGATATTTTTGAGTTGCAATCTACTTCATCTAGTAAAAACCTTTTACTATTTATCATATGGCTTGTTGAGCCACTGTCTACAATGAATTCTAGCAATTCCTCATTTTTACATTTTAAAGTCTCTCCTGCAAAAAAGGACAATTTTTCTTCATTTTTGTTTCTGAAAAAGCAATCCTTTTCTTTATGATTAGCCTTTTTACAAATTCGGCAAGGAATATTTTCCTGGAATTTATTTTGAGATTTCTTAAAGAAGCATTGGTCTTGAGTATGATTTGTCTTTTTACAGATGGTACACCATTTTTTATTTAGTCTACAATATTTTGCTAAGTGCCCGCTCTTTTTGCAGTTAAAGCACTGCTTTACTTTAGTAGCACTCATGGCTATTCCCTTTCAGGCTTTACTTTTTGTTTAGTTTCTTCAAGTGATAGTCTTGATATTAAGTTTGTTAACGTTTTCTCACTTTTTGGTGTCGAATCCCATGCTGTGCTGAAGTAATTAAAGTAGTCTGGCAAAATGCTCAATATTTTAGAAATTACAAAACTTTCTTCAATTTCTTGTTTTACATTATTTAGTTTGAATACTAAATTTTGCATTCTGCTTATATTTGTTGCCATATCTGTATTTTTGTCAAATTTGAATCCATGAAATTCTTGTAGTAATTTGCATTTTAATTGCTCATCTTCTCTTTGATAAATGGCTACTAATTTTTCATACATTTCTTTTGAAGTTTTGCAATTTAGAATGTGTGTTAAAACATTCTTTTCAATGGTTAACATTATGTATTTTTGTGCTTTGGCGTCTTTTAGGCTCCATTTATCTTTTCCAGTTTCATCTTTCAAGTCTTCAAACAACGATTTTCGATTTACAATATCTAGAAGGCCATTTGCTTTGAAAATAATTGTTATCTGAAAATTCCATAAATCAAAATTTTCAGGATTTTTAAGTCTCACAATATTTGCGATATCTTCGCTGACAGCCATTTTTGTTTTTATTTATATTTTATATATATATTTTACCGCGATTCAAAAAGAACCACGCTCTGCTACCATGTTGGGAATCTCTTATGGTTCAGACAATGAAACAACAAATAACAAGTTTACTTACAGCTGAAGTGGTTTTAAAGAATTAGGCGATTTTACCTTTTATGAAAGTATTTTAAATTTATTATTTTCAAAGAGAGAGATAGAAAAGAACATTTAACAATTTACATTACAATTACTAATTTTGTAAACAAAACCAACACTTTTTTATTTATTTATTTCATCTCAATTTACAGGTGTTACATTCGAGCACAGCTCACGAGTCACCTTGTCCAGATTATTTACACATGGCGAGTTGTAATGCTGGAGTGGCCCCCCCGAACCTTACAGGAGGGCAGTTGTTGGGTGTTTGGCTGTCAGCTAGCCATTGGGTCCAGGTCGTCGGATTCGGTGGCTGAGGTCACCAACTGTAGGAATTCTTCTTTTTTGAGTTTGATTCCGTTGCAATTCCAGAAAACGATTTTTAAAGGTAATTTGCCTTTCATTGTAAGAAAGTTTTGATAATTTCTAATAACTTTTCGCACAGTTCCCTGGTGTCAGAATGAGTAGTTTTCTTTTTTGCAGTTTCAGCGTAACTTGCCTTTTGTTTTTCAACAATTGCTTCTTCTGTTTTAGTGGAGCTTGCTTGAGGTATGGTGTTAGGGGAGTTTTGTCTGGGAGGCTTTAGCTGCTGTTGTTGTGGCTTCGGAAAATTTGGGCATCCGCGGTAATTGGCTGTGTGCGCCTCTCCGCAGTTAGCGCACTTTGGTGGGAGCTGTTTCGACTTTCTTGGACAATCCTTCGAATGGTGTTCTTCAGCACACTTGACGCATTTGGGCTTCAAAAAGCAGTTTAGCTGGCCATGCCCAAAACCCTGGCAGTTAAAGCATTGGGTCACTCGTTTTGTAGTCCTGAATGATTCCACGACTATTTTTTGGTAAAGTATTTCGGTTATTCCATAGATTCGTTTATTTTGTTCATTTTTCGGTAGCTCTACTAGGACTATATTCATCGGTATTTTGGTCGATTGTCTATGGAGTCTTTTGACAATGACCTCAGTGAAGCCCATTGAGATCAGTTCAATTACGACGTCTTCTTCTTTGAAGGCTGTTGATACCCCCTTCAATACCACTTTCAGTGGTTTTTCCTCCTGTAGTCTGTAAGAATATCCTCCATTATTTTTCTGTACATACTCCCTGATTTTTTTGAAGTCGCCGATGTTTTTCGATTTAATTATGTGCTTTTTGCCAGAAATCGTGACTTGGAATGGTTCCATGCACAAGTCTTTTAGAAAACCAACACTCCTTTGTTCTAGTTTTTTATATTACAGTGTTGTCAGTCTAAAAAGTATTTCAAGATCATTGATTTACTATTCTTTTTTTTTTCAACAATCTCCTACATTGTATTTTTTATTTGAACTTCTAATTCTATTAATATAAAGATTAAAATAGACCTTATTTTTATTTTCTGGTTTACTTGCTTCAACAGGGGTCATTTTTATAAAAGTATGAAAGGAATTATTATAATTTTTAACGAGTGAAGGTAAAATATCAACCCATTTTCTATTATTATTGTGTGCTGAATATTTATTCATTAACTCTTTTAAAGTCCTATTAAACCGTTCAACAATACTAGCTTTTCAAAATTCGAAACTACGTATTTTAAAGGCGTAAGATTCTTTTTGAAATTAAACAATTTCTACTGCCCTTACTGCAATGGAAACATTAAAGGGGTGGCCCTCTAATTTTTCCATTGCCGTTAGGGCAGTATAAATTGTTTAATTTCAAAAAGAATCTTACGCCTTTAAAATAGTTTCGAATTTTGATAACAGATAGGGCGCTAGTGCATCACAATACTAGCTTTTGTAACATTTTGTGTAGCAAACCATTCGATATTATGTTTCTTTAGGAGGTTCTGCGTCACACTGTTGATAAATTCCGTGCCCTTATCTGTTTGCATCCTTTCCGGTTTCCTTTCTTTGAATATCTCACAGTAGGCATTTGTAATTTCGTCTCCAGTCTTGTTTCTTATTGGTATTGCCCAAGCATATTTGGTGAATGCGTCAATAATTGTTAATATATATTTAAAACCTTTATATTTTTGCATAAAAACTAAATCAGACACCCATTGATAATCTTGTAAGAAAATCAGAGGCTGGGATCTCAGAAAAGATTGTTTAATTATCAATTATATATATTAAGATGACAAGTAACAAAGAGAGTTAAACAAAGCAAGCGTTAGGGCAAAGAACAAAGGCAAATCTGAAGCCTATATTACAGGTACTTCGGAGCGGCGTCAGGTCACGTGATGTCTGGGGGAAGTGGCCGTTGCCATGGAAACAGCCGATGTGCGAGTTATTCCAACACTCCCACCAACGAGCACTCCGTTGTTTCAAACAGTCCAAGTTGGCTCCTTAGTCTTCTATACCTTTCTGGAGGTAGAGCTTTCGTAAATATGTCTGCAGCTTGATCATTGGAGCAGACATAAAGAAGGTCAATTGCATGTTTTTGAAAATGATCTCTGATAAAGTGATACGAAATATCAATATGTTTAGTTCTTTTGTGGTATTCTGGGTTGTGAACAAGTCTTATGCAGCTTTGATTGTCGCAAAAAATTGTTGTAGGCTTTACTTGTTCTTGATGTAGCTCGCGTAGAAGTTGTCTCAGCCAAATTGCTTCTTTCGTTGCTTTGGAAGCCGCAATATATTCAGATTCTGTTGTTGACAGAGACACACAATTCTGTTTTTGACTGCACCAAGAAATAGGTCCATTATTCAACATGAACACATATCCGGTGGTTGATTTTCTTGTGTCTAGGTCTCCAGCAAAATCAGCATCGGAAAAACCTATCAGAGTTGTAGTGCAGGAACTCCCACCAAAACAAATACCGATGTTTTTCGTAGCTTTTAAGTATCCAAATATTTTCTTTACTGCGGTCCAATGTGAAGGTCCTGGGTTGTTCATAAATTGGCTAACCCTGCTGACTGCGTAGGCAATATCAGGTCTAGTTCCAGTCATGAGGTACATTAAACTACCAATTGTCTGTCTGTATGGAATCTTGTTCATTTCTTCAATTTCCTGATCATCCTTTGGGCACATCTCTTTTGTTAGTTTTGAGTAAGGATCAGAAGGTACATATTTTACATCTAATTGAATCATTTCCATATCAAGTAATGCACAAAGTGATAAGATTGTTCTAATTGAATCGAATTTTACTACTGGAGAAAAAGTTTCACCATAATCAAGTCCTGATTTTTGTGAATAACCTTTCGCAACTAGTCTAGCCTTAAACATTTTATTTGATCCATCCGCATTTTGCTTTATTTTGTATACCCACTTGCATGCAATAGCTTTTCTGTCTGATGGTAGTGTCACATAAGTCCATGTTTGATTTTTCATCAAGGAATTGAATTCATCGTCCATAGCTAGTTTCCACTGTTTTGAGTTTTGTCCTACAATTGCATCTTCATAGTTCAATGGTTCTTGGTCATGGACATAACAAGCATATGAAATAGCTCTTGTACAGTTGGTTGATGATTGTTCCTTTTCTCTGATTCTATTCCTGAGAGGGTATCGACATGATTCTTCTGGTTTGGAACTGGTATTTGTGCTATCAACACTTTCTTCACTATATATAGTTACCTGCTCTTGTTGGTTATCCTGAATATTTTCTGATGTATTAGCTTCAGTAAATATTACATCTCTGCTTATGATAATTTTTCTAGCAATAGGATCCCACATTCTATAATTTTTGTTAGTTTCAGTATATCCAACAAAAAATGTACGAATACTCTTTTTGTCTAATTTCTTTCTGTTATCTTTTGGTATATGCACATAAGCGTTACATCCAAAAGTTTTCAAATGTAAGATGGAGGGTTTTCTCTTGTACCATATTTCATAAGGTGTAGAGTTTCCCAATACTTTAGTAGTACATCTATTTAAGAGATAGACTGCTGTGTTTACGGCTTCAGCCCACAGTTCAAGCGGCATTTTTCTTCCATGTAACAAGCATCTAGCTGATTCAACTATTGTTCTGTTATCTCTTTCAGAAATTCCATTCTGTTCTGGGGTATATGGAGCAGTGAGTTCATGAACAATTCCTAGAGATTTTAGATAATCAGAAAAATTCTTATTTAAGAATTCTGTGCCATTATCTGTTCTGAATCTTTTTATTTTATTTCCAGTTTCAGTCCTAACTCTTTTTACAAATTCTTTAAATTTCTCAAGTACATCTGATTTATGCCTAATGAAGTAGGCCACTCTAAATCTTGAAAAATCATCCTTGAATGATACAAAATATAATGATCCACCTGGTGATCTTTTACTCATTGGTCCACAAACATCTGAATAGATCAGCTCTCCTGGATAGGTCGAATTTGGACTTGTTGACGCCTGAAAAACTTTTCTATTTTGTTTTCCATAGATGCATGCTTCACATAGTAAAGAATCAGGCTTTTCTCTAATTTTATTGTCTTCTTCAAAAACATTATTTTCAAACATTTGGGTTAATTTTATAGGATTTACATGACCCATTCTTTGATGCCATATATCTAGACTTAACTGAGCAACATGAGTTTGTGAAGATTGCTTTGCTTTAATAAAAATTCTATAAAGATTTGAATTGTCCTTTATTCCAGTAACTAGCACTTTCGAATTTTTTGTCAATTTTATCTGATTTCCTTTACAAATGAGCGTCAAACCATGTTTTGTTGCAGTAGATATTGAAAAAAGATTAGTCTCCAATTCAGGTATATAGAGAACATCCAAAAGAGTTGCATTAATTTTCTGACTATCAACATAAGAGAGAATATCAATATTTCCCTTACCTTTTGCATAGATTTTCTTTCCATCTCCAAGGCACACAGGATGAACACCTTCTGGTATTTCTTCGAACGTAGAGAACCATTCTCTTCTGAAAGTCATGTGATCCGTTGCTCCAGAATCTGCAATCCAGGAATCCTTTGTTTCAGCGAGGAAGGCACTTGTCTCAGCTGAAAAAGCACAGCTATCATCTCTGGCTGAAGAACTTGGCTGTTGTCCTTTTTGTTCTTCCTTTCTTTTATAGCATTCTTTCCACCAATGTCCTTTCTTCTTGCAATAACCACAGTGTGTGTTCTTCTTTTTATCTTTAATGGATTGTTGATGCTGCTGTTGTTTGTTGGAAGCTGTTGCATTTTTGTTGAACTTTGAAAAAGTCATCAAGGCATTATCTGGTTTAAAATTTCCTGAAGAATCCCAATGATCCTGTAAGCTTTCTTCTTTCAGTAATCTTGCCGTCAAGTTTTCTAGTGTCTTTTCTTCTGATGAAACTGAATCCCATGCTGTTATGAAATTCTTGTATTTATCAGGCAAGCTGCAAATTATCTTTGTAATTAGGGCAACATCAGAGACTGGCTCACCTAGATCTTTCATTTGTTGTGCCAGAGTTTCAACTTTGGAAATGTGAGTAGCAATGTTATCATTTGGATTCATTTTATATTCGAAAAATCTTTGTTGCAGCAAATATTTGTTTGTTTCAGATTTCAGTTCATATATTGTTGATAATTTCTTCCACATTTCTGCTGAAGTCTGGCAATTAACAATCTGTTGAAGATATTTAAACTCTAGAGCAGTAGTGATCAGCATTTTGGATTTTGCATCTTTCTTTTTCCATTCAGAGAATTTTGCAATATCCTCTATTTCAGGTTTTACTTCAGAGCCATCAGTTATACTGAGAAGATCTTTTGCTTCTAGAATAATCTTCATTTGAAATTTCCATAGATGAAAATTATCGCCGTCAAATTTTTGAATTTGTGGAAGTTCAGTTGTCATCTTGAGCAAGCAAACGAATTTCAGCTTAGATAAACAAAAAATATTTGATACCAACCAAGCTCTGCTGCCATGTAAGAAAATCAGAGGCTGGGATCTCAGAAAAGATTGTTTAATTATCAATTATATATATTAAGATGACAAGTAACAAAGAGAGTTAAACAAAGCAAGCGTTAGGGGCAAAGAACAAAGGCAAATCTGAAGCCTATATTACAGGTACATCGGAGCGGCGTCAGGTCACGTGATGTCTGGGGGAAGTGGCCGTTGCCATGGCAACAGCCGATGTGCGAGTTATTCCAACAAATCTTTATATGGTGCATATACTCTTCTGGTTTCAAATTTCTTTTTAATAGGTTTATGAAGAGTATATACGTCTTGTTTGTGAAGAAATTCACTCACTTCCTTTGAGAATAACCTGTTTTTCTCACGAGATCTTTGATTCCTCTGTATCCTGTTTCGGGATTGTAGTAGATTTCTTCAAGGCTTTTTTGGTTTTTTTTTGAAGGTTCTTCTTCTTTTTTCTTTTTTTTTCAAATCTAAATCCTTTCCATCCACACTCTTTACATACTGATTTTATCACCATCTTCCTTTCTCAGTTTTATATTCTTCACTTTGACTTTCAGTATTCCTTCCGCACTTGAGACAGTAGTTCATTTATATAGTATTAAATCCATTGATAGCCATTAAGTTTTGCAGCCTTCATATATTTTTCTCTTGGTAAAAATTGTAGAGTTTTAACAAATTCTTCTTCTTTTCTATAAATTTTTTGTTCATCGTTATTAATTTTGAAAGTATTCAATAAACCTTTATAAAATTTCATTGCCATTTTATATTCTTCTTTTCTCTCGTTTAACTTCAATTGTCTTTCAATAATATCTACAACTGAAGCACTTAAACTTAAAGCAGCTAACGGAACAAACGCAAAAGCAGCTAAACCACTCGAAGATAAAACAAATTTAGAAATAAAAAGATAAATATTGATATTGCTGAAATAATTATAACTCTTTCTATAGACATAAATTCGTTTTTCAAGATAGGCTTCCATATTTGTATTTATTAGTATTACAAACCTGTGGCGACTACACTTTGCTTCAGTGAGCCGAACTAAGACAGCACGGCATCCGCGGGCGTCAAAACTTCACTACGCATGCGCGTGGGACGTGATCAGAGACGCTGGCCACTTAGCGGTAAACAACAAGGCTAGTGCGGCGGCCGTTATTTCAACCGTTGCTTCTTTTCTCTTTATAATTTATTGCTTTAAATAAATTAATTTATTTAAAGCCTATGTAACGCAGCCCAAACCTTTCAAAGGCTCATCAACGAAGTACTCCAAGGTTTGGATTTTGCATATGCCTACATTGACGACGTGCTTATCGCATCCGATTCAGAAAATCAACATGTATCCCATCTTCAACAACTTTTTGGTCGCCTTCGAGACTACGGCCTGACGATCAACGAAACCAAATGCACCTTCGGCCAACCTTCAGTCAAATTCTTGGGGTTTATCATTACTAACGCTGGAATCTCGCCGGACCCTCAGCGAGTACAAGCAATTAAAGACATCCCAATCCCTGATACTGTCGGAAAACTTCGACGTTTTCTGGGTATGTTAAATTTCTATCGGCGCTGCCTCCCCAATGCCGCTAGTACTCAGGCACCACTCCACGCCATGGTCGAAGGGCGCAAGAACGCATCCTGCCAATGGACCCCAACAGCACTCCAGGCTTTCGACCAGTGCAAATTTCAACTAGCCAACGCTGCCCTCTTGCACCATCCTTTTCCAGAAGCGCCTCTCTGCCTTACGGTAGATGCCTCGGATTTTGCTGTGGGCGCCGCGCTTCACCAGCAAGTTGGCAACAATTTCCAACCAATAGCGTTTTTCTCAAGGAAACTAGACGCTGCACAAAGAAAATACAGCGCATACGACAGAGAACTCCTGGCGGTATACTTGGCTATCAAGCATTTCAGGCATTTATTGGAAGGGCGACAATTTCCGGTCTATACGGACCAAAAACCTCTCACATACGCCTTTCAACAAAATCTGGACAAGGCCTCACCGCGCCAATGTCGACACCTCGATTTCATCGGGCAATTCACAACCGACATCCGCCACATCGCGGGCTGTGAAAATGTACCTGCAGATTTCCTGTCACGCGTGGAACCCATCTCCCATCACCAACCTTATGACCCGAAATCCCTCGCCGAAGCGCAAACAGTAGACCAGGAGCTACAAGCTTTCTTGACATCGGAAAACCGCAGCTCACTACAACTGGAAAAAGTACAAATCCCAGAAACGAACATTTCCCTGTACTGTGACGTTCCCACAGCAAAACCCAGACCATTCGTACCCGCACCCTGTCGCCGCATAATTATTTCTGCATACCACAACTTGTCTCACCCCGGAGTACGAGCTACTACAAGGATGGTCACCGCCCATTACGTCTGGCCGGCCGTCAAGAAGGATTGCGCACTTTGGACTCGCGCCTGCCACCGCTGCCAAGTCTCCAAAACCGCTAGACACACAAGAACGCCCCTTCAGTCGTTTAGTCCCCCAGACGGGAGGTTCAGTCATGTTCACATTGACCTGGTCGGACCATTACCACCGAGTGAAAACTATCGGTACATATACACCTGCGTCGACCGATTCACTAGGTGGCCCGAAGCCCTACCCATACAGGACATCACCGCCAAAACAGTAGCAAATGCCTTCCTATCGGTCTGGATATCTCGTTTTGGCGTGCCAGCAAAAGTGACTACAGACCAAGGCAGGCAGTTTGAATAAGCACTTTTCGGTGAGTTGACACGGCTTCTGGGAATCAACAGAATAAGGACATCACCCTACCACCCAGCAGCAAACGGCCTGGTAGAAAGATTCCACAGACAGCTGAAAGACTCCCTTCGCTGTCACGATTCCACGAGCTGGTCTTTGAAACTTCCCCTGGTGCTCCTAGGGATTCGTTCGTCGCTAAGGGAAGATCTCAACACCACAACCGCTGAGCTGGTCTATGGGAAGCCCCTACCCCTTCCAGGAACATTTTTCGAGGACCCCCCCCCTTTGCAAGCTCGCCTACCGAACCGTGGCTGGAGGACTTCAAGCGCGCCATGGCATCTCTGAAACCTGCACCAAGCAAACCACATGGGAACCGCCACGTTTACGTGCCCAAACCACTCGAGACATGTTCCCATGTCTATCTAAGTCGGGACCTGATATTGCCACCGCTAGCTCCCCCATACGACGGTCCATATGAAGTCCTTTTAGGAAACCCAAAATTTACAAACTGAAAATTAAAAAGAGATCCACCTGGGTGTCAATCGACCGCCTCAAGCCTGCTTTCACATCAGAAGGACCGATGTTTTCCCAAGACCCGAACTTGGCAAGCCAATAAGATTGCATAGGATCGCTGGAAAGATCCTACTGGAGGGGGAGTAGTGTGGCGACTACACTTTGCTTCAGCGAGCCGAACTAAGACAGCACGGCATCCGCGGGCGTCAACACTTCACTACGCATGCGCGTGGGACGGGATCAGAGACGCTGGCCACTTAGCGGTAAACAACAAGGCTAGTGCGGCGGCCGTTATTTCAACCGTTGCTTCTTTTCTCTTTATAATTTCTTGCTTTAAATAAATTAATTTTAATTATAATTTTATCAGCAGCCTTTCCACAAGCCACACCAACACAGCACATCAACAACCATCCTACAAACCGAACATTTACCAGATATTATATTTTTCCTCTCTTATCTTTTTCTGTCTTAATATTTATAGTTTTTGTTTTCTTTCTACATTTAACACAATATATTAGAGGACCTAAACCGAATATCTTTTTACTCCATATAAACGGTTTAACAATACCTCTTTCTATTCGTTCTTAAAAAAAAAAGGATTTTGAATAATATCCTTTTTTTATCACAGATCTCGTTTCTTGTTTTAGTATCTTTATTTTTCAAATAACATATATCGTGTTTGTAGGCTGTTTCATCCACTCTATTAATAGGCTCTCTCTTACTCCATGATTTATAACTTAAATCAGGATTCAATCTAGTTTTTCCAGTAAGTAATTGTGTTCCTGGACCTGTAAAATTGTGACCAGGTAAATGTATTTCAAATGGTAATTTGCTTATAGTTTTATTAATAACTTCTTTTCCTTTCCTCATTTATATTCAATCAAATCATAAGGACTAATATTTCTATTCCTTTCTTTTATATAATTTATACAATAATAACCGCATTTTGTTGATTCTAAATCTTGTATCTGTTGTGTCTAGTATTATATAAATTTTCTTTTCAGGAGGTGAAATACCAGACGAATCAAAATACTCAACATAAGGAAAATTAAGTGAATTATAATAACAAACCCAATGAGTTTTTTTTCCAGTATCATCATCTAAATTTACTATTCCATTTTCAAAATATTTTATATTCCCCGACATTTCATTTTTAGAATATGCACCCTTAAATCCTTCTTCAGTTTTCATATATTTTTCTAAATCTATATTACTCAATAGTATTTTCGGCCTGGAAGGTATAAACCAGAGCCTTTTTTTCACCTTTGCCTAGTAATTTTTTAGCTCCATATGAACCTGCTGCACCTACAGCTCCTAATGTTGCTGCTTCAAATGCAGCAGCAATTGCTGGAATAAATGGAGCTAAAAAGGTAAGAAGCCCCCTACTCTTCCATTTCTAATAGAAACTAGCTCAGGATACGTAAATTTAACAAGATGTCCTCCCAATTTCAATCCACATCCACATCTATTTCTAAAAACACTCTGAACTTTTTGAATTTGTGATTCTGTTAATTTTCCCATTTATATAATACTAGCGGATGTGCCCGGCTTCGCCCGGGTTTTACCCGAGTGAATGTTTGTCTAACGAACATTTGTTAAAACAATTCTCTATAAACTTATAAAACGTACTCGGCTTCGCCCGGGGTTTTACCCGAGTAAAGGTTTGTCTAGCGAACATTTGTTAAAACAATTCTCTAAAAACTTATTTAAAAAAAAAGATATATTTTGATAATTTGAAACTCGTAAATTTGAATCTCTCGATATATTGTTATCATCGTCACAATGGGGGCGCTGCTTGCGAGTTAAATCTACAAATCTGCAAATAACTCTAAGGATATTCAAGATATTCAGGAAATTATTTTTCAAAAACCTTCCCGGTGATATACCTAATAATATCCCAAAATTTCACGGCGATTGGATGTATGGTTTTGAATCTATAGAGTGCAGACAAACAGACAGACAGACATTCAATTTTATATATATAGATAGATTCACTCTTCATTGTTGGCTTTTTATCTTACATTCATTCTTCATTGTTGGCTTTTTATATTACATTCACTCTTCATTGTTGGCTTTTTATCTTACATTCATTCTTCATTGTTGGCTTTTTATATTACATTCACTCTTCATTGTTGGCTTTTTATCTTACATTCACTCTGTTGGCTTTTTATATTACATTTACTCTTCATTGTTGGCTTTTTATCTTACATTCACTCTTCATTGTTGGCTTTTTATATTATATTTACTCTTCATTGTTGGCTTTTCATCTTACATTCATTCTTCATTGTTGGCTTTTTATATTATATTTACTATTCATTGTTGGCTTTTTATCTTACATTCATTCTTCATTGTTGGCTTTTTATATTACATTTACTATTCATTGTTGGCTTTTTATCTTACATTCACTCTTCATTGTTGGCTTTTTATCTTACATTCATTCTTCATTGTTGGCTTTTTATATTACATTCACTCTTCATTGTTGGCTTTTTATCTTACATTCATTCTTCATTGTTGGCTTTTTATATTACATTCACTCTTCATTGTTGGCTTTTTATCTTACATTCACTCTGTTGGCTTTTTATATTACATTTACTCTTCATTGTTGGCTTTTTATCTTACATTCACTCTTCATTGTTGGCTTTTTATATTATATTTACTCTTCATTGTTGGCTTTTCATCTTACATTCATTCTTCATTGTTGGCTTTTTATATTATATTTACTAATCATTGTTGGCTTTTTATCTTACATTCATTCTTCATTGTTGGCTTTTTATATTACATTTACTATTCATTGTTGGCTTTTTATCTTACATTCACTCTTCATTGTTGGCTTTTTATCTTACATTCATTCTTCATTGTTGGCTTTTTATATTACATTCACTCTTCATTGTTGGCTTTTTATCTTACATTCATTCTTCATTGTTGGCTTTTTATATTACATTCACTCTTCATTGTTGGCTTTTTATCTTACATTCACTCTGTTGGCTTTTTATATTACATTTACTCTTCATTGTTGGATTTTTATCTTACATTCACTCTTCATTGTTGGCTTTTTATATTATATTTACTCTTCATTGTTGGCTTTTTATCTCACATTCATTCTTCATTGTTGGCTTTTTATATTATATTTACTCTTCATTGTTGGATTTTTATCTTACATTCATTCTTCATTGTTGGCTTTTTATATTACATTTATCCGAGTGAAAGTTTGCCTAACGAATATTATATATTATGAAGTATAATAAACAATGTTAAAGATTAGTTTTAATTATTAATCAAGATTGTGTGTGAATATGTGAGAAAGATGTAATATCGTTGTTGTTTTCTTGGCCGACTGTTTTACATATGGTGTTATCTTAAAATTGCTTGTTTTGAATATTTTTTTAGATTGAGTTGAATGAATTGCTGAATTTTTTTTTGTATTTATATTTAAATAAAATTAACTCTGTTGATTTTTTTGTATTTAATCGATAACAGCTAAGTTACGCATGTTAATGTTAGGGAAAAATATTTTGATGTTAAGCAAAACCTGCTCCATCTCGTTTTACATAAATGTTGAAAATTTGGTTGAAATTGATGCATTGTAACGAAAGTTTTTAGTGATGTCCTCTTATGAAATTTGCATTTTATTAATATAGATTAATTTCCTAAATTATCAGCAAAATTATATGTAATATCCTTTTTATAACATATAATTGATATAATATTGAATGCTGGAGGATTATCGTCTCTTAATTCGTAATGTAACATAAAATCTCTTTCTGAATTATCAAAACACTTTTCATAATAATTGAGATTAAAACAAAATATCGGATAGATGCGTTCAAATGCTATTTTATCTAAAATAGCCGTTTCATTTTACAAATCTTTCACAAGCGTCTTCATAATTCTTATAAGCTTCGACATAATTCATAACGGTTGGTCTGAAGTCACATTTGAGAGGATATCTAGGATATTTTTTACCATTGCTTTCTAAATAAAGAGATGCAACATTCATATTATCAAAAATCATATTATTATTTTTAATATTTCTTTACGTTCTGCTTTCTGAAATATTACGAATACCATCGATTGTCTGATAGCTGTAGATGCAATTTTAACATCCTCCTCCCCTAATGTTTTATTGTAAGATATATTTACATTCATTGTTTCATATTTCATATTAACTTCATCTTTCAATTTAAGTGCTAAATCAGCTCTAATATTAAGACTCGGTGTTACTTTTCTAATCCACCATTCAATGTTTTCAATTATAAATTTATAATTTGTATCGTTTCCAATTAGTATATTACTATCATCATTTCTAGTTAATTGTAGTTCATGTTCAAAACCAATTCTAACTTTATCATTATCGCGGAAATTACAGAATAGATCACACAATTTTATATAAGCATTCAATTCTTTTCCTGCTTTAATTTGTATCCACCTATCTGTGTAGCCTTTATTGAAATTTACATTTCTTTTTATTTTGCGACTAATATTAGGAGCTGTTCCTGATTCTTCATATGTAAATTCTTCTTTATCCAACGAATCAGCTGTATCAAGATATAGCATAGACAGTGATGCATTAGTCCTTATATAATCAGGATTTCTATCAATTAAAAATCTAACTAGAGATGTTAATCCTGCTTCTCGAATATCTTCTTCCTCTTTATTATTATAAAGACTTTTTGCAATTTTAAAAATATTTATAATATTATTATTAACAGTAATCTCGTCGTTTTCAGTGATAGCACTTCCATCTGATTTTACTATCTTAGCAGTAATCTTAACTAAATCTTTAGAAGGTCTATAATAATTGCTTCTATCTTTATTAATAAAGGTTATGAGTTCATTAAGTATTATTTTATATAGGATTTTCAGGTAATCTTTTATATATTCTTGATCAGTTGTAGAATTATCTTCATACACAGGCTCTTTGAAATTCCAATAAGGGGCAACAATTTCTTTCGTCATTTATATAAGTTTAAAACCTTTACCCCACAAAATCTTTTTAAGTTTACTATCATAATTTTTACCTGAACCATATTAAAACTCTTCTCTCATGTTTGGCTCTATATCATTAATTTTTTTCTGAGTAAGTTTTTTCAATATTTTTTCAACGATCGGTTTCCCAATTATATTTTAAAATATAGTTCCAATTCCTGAACCTTAGAGTCGATAATACTTTTTTCTTACTATCATTTATATAATTTCGAAAACAAGTGCAGCCCTTTCACCATTAAAATTCACAGCTTTACCTGATTGATCCGTTATTCTTATTCTCATTTCGCTTATAAAATCATTCTCATTAATATCTAAATATGAAATGTGCCAAGGTGTTATATTGATTTGTTCACCAGGATCTACTTCGGGGGAAAACGAAAAGATTACATGAGATTGATTGCTATCTAAATAACTGCCTTTTACCAAACTATTATGAATTAAAAGACTATCAATACCGTTTGTTATATCTGGAGATAATGGAACGATATGCTCCCCTTGTTTGTAAATATTTTCTCGACGTTGTTTAAATTTAGGAAATCCTAATATTTTATGAAAATTTCCCTCATTCAAATCAATTTCTGTTTCAACTATTAAAATTACTCTAGATTTTGGTTCATGATTACCCAATTTTATGGGTAAAACTTTGAATTCTTCATTTAAATTGTTAAAATTATATAGACCTTCGGGAATCACAAATTCTTTCCATTCAGAATTTGTAGGATCTTTATACAGTCTACTCTCGTTATAACGCCACCATCCGGATTTTGCAAAAAAGCGGCGTAAGACGAGGGTGGCGTTGTATCGAACACGTTTAAAATGTGAAATTGAAAGATACAATAAATTATTTATAACAATTACTAATAATGATTTTCACTCTAAGTCAATATATAGAATGCAAAACCGGCATTAATTAATTAATATGATAAATAGAAAGCATTAATTTATAATTTATTCATAAAAAGTAATTACATTTTCTTGAAGAAGTCTGTGATCACAACTTGTCTTTTCTCTCCCTCACTTATGGCATAGACACGGCGTAACAAATCCGCAGATAGATTGACGTCGTCAGATGTTGCTCTCTTGGAGTGCTCAAGATACAACAAAATAGTCTCAGAAGCTGTTCTGGCTTCCCTTAACGATGGTAGGCGCTTAGTCACTGTTGCATCATCATCCTCGCCAAGTTCTTCTTTCGCTGTAACAGTGGACACCAGCAAATTGTCATCTGTTAGCTTCATTTCCGCCTCCTGGGAATCATCAACCAGTTGAAACTCCCTTTCAGTTATCAAATTATCTGGTGTAAAAGCGAAGATGTCGCGAATGCGATCGAGCAGATTTCCATAATTAAGAGGCTCAACTACAGCAGTAGAAGTGAAGCGAATGCCTGTGTGATTCCAGCAGTTGCTGATGGAATCAGGGCTCACAGAATCCCAAGCCATTTTACAATAGCGCACAGCGTAATCCAGACGTAATTCTGTGGGTAGATGGGCATCCGCCAATTCCACCATTTTCTGGAGGTGAAGCTTGCGATATTGAGCTTTGAAACTTTTGATGATGCCAATATCCAGTGGTTGCAGACTGGCAGTCATATTTGGTGGAAGGAAGTGTATCTTTATGTTGCTGAGACCATCATTAGGGACGCAGTGAGACGTAGCGTTATCTAACAACAGTAGGATACGACGTCCTTCAGAGACAAGCTGCTTGTTGAACTGCAGTAGCCATTCTTGAAAGATGCTAGAGGTCATCCATGCTTTGCTGTTAGTTGTGTAAGTGCAGTAGAAGTGTGGACTAAAGTTTCTGAAGCATCGAGGCTTTGCCGATTTTCCAATAATCAGCAATAATCCTGTTTCGTCTGCATTGTATATGTTGGCTGGGTCATATCCGGAGTTCGCCAGCATACTGTTCAAATTTGTAAGGTTTTATAAATGATAGCTGGAGAAATCGATGCGCCATCCCCACAGAGCCGTCGTTGCGAAATATGGAATCTCCCTTTAAATCGCTGCAGCCACCCACTGCTGTACGCGAAATTTTCTGCTACGTCTAACTGCTCGCCAAGTTTTTTTTGCCTTTTCTCTTAGGAGGTCATCAGTAATAATAATATTATTGGCACGCTTTTGGGTAAACCAGTTGAAGAGAGCGTCTTCCAAGTCACTAAATTTCCGACTCTTTGTCTCTTTGAAGAACCAACAGTATAATTTTTCCACTTCTCAGCCTGAGTGAGAATATCACTGACACTTGTTCGTGGAAGTGAGAAACGCTCTCCAATCTCATTCTTCGATATCGTAGGGTTATTTCTTGCCAACTGGCATATCTCCTTCTTCTTTTCAATGGTGATCGACTCACGTTTACGCTTTTGGGAACTCATTATACGAGAATAAGGTTGTTGTGTTGGCGTTAGCAAAGGATGAAGCGACTGTGTATGTTCCAGGCACAAGCAGGAAAAGGGTCTGCTGGCTGTTCACACAATCTGTTTTGTCAACAACAGGCAAAGTCCGGTGCCGCTGGCGGAAAAAATGCAGACAGGAAAAGGGGAGCGGGGGGAGGGAGATTTTGGGACCTTGTGAGCGGCGCTATAACAAGTGGTTTTTACTACTTGGAATACGAAGAATCAGCGGCGGATGGCGAACAGCGAGGGAGTGGCGTTATATCGAGAAAAATACATTGGTGTCGATTGGGACAAAACGAAAAGGCGGCGTAAGGCGAGGGTGGCGTTATAACGAGAGTAGACTGTATATCTCCCTCTTTCATCAGAAAAACTGTGTTTATTTATATATGAAAGTTTTATATTTGTCTCTATATATGACAGAATTGTATTTGTCTATATATGAAAGTATTTTAATTTGTTTTTATATATCTGCAAGTATTATAATTGTATACATCTGAAAGTACGGGATTTATTTCTATTAGAGAGTATTGTTCATCCTTATATCTATAAAAAATGAAATATAAAATCTATGTTTGTTATCGCGTTGCGTAAAATCTACAGAATATTTCATTATGAAATTTCGCATGTAGGTAGCTGAAGATTTCGTTTAACATATAGGCTATTAAAAAAACTAAAAAGGTTAATGTGCTTTTTTTAAATATATAAAACCAAAAAGCGTTAGTTCCAACCTTTTACCGCTTGGGCGCAGCACTGGTCGCGACGATAAATGAATTTGATTGGTTAATAATTTACACGTGGTTTGTTTACACCATGAATGTTAGTTTGTTCGCACGATGAATGTTTTTAAAAGGTAAGATTATCCAATCGCCGTGAAACTCTACGAACTTATTTACTATACTACTGGGAAGATTTCTGGTTTGAATTTGATTTGAAATAAATATTCTTTGCAATTTTATTTGCAAATTTCTACTTTAACTCGCAAGCAGCGCCTCTCGCGGTATCTGGTGAAATTATATTTATAAATTGTAACAATGCTTAAAATGTATTTCAAGTATAATGAATTTAATTTGAGAATTTAGTAATATAATATTTCAATGACGTAAAAAAACTTGGCATTTAAATATTAATATATATTTAAAGAAAATATTGTAACGTTTTTGTGTTAAATGTTAAAATGTAATGTTAAATATATTTTTACATTGTTAATTTAATTTGTTGTTGTTTTATAATAATGAAGATGCAAATTGCATTGTTGTTGTTGTTTATTATCGTTTGTTTATATAAAAAAATTACATTGTATATGATGATGTTAACAAAAATGAATTTTTAGATTAATGTATATAATTCATTGAGAAAAAATAAATAATTAATTATCAAATTCACAAAAGTGACAATTCTTATTTAAAATATAATAAGTGTTTTCAAAAAATTATGTTTCAAAAATATATTGAAACGCATATAACAATATTTATATACGTTTATAAATCAATATATAGGTGGATTGGATGTTTTCTAGAATCGTTTTAACAAATGTTCGTTAGGCAAACTTTTACTCTGATAAAAACCGGGCGAAGCCGGGTACATTCACTTAATACAGTTATTTACAAATGTTCGTTTGTGGCGAGATACTATTCCTTCAACTTCAAATTACCGAGTGAACCAATTAATATTGATTTTATTCAACTTATCGAGTATTTTTCAAGGGACCGGGAAATTTTTCAAATTATCGAGAGCGTAGACAAGTATAGATTCAGTAGGAATTGGATGTTTGCTAGAATCGTTTTAACAGATGTTTGGTAGGCGAACTTTTACTCGGGTAAAAATCGGGCGAAGCCGGGAACATATATATACGAGGTGTGTTCAAAAGGTATCGTGACTTTTGTTTTTTTCAAAAATTATTTATTTATTCATGAATACCTATTTTGTCCCCTTCAAAGTAATCCCCATGAGATATTATACACTTGTGCCAACGGTTTTTCCAATCTTCGAAGCACTTCAAAAAATCATTTTTTAAAATCTTTTTCAGCTCCTCCTTCGATGCCGTCTTTATCTCGTCAAGCGTAGCGTAACGTCGTCTTTTCATGGGCCTTTTCAGTTTAGAGAACAAGAAAAAGTCACAGGGGGCCAGATCCGGGGAATACGGTGGCTGCGGCATCATTAGGGTGTTGTTTTGGCCAAAAAGTCGCGTACAAGCAACGATGTGTGAGCAGGGGCGTTATCGTGGCGCAAAAGCCAATTTTTGTTCTTCCACAAATCCGGGCGTTTCTGGCGGATTGCTTCGCGCAAATTGCGCATAACTTGCAGGTAATATTCCTTATTGACCGTTCTACCCTGTGGCAAGAACTCATGATGCACCACGCCCCTGCAATCGAAGAAAACTGTCAGCAAAACTTTCACATTCGACCGAACTTGGCGCGCTTTTTTCGGTCTTGGTTCGTGCGGCAGCTTCCATTGAGATGATTGAGCTTTGGTTTCCACGTCATAACCATAAACCCACGCTTCCTCACCAGTTATGACCCTCTGGAGCAAATTTGGGTCGTCGCGGACAGAGTCCAACATCTCATTAGCAATGTTCATACGATGCTGTTTTTGGTCGCAATTGAGCAATTTTGGTACGAATTTCGCGGCGGCCCGTCTCATGCCCAAATCATTGATAAAAATCGAATGGCACGAGCCAATCGATATGTTTTGGTCCTCAGCAACTTCTCTAACGGTGATTCGACGATTGGCCAATATCATTTTCTCCACTTCATTAATTTTTTCGTCTGTTGTTGAAGTGCTCGGGCGTCCGGCACGCTCTTCGTCGTTCACATCTTCTCGGCCTTCTGAGAACATTTTGTACCACCGATAAACGTTGCTTCGGTCCAAGCTAGCTTCTCCGTATGCCATAGGCAACATTCAGAATGCATCCGCGCACTTAATTTCGTTTTTCACACAAAATTTGATACAGGTTCTTTGATCCATTTTTTTAATAGGCAAAAATCGAAGACGATCCAAAACACCTGCAAGCAAAGCAGCTGTTAACAATTAAGTGAACATTCAAAATGGCCGAGCTTGTCGGCATAAGTGAGAGACATGAGTACCAACATAAAGCCACAAAAA
>CP092879.1:49977610-50183498 GCA_030710605.1 Cordylochernes scorpioides
GATCACGTTGTATTGGCTGCGCAGAAGCAAGCCGCGCCGATACAACGAGTAGCGCTAAATGTAGATGTTTGTCTGCGCAGAAGCAAGCCGCGCCGATACAACGAGTAGCGCTAAATGTAGATGTTTGTCTGCGCAGAAGCAAGCCGCTGATACAACGAGTAGCGCTAAATGTAGATGTTTGTCTGCGCAGAAGCAAACCGCGCCGATACAACGAGTAGCGCTAAATGTAGATGTTTGTCTGCGCAGAAGCAAGCCGCGCCGATACAACGAGTAGCGCTAAATGTAGATGTTTGTGACGTCAGCGATACATGTATCGGCTGCGCAGAAGCAAGCCGCGCCGATACAGCAGTAGCGCTAAATGTAGATGTTTGTGACGTCAGGGTTGGATATCAGACGAGTCTAGTGCATGGAAGGTAAAATAACCCAAAAAATCATAATTAAAATATGAATATATACTTGATTCAAACTCAGAACCGTGGTTCAAAGGAACTGATATTGAGAGAATCTTAGTGCATAAAAAAATCCAAGAGATAGTATTAAGAAGCATATTTCATATGAAAATAAAAAGAAATTTGAAGAATTTAAAGACGTAGGCAAATCACCTACGTTAGAAAATTTACATCCAAACACCTATTTTATTAATGAATCTGCACTTTATAAGCTAATTTTTAGATCTAAAATGCAATTTTACGAATAAAAATGTAACTTTATGAATAAAAAATACTTTATTCAAACTTAAAACTATTGATAAAAGGGGCAGATATAGCTAGAATTTAGAATATAGAGACACTATAAATGATAATATTTTAGATGAAAATTTGAGGATTTTAAAGTCGTCGGTAAATCACCTACGTTAGAAAATCTACATTCAAACACCTATTTCATCATTTGAGTCAAAACAACGCTACCTGAAAATCATCATTTTCTAATATTCCCAATTTGGGAACATTATTTATCAATGGACATTATGATCCCTAAAAGAAGTACTTCCATGCACCAGAAACGTCCTTACCCGAACCAAAGAGTTGGAGAAAATGAAGTTTGCAGCCTACCAGACTTCATGCTGGAACACTTCCTTTTTCTACTACCTTGGTTCGTTTGTTGATGCTTTGGAGTTTCAGTTGTATACGTATAAATGCATTTTTATTTCTTTGACGATATTATTCCAGCAAAAAAATGTAAATTATAGTAGTGATTCAGAAGAATCTGATCATTTTTGTAATGAACACGATATATATTTTTGTTCGTGTAATGGTTGGAAAACCATTAAATCCCCAACTAAAAGTAGACTAGAATCAAGAATGAGATATATGATGAAATACAAGGATTTATACACAAACCATGAAAAAGTTAGATATATGTTTAATCATCTTTGTGTTTTTCTGAATGATAAATATAGATTACTCCTTCTATTTAAAAAAGATTTGTGAATATTATAACATAGAAATATATAAGTTCAAAGATAAAAACAAAAAGAAGAATATATGGGATGAATTTGTTAAGTATTTTGTAACAGATCCAAAGCTTGATATTCCTTCCAACCTCTATTATTCAGAAGAAACAATAAAATAAATATATTTAATAAAATTATTTCTAAATAAATGATCTTCAGTACTTTAGAAGAATTAAATATTCCTTTTAATATTACAGATACAAAAACATTTTATGATTCTGATAATGTATTACATGTAATTACAACTATTAAAATTGAGAATGATGAAAGATTTGATGAATTTAGAAATATTGTTAGAGATTTCGAGGGCTATGATGGTTGGGATATAAATATGCAAAATGGAGAATATTCAATGTATTTTTATGACAAATGATATTTATAGATGTTATACTTTTGTGTTATAATGGTAGAAGATATGAAGATTTTTATGGGGGGGGAGTAAATCGCGCCCCCATAAAATTCAATAGAAATCTTCAAAATCATACTGTATTTATTAATGAACCTGGTCTTTATAGATTGATTATGAGGTCTAAAATGCCAAAAGCGTTAGAATTTCAAGATTGGATCTATGAAATTGTTATTCCTAGTATCAGAAAGACTGGAGAATATAAACTTTAAACAAAGTTAAAATCATTAGAAACCAATAATAAATTATTAGAAAAAGAAAAATGAGTAAACTTGAATCTAAGATGAAAAAAATATAAATTCATAATGAGAACTACAAAGATGACATATCACCTAAAATTGTAAATTCTAGAAAATAAAGTTCTGGTTAAGAATATTAAAAATGGAAAAATCCAGATTGCCCGCAATCTGTCTAGCCCAATTATGGGAAACGTCCACTCTAACGAATACCTTTATAGGTTTTACAGAAAATTTAATGAATATCCTAAACTCAACTGGATTCATGTGGTTAAAGAATTGTTCAGACCCCAATATTCTACAGAAAGCAATACCTCAAATTATCAGAATCACTATAGAACATTCTATCCAAACCGATCAATCAAGAATAACCAATTCGAAGCTGCACACACACTACAAATATTTACATAAAACATTCGCAGCAGAGAACTATCTACTAAGTGAACACCCACTGCCGACTAAACGCCTCATTGCGCAATTGAGAATTCTATTTGTTTTATATCGAGAAGACCATATAAAATATTTAAGGACAGAAGACTTGTATTGCCAACTATGCAAAAATAGAACCGAAAATGAATTAGAACATTATATATTTGAATGCATACCTCTTGACACGGAAAGAAAAATACTCTTTTCTAAGATAGGCCATACACACCTCACATTATATTCTTTACTATATCCAACTTTATAGACAATAGTTCAGTAGCTCTTTGAATCTATATAACTTCCATAAAAATGCTGTAAAAAGAAAGACTTAACCGAACATCCAAACATACCAAAATTTTCTGCTTGATAAGAAGGACAGAGCCAACATCCAATTATTTGTTTAGGCAGGTACGATAAGTTAACCCCCCACACTGATAAAACGGCGTTTACCTTACAACCCTGAACACTCGGATTTTCCTGGAAAATCTCTTAAAGATTTTGTCCCACCTGTGCTGTGTGAGCAGAAGAGCTTGAATTGACTTTTTCCATATGTAAATACCTGTTTTCTTTCCTCTTTTCGCTCTCCACTTCTCCCATCCATATTTCCAATTTTTTTCTTATTTTTTATTATTTCTTATAATCTGTATATATTTACCATATGTATATAATCTTTCTCCATTTTTATTTCCCACTTTCATAGGTTGCTCCGTCTTGTAACCCCAAGGAGAATCCTCTGTAAGACCTGTGTGTCTTAATGTGTGTGTGTGTGTAAATTCTAGAAAATTACATATGTTTGCAATAATAAAGAAAAACAATGAAGATTCCAATTATGAATATTATGTAATCAGATTTCAAAGAGAAAAATATAATAACACTCTAAAAAGCGAGTTTAACAGTTGGAATATAAATATGCAAAATGGAGAATATTCAATGTATTTTATGATATTTATAGATGTTATACTTTTGTGTAAAAATATTTCAAAAAAATATTTCTATATAAATGGAACAAACTGTTATGAACAAATCAGAGATAAATATTGGTATGGTCTATTCGGAGATTTCAAACTTATAATTGATATAAACACAGGATATTTCAACACTACAAAACTACGTCACGAGGGCAGAAAACAATTTAAAAATTGGTTGAGAAATCAACATTCTAAAGAATTAATGGCCTTTTAGGTTGTTTCGGATTCGAGCCGACCTCTTTTACAAGAAATTACAGGAGAAAATCAATATAATGAACAAATATCAGGGACATATGTTTCAGAAGAATTAATTACAGATATAGCATGTTGGATATCTCCTGAATTATATATTTATATATATATATTTTTTAAAGTTAATAATATTAATAAAAAATACTATATATTGATAAATTCAACAAAAAATATAAAGACGATAATATTAAACTTAAAAGACACTTACAAAGATAGAATCAAAAATTGAACAACTTAATATAAAATTAGAAAGAATGGAAGAAGATGTTTCGAATAAAACTGTTGATAGCTCTAAATTACACAAATTTATTAAAGGAGAAAAATTATAATTTTTATGTTTTAAGAGTACAAAAAAGAAGTGTCACTAGTAGAATTAGAAAAATCAAAAAATACTTTCCAAATGCAACAATCGTTGTGAACAAAGAATATGATCCGAATGCCATCACATTGTACAATCGATTTAAAGAAGAACTCTTTAATTATATTGATTTTAAAAGTAATTTTTTCAATCTTATAAAACCTTTTGATGAAGAAAGGTTAATTTCTTATTTTTCATAAACAACCCAATTCCCAGGAAGTTTGCAGGCAGTAAGTAGATAGGCGCACATCCTTTCTTCACTCCTTTCTTTCATCCACTCTTACGATATTTTGAGGAATACTTCTAATTGACGACTAAAACATCCATTCGGAAATATGTAGTATATCTAAGATTTCCATAAGAATAGTTACTTAAATTTATACTTAAATTTTGATTTTTATTGAATGGAATATTCAATATTTTATTTTTTGTTGGTTTAATATTTTCATTATCTAACTTTATTTCGTAAAGTATATTTTCATCTATTATTGTGTCATATGCTATACTTACATCAATAATTTTACTTGATCGAGAAAATTTATAAAAAATATCATTGTCGGTTTTGAACAGACGTAAAGGAATACTTCTTAGATTATCAAATTCGGGTTTTCTTTCGTAACCAAAATGAATAATCTCAAATAATTTTTGTTCTTTTGTTATTTTTTTCTTAAAACCTCTTGTCATTTATATATCAAAAAGAAGAATCAATAGTATTTGAAAAATATTATCATGTAATCCATGAACTAATCCTTTAGTTCTTATCTGCAAATTATCATTCTTTTTAAATTCTATAAGATTATCTAGACCTCTTGTAGGATCATATTCATATATTTCAGAATTGATAAATAATTCAAAAACAAAAGGAGGGTTATTAAGTGCTGTGATATTTATATTCTTGCCATCAAAAGGACATATATATGTTGACTTACTAAATTTTGGATTACTTCTTAGAGCTATTCCTCCATCCACTCCTAAATCTTCACTCTTTACAGAAAGAGTTTCATCACCAAAACATATTATTTCACACACTGTTGGTTTTACAAAATAACCGATATCATTTTTCATAATCATATTATTTGGATATGATTTGTCAATATCTGGTACATATAATCCATTATTTGTTTTCTTTATTGCATTATTTTGTGGTTCTAAAGGAATTCCCTTTCTATCTACATATCCTTTTGTTGCAGCATTATTATCAAATTTTGGATCTTTTAAGCTTGTGATTCTTTTATTTTTCACATCTAACCAGTCGTTATCTGTACTTATGTCTACTATTTTTTTCTCATTTTCTTTAGTAATTTCTTCAATTGGTTTTATTAAATCATCTAGATATTTTTAGTTGCAGCATTTTTCTCATTTTGAGGATCTTTTAAATTACCAATTCTTTTATTTTTAGCATCAAAAACAATATTTCCAGATAAAACATTATCATCATTAACTTTTAATTGATTCGATACTCTAATTATCGTATTTTCGTCTAAAGAGGTTAATTGGTCTACATATTCTTTATTTACTGCTTCATTTGAATCTATTGGTTTCTCTAAGCCTACGATTCTTTTTTTTATATGTATTATATTTATCATTCTCCAATTCTAAACCTTTAGGAATATATATTCCATCATTATTTCTAATTATAGAGTTATTATCATAGCTTGATATTTTTGTGTTTTCTTTGAAATAATTCATGGTAATTGCATCTTTACCTTCTTCAGGTTCTTTGACATTGGTTAATCTTTTATCTTCAATATCATAATTACCCTCAAGTGTTATCTTATATCCAATTCCAGGAGGTCCTCTTTTTCCTATTCCACTTCTCTTTGTTCTAAATCCTCTTGTCATTTATTTTATTATCAAAATTTGTTCTGAACATTAAATTTTTATTTTTCGTCCTATAATCGATAAGGAAGAAATTATAGGGTTTACTAACAGCCTCTTTATATCTCTTGACGAATTCTTCTTTCTTTATCATCGTTCCATGATTTCTATATATTCTATCTATCTCACCTAAATCAGGAATATTGAATAAGGCAAAATAATCAAAGTTCTGTCTCATAATTCTTTCAACTGGATAATAACTCTGTGACAAATATATAATTGAAGCATTTTTCTTTCTGCCTCTTATGCATAGATTAATTATTTTATTATATCTCTCTCTCTTTCTCTGTTATAAAATCATCGAATGTAATTAAATTTTGCTCTTCAGGATTCAAATCATCAACATTTATGATTTAATCAGTACTATATGTAGCTATATTTTCATCTGTCTCTTCCTCAAATTCGTCCGTTTTTTTTCTCTTAAAAAATTATAATATTTTTCCTCTAAATCTTTTGCATGGACAAATAACTTATCAAAATATAAGTGTTTAATAATTAAATTAATTAACATATTGGTTGACCCACATCCTGTATGACCTACAATTAAGAGTCTAAAAGGCCATTGAGGAGCATATTTATTTCGATTATAGCAATCGACGGTTTCAGGAATTTCTATTTTTTTTATTTCCATTTATTATGATTTTTTTTATGAACATAAGAAATTTATTTATGAACATAAGGAATTTAATTATGAACATGAGGAATTTATTTATGACCATATACATGGAAAAAAGATAAAAAGAAAAAGCATCGTTGCTCAAAGCAATATTTGAAAAAGGAAAACACATAATACAGAAATTAAAAACAAAAACATTAGACGAACAACATACACAAGAAAATCTGAGTAATTTTCTAAAGCCTATTACAACTAAAATGGAACAAATATTACCCCCACCTCCTCTCCTTTCTTTACCACCTTTAGTAAAAGAAGAAGGAAGTCAAACTAAGAAAATAGAAAATAAAAGTTATTTAATTGTTAGATATAAAAAGAAATAGATAAAAAGATAGAAGGTAGAACAGAAAAATATTAATGAATTAAAAGAATTAGATGAATCAATAGGACCAACGATTCAATCATTAAGCGGAAAAAAGAGATCCAATGACGAAAAAATAAGACAAGAGGCCTATAAAGATTCAAACACTTTAAAATATTACCATAAATTAGTAAAATTGTTGATAGAACATAAATATATAATAGATATAAAACAAATAAACCATTCAGAGGGCATGGGCGTAATAAAATGTTATAATAAACCAAAAGAATTGATTGATCGGCTCGAAATCTTAGACGGCGAGATAGAAGCTGGAAATGATTCAAAAGAACTAAAAAATGAAGCATTAGAAATTTCAGATATTTTGAAAAAGAAGAAACAAATATCTGCAAAGATACATAAATAAGCATACGATAAATATTTAAAACTAAATAAATGCTAATAGCAGTGAGTTCAGATCAACCACACGATTTTACAGTTTATTATAATCCTCCTATTAAAACAGGATCAAAAATATCTTTAATTGGTTTTATTCTTGGTATAATATAACTAAAGAAAATAATAAAATCAAATATAAAGATCCTAAAAATTCTGAATGGAAAGAATTTGTGATTCCTGAAGGTCTATATAATTTTAACAATTTAATTCAAAGATTCACCCATAAAATTGGGTAATCATGAACCAAAATCTAGAGTAATTTTAATAGTTTAAACCGAAATTGATTTGAATGAGGGAAATTTTTATAAAGTATTAGGATTTCCTAAATTTGAACAACGTCGAGAAAATATTTACAAACAAGGGGAGCATATCCCTCCATTATCTCCAGATATAACAAACGGTATTTTGATAGTCTTTTAATTCATAATAGTTTGGTAAAAGGTAGTTATTTAGATAGCAATCAATCTCATGTAATCTTTTCGTTTTCCCCCGAAGTAGATCCTGGTGAACAAATCAATATAACACCTTGGCATATTTCATATTTAGATATTAATGAGAATGATTTTATAAGCGAAATGAGAATAAGAATATTGAATCAATCAGGTAAAGCTGTGAATTTTAATGGTGAAAGGGCTACACTTGTTTTCGAAATTATATAAATGATAGTAAGAAAAAAGTATTATCGACTCTATGGTTCAGGAATTGGAACTATATTTAAAAATATAATTGGAAAACCGATCGTTGAAAAATATTGAAAAAACTTACTCAGAAAAAAATAAATTAAATAGTACATGAGCCAAAAAGAAACATGAGAGAAGAGTTTTTATATGGTTCAGGTAAAAAATATGATGGTAAACTTAAAAAGATTTTATGGGGTAAAGGTTTTAAACTTATATATAAATGACAAAAGAAATTGTTGCACCTTGTTGGAATTTCAAAAAGAGCCTGTCTATGAAGATAATTCTACAATTGATCAAGAATATATAAAAAGATTACCTGAAAATCCTATACAAAATAATACTGATGAACCCATAACCTTTATTAATAACGATAGAAGCAATTATTATAGACCTTCTAAAGATTTAGTTAAGATTACTGCTAAAATAAAAAATCAGATGGAAGTGCTATCACTGAAAACGACGAGATTACAGTTAATAATAATATTATCAATATTTTTAAATGACAAAAAGTCTTTATAATGATAAAGAGGAAGAAGATATTCGAGAAGCAGGATTAACATCTCTAGTTAGATTTTTAATTGATAAAAATCCTTATTATATAAGGACTAATGCATCACCGTCTATGCTATATCTTGATACAGCTGATTCGTTGGATAAAGAAGAATTTACATATGAATAATCAGGAACAGCTCCTAATATTAGTCGCAAAATAAACAGAAATGCAAATTTTAATAAAGGCTACACAGATAGGTGGATACAAACTAAAGCAGGAAAAGAATTGAATGCTTATATAAAATTGTGTGATCTATTCTGTAATTTCCGCGATAATGATAAAGCTAGAATTGGTTTTGAACATAAACTAGAATTAACTAGAAATGATGATAGTAATATACTAATTGGAAACAATACAAATTATAATTTTATAATTGAAAAAATTGAATGGTGGATTAGAAAAGTAACACCGAGTCTTAATATTAGAGCTGATTTAGCACTTAAATTGAAAGATGAAGTTTATATGAAATATGAAACAATGAATGTAAATATATCTTACAATAAAACATTGAGGGAGGAGGATGTTAAAATTGCCTCTACAGCTATCAGACCTTCGATGGTATTCTTAATATTTCAGAAAGCAGATCGTCAAAGAAATATAAAAAAAAATAATATGATTTTTGATAATATGAATGTTGCATCTCTTTATTTAGAAAGCAATGGTCAAAAATATCCTAGATATCCTCTCAAATGTGACTTCAGACCAACCGTTATGAATTATGTAGAAGCTTATAATAATTATGAAGACGCTTGTGAAAGATTTGGAAATGAAACGGCTATTTTAGATAAAATAGCATTTGAACGCATCTATCCGATATTTTGTTTTGATCTCAATTATTATGAAACGTTTTTTGATAATTCAGAAAGAGATTTTATGTTACATTACGAATTAAGAGACGATAATCCTCCAGCATTCAATATTATATCAATTATATGTTATGAAAAGGATGTTACATATAATTTTGCTGATAATCTAGGAAATTAATATTATATAAATGGGAAAATTAACAGAATCACAAATTCAAAAAGTTCAGAGTGTTTTTAGAAATAGATGTGGATGTGGATTGAAATTGAGAGGACATATTGTTAAATTTACATATCCTGAGCTAGTTTCTATTAAAAATGGAAGAGTAGGTGGCTTCTTACCTTTTTTAGCTCCATTTATTCCAGCAATTGCTGCTGCACTTAAAGCAGCAACATTAGGCGCTGTAGGTGCAGCAGGTGCATATGGAGCTAAAATATTACTAGGCAAAGGTAAAAAAAAGGCTCTGGTTTATACCTTCCAGGTCGAAAATACTATTGAGTAATATAGATTTAGAAAAATATATGAAAACTGAAAAAAGGATTTAAGGGGGTATATTCTAAAAATGAAATGTCGGGGAATATAAAATCTTTTGAAAATGGAAGAGTAAATTTAGATTATATGATACTGGAACTCATTGGGTTTGTTATTATAATTCACCTAATTTTCCTTTTGTTGAGTATTTTGATTCGTTTGGTATTTCACCTCCTGAATCAATAATTAAATATCTAAAAACCTCTAAAAATAAAATTTTATATAATACTAGACAGATAAAAGATTTAGAATCAACAAAAAGCGGTTAATATTGTATGAATTATATAAAGAAAGGAATAAGAATATTAGTCCTTATGATTTGATTGAATATAAATGAAGAAAGGAAAAGGAGTTATTATTAAAACTTTAAGCAAATTACCATTTGAAATACATTTACCTGGTCACAATTTTACAGGTCCAGGAACACAATTACTTACTGGAAAAACTAGATTGAATCCTGATTTAAGTTATAAATCATGGAGTAAGCCTATTAATAGAGTGGATGAAACAGCCTACAAACACGATATATGTTATTTGAAAAATAAAGATACTAAAACAAGAAACGAGATCTGTGATAAACAAATGCTTAAAGACTTGGATAATATTCAAAATTCTTCTTTTAAGGAACGAATAGAAAGAGGTATTGTTAAACTGATTATATGGAGTAAAAAGACATTCGGTTTAGGACCTCTAATATATTGTGTTAAATGTAGAAAGAAAACAAAAACTATAAATATTAAGACAGAAAAAGGTAAGAGAGGAAAAAATTGAATATCTGGTAAATGTTCGTTTTGTAATACTAATAAATACAAATATGGAAGCCTATCTTGAAAAACGAATTTATGTCTATAGAAAGAGTTATAATTATTTCAGCAATATCAATATTTATCTTTTAATTTCTAAATTTGTTTTATCTACGAGTGGTTTAGCTGCTTTCGCGTTTGTTCCGTTAACTGCTTTAAGTTTAAGTGCTTCAGTTGTAGATATGGTTGAAAGACAATTGAAGTTAAACGAGAGAAAAGAAGAATATAAAATGGCAATGAAATTTTATAAAGGTTTATTGAATACTTTCAAAATTAATAACGATGAACAAAAAATTTATAGAAGAGAAGAAGAAATTGTTAAAACTCTACAATTTTTAATAAGAGAAAAATATATGAAGGCTGCAAAACTTAATGGCTATCAATGGATTTAATATTATATAAATGAACTACTGTCTCAAGTGCGGAAGGAATACTGAAAGTCAAAGTGAAGAAGAATATAAAACAGAGAAAGGAAGATTGATGATAAAATCAGTATGTAAAGAGTGTGGATGGAAAAGATTTAAATTTGCAAAAAAGAAAAAGAAGAAGAAGAACCTTCAAAAAAAGAAGATAAAAACCCCCAAAAAAAGCCTCGAAGAAATCTACTACAATCCCGAAAAAGGATACAGAGGAATCAACGATCTCGTGAGAAAAACAGGTTATTCTCAAAAAGAAGGTTTAATAGGACTTTAAAAGAGTTAATGAATAAATATTCAGCACACAATAATAATAGAAAATGGGTTGATATTTTACCTTCACTCGTTAAAAATTATAATAATTCCTTTCATACTTCTATAAAAATGACCCCTGTTGAAGCAAGTAAACCAGAAAATGAAAATAAGGTCTATTTTAATCTTTATATCAATAGAATTAAAAGTTCAAATAAAAAATACAATGTAGGAGATAAGGTTAAAATATCAAAATATAAAGGTCATTTTGATAAAGGATATCTTCCTAATTTTACAAACGAAGTGTTTATTGACGCATTCACCAAATATGCTTGGGCGATACCAATAAGAAACAAGACTGGAGACGAAATTACAAATGCCTTCCGTGAAATATTCAAAGAAAGGAAACCAGAAAGGATGCAAACAGATAAAGGCACGGAAACAGTGTGACGCAGAACCTCCTAAAGAAACATAATAGCGAATGGTTTGCTACACAAAATGTTACAAAAGCTAGTATTGTTGAACGGTTTAATAGGACTTTAAAAGAGTTAATGAATAAATATTCAGCACACAATAATAATAGAAAATGGGTTGATATTTTACCTTCACTCGTTAAAAATTATAATAATTCCTTTCATACTTCTATAAAAATGACCCCTGTTGAAGCAAGTAAACCAGAAAATGAAAATAAGGTCTATTTTAATCTTTATATCAATAGAATTAAAAGTTCAAATAAAAAATACAATGTAGGAGATAAGGTTAAAATATCAAAATATAAAGGTCATTTTGATAAAGGATATCTTCCTAATTTTACAAACGAAGTGTTTGAAATAAGTAAAGTTTTGTCTACTGAACCTGTCATATATAAAATTAAAGATCAGAATAATGAAGATGTAGAAGGTGGATTTTATAATGAAGAATTAGTAAAATACGATAAAGAAGATGATTTTTATAAAGTTGAGAAAATAATTAGAAGTAGAACAAGAAATGGAAAAAGGAATATTTTGTTAAATGGTTAGGATATCCTGATAGCTTTAATAGCTGGTCTTCAGAAATTAAATATTTATAAAAATGAATTCTATATAAATAGAACTTCAACAACGTACAAAATTATCTTAAAATTAGGTTTATTTGTTCTGGTGAGGAAACAAAAGTCATTTTTGAAGATTCCTGTAATCAATTCATTATGAATGTAGATCAGTTTACAGAATTTATGAAAAATTTTACTAATATACAAGAGAAATTTTATACAGCTTTTAACTGTTTATAAAAAAATATTTCTATATAAATGGATCACCTGATTGAACTCTGTCGATCTAACATATAATGAAAAGCAGCTCCAAGGAGATACCTTGACGCAGACCATCATTTGTGAGAAGGCAAGAGCGATCTACGGAGATTTACTGAAGCAAACCCCGCAGACTTCCATCGACGAGGCATCGGAAGAGTCATTTAAAGCCACCCGGGGCTGGTTTGAGAATTTTAAAAAGAGGAGCGGTATTCACTCCGTTGTCAGACATGGTGAGGCAGCAAGTTCAGATATGAAGGCAGCTGAGGATTCTGAAAACATTCTGAGAGGGAGGAAGAAACAAACCTCCTTGGACATGTTTTTTTCTAAACGGCCTACAGGTGAAAGCGAGAAAAATGTAGCGAAAAAGGCAAAGACCAGTGAGGATATCTAATTTATTTCTTTACATTCTCTTTTTTGTTTTTATGCAATAAATATTTGATATTTATAAATACGTTTTTATTATTTAAAACCACGTAACAAAAATAACTGGGGTGACATTTTGGAGGTTGGAACGGATTAATGATAGTTCAATTGTTTTGTATGGGGAAATTTGCTTCGAGATACGAGTAATTCAAGATACGAGCAAGGTTGCGGAACGAATTAAACTCGTATGTCGAGGTACCACTGTATTGCCATTTTCTTATGGGGTCCTATATATATGTTATGAATATTTTGTTTGTTGTTGTTAGATAAAGGGTTGATAAGACAAAGGATCGATAAGATAAAGGGTTGAGGTGCAGTCGTGATAAAAAAAAGATAATTATTTACCGTCAAGTAGCTTTTATTTTCAATTACTTGAGGAAATATTACACATTAGTTATTTTCACATTATATAGAATTTATAAAGTTAATCCTATATTAGTGATTTAAAAGGATTGATATGTTAAATACGCATATTTACAACAAAACTGAAAGTCTTTCTAAAAACGATGATAACAAAAGTAAAATTATCAACGAATAAAATAAAATATATATTTTTTTAAATATAGAAATATTTGAGTTTTTATATTATAATATATGAAAAACAATAGAAAAAATAAAAGATAAGTGGGTCAGGTGTTGATATTAACAATAAAGAAGGCATCTCCTGACCACGAGCACATATGCTTTTTAGATGGCAGAGCGCCATCTAGTGGAGCAAAAATAACTAAACGTTTATTTAGCTTGCTCCGTGATATTTGGCCAACCCAATTTCTTGATAGATCAAGAAAAGCCATCCACGAACGCGTTTCGCGCTGTTGGCGCTCGTCAGCGTGGAGAAGGCTGTAACCACTGCGACCAAAAAATATTTTTGGTCCCAATGGCTTCCCGAAAAATCAAGAAATAGGTATTTAAGGCCAAATTTGCGTAAAGACGCTTAACACATGAAAAAACAATAGATGGCGCTCTGCCATCTAAAAAGCACATGTGCTCGTGGTCAGGAGATGCCTTCTTTATTTTTAATATCAACACCTGACCCACTTATCTTTTATTTTTTTCCTATTGTATTTTCATGTGCTAGTGGCTCAGGTGTTGATATTAAAAATAAAGAAGGCATCTCCTGACCACGAGCACATGTGCTTTTTAGATGGCAGAGCGCCATCTATTGTTTTTTCATGTGTTAAGCGTCTTTACGCAAAGTTGGCCTTAAATACCCATTTCTTGATTTTTCGGGAAGCCATTGGGACCAAAAATATTTTTTGGTCGCAGTGGTTACAGCCTTCTCCACGCTGACGAGCGCCAACAGCGCGAAACGCGTTCGTGGATGGCTTTTCTTGATTTATCAAGAAATTGGGTTGGCCAAATATCACGGAGCAAGCTAAATAAACGTTTAGTTTATTTTGCTCCACTAGATGGCGCTCTGCCATCTAAAAAGCACATGTGCTCGTGGTCAGGAGATGCTTTCTTTATTTTTAATATTATAATATATATATATATTTACTTTACTTTATATTTAGCCAAATATTCTCTCTATATCTGACGACATATATATCCTTATATATATATATTAAATTAAAAAGGCATATATTGGATCAAAAAATAATTTATTTTACCAATATTTCAGTTGGCTGAACGCCAACCTTTATCAAGGTGTTATAACATTTTAAAGTGTGTCAACAACGATCTCAGCGCCACATAACGTCAATTATATTCAATGGGAAGAAAAAAATTGATATATATCTATATATATATAAAAATGAATGTTTTCATGTTTGTCTGTCTGTATGACCTGTATACAAATTCGCAGTAGTCCACTAATTCAAACCAAAATTCCCATACATAGGTAAAAAATAACGGGGATGACGATAGGCTATTTTAAAAAATATATTAATCAATTATTAAAACTATATATTCAAATTATTAAACTTAGCTCACGAGCAGCTCCCTCTAGAACGCGTGGCGATTTTGACGGCGGGGGGCGCCCATTGGCTGCCGGCGCAGCACGTGACTTCCCTGCCCCCTGCCCCCCCCCCCCCCCCCCCCCCCCCCGCCGAGTAAATGTGATCTCCTGGCTGCCAGATAATATGACAGATGACAGATAATATTAGAAAATATTCATACAATAATATAATAATGGGGGACTTTAATGCGCATAATTCTCTTTTTGGAGGGGATATTACAGATATAGTCGGGGGGATTCGTTATATGATTTTATTTTTACAAATGATTTACTTTTAGTTTCTGATCCTATTACTTTTACTTTTGACAACAATAGGACACAATCTTGTATTGATTTTACTTTTTGTTCAGCAAATATCTTAGATAATTTAGAATGGCAGGCAAATCCTTTTTCTAGTCTTAGTGATCATATAGCTATTTTATTGAAATTTAACTGTTTACCTCGTAAAGATTTAGTTTTTAGCAGATCTATTAGATACAATGTTAATATTAACTGCTATAAAAAATTTATCAATGCATGTAGAAAACATTTTTTAAATTTTAAATTTTTAGATAATCTAGTCATAACAAAAAATGCCATAGATCAGCAAGTTACTTTGATTGAAGATAATATTAAAAAAAAATTGTACATCTCTAGTTAGGAAAGCTGGTTTTCATCTACCTAAAAAAAGATATAACCCTTGGTGACATTATAGCTTAGATATTTTGAAAAAGAAAACTATGGCCCTTAAACGACTATATAAAAAAACAGTAATTAATCAAGATTTACGAATATATAGATTTAACAATTTTCAAAAAACATTAGCTTTATATAAGAAACAGATTAGAAAATTTAAAAATACATATTATAGAGAACTATTCAATAAAGTTTCTATAAACAATCCTTTTACCTCCCCATATAAAATAATTAATAAAAAAAATTGTAGACCCTTTACCTTTAATTCCTTCCGAAAAACTGATAGTTCTTTTACTCTGACAACTGAAGAAAGTTTTGAGTATTATATAAATACAAAATTTGGTTTAGATTCTGAAAATTTACAGACAATAAAATTTATTGATATTTTTTCTTTTAAACCTATTACAAAAACTGAAATTTACTCAGCTCTGAAATTTATGGGCACTAAAAAAGCGCCCGGACCGGATGGAATTATGCGAAATCCTCTTCATTTTACTTAAATAATCTATACCCAAATATATATATATATATATATATATTATTAAATTTATATAATTCTTGTCTACAAATAGGTTATTTTCCTGATAATTGGAAAATTAGTAAAATTGTTTTTCTTAGGAAGCCCAATAAGGACCCTTCAATGCTCAATTCTGTTAGGCCAATTTCTTTATTAAATATAATGGGTAAGATTTTAGATAAAATTATTGTAAATAGAACTTACTATCTTTTTCAAAATTCTTCTTGTCTAAGCAGTTTTCAGTATGGTTTTAGGTGGGGAAAATCAAGTGTAGATATTATTGATGACATTTTTAATTTAGTTAGGGAAAATAGGCACTTGAAAAAACACTCTATAATAGTTTCATTAGATATAGAAGGGGCATTTGATAATGCTTCATATGATCTTATATTACAAGCTGCAAAAAATATGAATATTCCCTCTTATATTCTAAATTTTTATTTGAGTTTTTTAAGTAATAGGAAAACATACTCAGAAATCTCCCCTAAGAGTATAGCTGAGCCTTTAACAATAAATAAAGGTTGCCCTCAAGGCAGTAATAGTGGTCCTTTGTTGTGGTTAGTTTTATTGGATTCTATTTTTTATATTTTAAAGGACTGTGATACAAAACTATTTGCTTATGCCGATGATTTGTTATTAATCTGCTGTGAAAACAGTAGGTTTAAATTGGAAAAAAATTGTAATAACAGTCTTGATCTTATTTCAATATGGCTTAAAAAAAAATAGGTTGGGCATTTCAGTAGACAAATGTTCGGCTTTATATATAGCCCCTCCAGGCATAAATAAGGGTTTGGGAAAGGGTGGGGTACGAAATCCTGTAATTAAGATTAATAATAGTTGTATAAAATTTAGGAATAATGTAAAAATTTTGGGTATTGTGATTAATAGGTTTTTAAATTGGATAGATCATGCTAAGTATGTTAAGAATAAGATGGGTAGAAAGGGTAGGGAAATACGGAAAATATCAACATTAAACTGGGGTTTATCCCCAGCTGTTATCAAAATAATCTATTTAGCAGGTTTCGAAAGGGCTATTGTTTATGGTGCAAAGGTTTGGTGGAGGTATGGGGATAATAATAAATCTTTAATCAAAATTTTAAGATCTACTCAGAGACCTTTTGCTTTGGCCATATGTAGGGGATACAATACCTTAAGCACTGCTGCAGAATTATTTTTCTTTCGGGATTGATACCGATAGAATTGGTTTTAAATTTTGAATCTAAGATTACCTGTCTCAATAGACCAATAAATATTTTAAGAATAGGACCTAATAGTAATGTTATAGATATTCCCTCCCTAAACTATTTTTGTGATCCTGCTGACTATGAAATTATTAATTTTACAAAGGAACTCCCAACTATATATATATACTAATGATTTGATAATTTATACGGACGGTTCCAAATCAGAAAATGGTGTTGGTGCGGGATGGTGTGCAATTTATGACAATATTTTTATATATGAAAGATCCTATATATTATTCTATTATAATAGTGTTTTTCAAGCAGAAAATCTTGCAATATTTAAAGCTCTAGAATGGTTCGACGATAACAATAAATTTAAATCTGTACATATTGCTTCCGATAGTTTATCATCTCTTTTAGCCCTCAATAGCCCATTATCTAAGACTTGGACAATAATGAGAACCAAATTATTAATTAATATCATTAGGCAAAAAATAAATTAATTAGGTTTTATTGGGTTAAATCCCATATAGGTACAATAGGAAATGAACAAGCCGATAAGCTGGCAAAGGAGGATTTCAATATCCAGCCCCGTACCAACCCATTCCAATACCTAAATCCTATATGAAAAATTTTTATAAAAAATAAATTCTTGGTTTATGGCAGGACCTTTGGGATAAATCAATTAATGGTAGGTATCTATATAAATGGTTGAGATTTGTAAATAATAGAAGAATATTAGGTAATGGCTATTTAAATTACTTTCTTACAGGTCATGGTCCCTTTCCTTCATACTATAATAGGTTCAAAATTAAAATTCCCTCCCCCTGTCTATGTTCACTATCATTACCAGATCATGCTCATTTATTATTTTCTTGTACATATATTTTAATAATACACGCCCCAATTTTTTAAAAACTTTGCATCCTAATCTTCCCCATATTATTTATACCTATAAATCAGAATTGGAGTTGTTTTGCCAAGAAATTTATGACTATAAAAAATATTTAATCAGTAATGTTTATGTTATATATATGTTTAATTCTAAAAAAATAATTAATTACTTCTTATAACTATTGATCTTTATTATTTATATATCTAATCTTTCATATTTATCCTCTAAAAGATTTATTTTCTTTGTTGTATATAGATTTTGTTAAATATTTTGAAAAATATATATAAATATACTAATAGTTAAATTTCCTTTTCTTCTGTTTCTTTATATATTCATTTATTTTGTTTTGTTTTTATTTTTCTTTTTTCTTTGTTCTTTTTTTTTCTCTTTTTCTTTTCTTTTCTTTTCTGTTTTCTTTAACTATATATAGCTTCTTTTTGTGTGTAAATATTAATTATATAATTCATTGTATCATATTTGAAAATAATAAACAAACCGTCTCTGGGGCAAACCTTATCTACACTTCGTTGTTTCTTTGCGGGGCTTGATCTAGGGGTTTTCTTCTCCCGCTGATTTTAATCAAAAAATAAATTTTGTAAATCTAGAAGCAGAGTACAGGGGACGCAAGGGCTTGTTAGCCTATATCGTTCCCGGCTTTGTCTTTGACAAGCCAAATTTTTCCATCTGCCAGCCGGTTGGACAGTTGCGCGGGGGCAGAGTGACCTCGCGGGTGCCCTCCGGGAACTACGTCCATCTTCCACGTGTAATATACATTTAATCGTGTAAACCCGGGCGTTGCCCGGGTCATTCGTCTACAAATTCGCATACATAGGTAAAAGAATACTGGGAAGACGATAGGCTATTTTAAAAATATTGCTGTATCATGTTTGATTATCAGATACAAAATTATGTCGGGAAAAATTCCAAAAAGCAGAGACCACGGGTGAAACAGGGTACATTTAATAGGGTAAAACCCGGGCGTTGCCCGGGTCATTCGGCTAGTATTTTATATTATGGACAAAATAATTTTTGTAAAATATAGGCGTGAATATTTTGAAAATTAACAATAACGCCTATTTTATATTTTAAAATTATTTGTACTATGTGTAAAAAGATTTTTCGTATAAAAATAAATAAAAAATAAAAATAACAAAATATATATAAAAGAAATGTTAAACTAAAATTTTTACTGAAAACACAAAGCGTAAAAAATGTTTGAAAAGTTGGGGGAAATAAAATATTTAAAAAATTTAAATGTAAAATTGTGAAATTCGAAATAAAATATAAGTGAAAATGGGTAAATATTTTAAAAAAATGATATCACACAAATAAAACGTTGAAGACATTGAGAACTATCAATATATATAATAGCATAATACATTAATAGAACATAAATGAAAAACATTGCCGATTATTTTTGGAAAGTTGGACCTCCGCAGAAGACAAAGACAGTATAAATAGGAAAATTGAACTACCAGAGATATATTCGCAATTTAGATCGTCATAAAAATATTTACAGTTTAATTTTTCATTTTATTACTTCAAATTCACGATATTTCAGGTCTATATTTTAATTAATTTTATAGGGAGAGGTACACATTTAGAAGCACGTAAAAATGTTTTAATGCCCAAAACGCATTTTTCCTTTTATATATCTTTCTTTAAATTTATGTAACATCGTTTAAGTTTATTTCAAATACAATCACACGCTTATTTTTTATTAATGTATTATGCTATTATATATATTGATAGTTCAATGTCTTCAACGTTTTATTTGTGTGATATCATTTTTTTAAATATTCTCCCACTTTCACTTATATTTTATTTCGAATTTCACAATTTTACATTTAAATTTTTTAAATATTTTATTTTCCCCAACTTTTCAAACATTTTTTACGCTTTGTGTTTTCAGTAAAAGTTTTAGTTTAACATTTCTTTTATATATAATTTGTTATTTTTATTTTTTATTTTTTTTTTATACGAAAAATCTTTTTACACATAGTACAAATAATTTTAAAATATAAAATAGGCGTTATTGTTAATTTTCAAAATATTCACACCTATATTTTACAAAAATTATTTTGTCCATAATATAAAATATATATATCAAATTTTGTCTTCCCATTGAATATAACAGAATATTTTAAAAAACTTAATGCTGTTGACGTTATGTGGCGCTGAGTTTGTTGTTGACACACTTTAAAATGTTATAACACCTTGATAAAGGTTGGCGTTCAGCCAACTGAAATATTGGTAAAATAAATGATTTTGACGTGACAACGTCTTAAATTAGGTTGCGGCTGGGAGTCACTTATGAAAAAGTGTAACGCCCGGTAACGTTACGATGAGTCACCGAACGAGAGTGCTGCGCGCGCAGCGCTAGAGAATTAGGCGCATTGAATCGGCGCATGCTTGATCGGCGCATGTTGATAGTGTTAAGTAAATTATTAGTTTAAAATTAATTAATTAATTAATTATTATTTTACATATTTTAAATAGTTTCAAATTTATTTAGCAAAAATTTGAACCTTCGATCTGAATAAATGTTTTTATTTATTTTTTTATTTTTATTTATTGTTACAAAAGCACGAAGTCCAAAGGACTATTGTGCTGTGCTAGTATTATTTATATATATATGATTAATTATTTACACGATGGATTAGTATTGTTTTGTAAATTATTGTACAAATAGTTCTAAACTTAACAAAGTTCTCATAAGATAGAGTATATACACAAAGAGAATTTGGTAATGTTTCAAAGTATCTACATACAATTTGATTAGTCAGAGGGCAAGATAAAAGAAGATGCTCTGGTGATTCAACATCTAAGCGGCATTCACATGTTGGATCATTGATAGCATTCAGTTTGAATAGGAAACTTAAGAAGGGTCCTTTGCCAGTTAAGAATAATGTAGTGAATTTATCAGAGGAAATGAAATTTGGGACAGCAATTGGAAAGAATTTCTTGAACAGTTCATTAGATTGAGAAAGATAAAACTTAAATTTTAGATCCAGATATAGTTTGTTTAATTCTTTTTGAAGGGGTTTTTTGAGTGTTCGATCTGTGAGAGAATTTGTCATATTATACTTTGTTTGTAATAATTCAAGATAATCGGACAGTAAAGGGGTTTTCGCTAGTATATGTGTGATGTAAGAAGATGAAGTCCTATAAGCATGAATGCATCTAATAAGAATTTGATATTGTATAGAATTCAACTTGGATCTGTTTGCTGCAGTGATAAAAGGAAACCAAATATTTGATGCATAGCTTATTGTAGAGCGTATCATAGCTTTATATAAGATCAATCTACGTCGAGTATCAATGCCCCAAGTACGTGCACATAATGAGAATAATATATTCTTAAGTTTCGTAGCTTTCATAATTATATTGTCAACATGTGTTCCAAAATTAATCTTATTCCTTTGTCTATGATTTTTAAAAATAACTCCCAAAATTTTAACAGTTTCTGATGGTTGAATTATTTTTCCATCAAAATTAATGGGCAATTTTTCATAGTTATGTAGATAGAGTATACCTGTTTTGTTTGGACTTAGTGAAAGTTTTACCTTTTCACACCATGCTTTGATTTTTATTAAACATTTGGTAATATTATACTGAAGATCATAGATGTTTGAACTCCATACCACAAATGTCACATCGTCCGCGAAAGCAATCACTCTAGCAAAACTTTCGTTAAAAGATAAGTTGAAATCATTAAGTAATATATTCCAAAGAATAGGAGAAATAATACCACCCTGGGGACATCCCTTATTTATCTTTTTTATACACTTTACATTAGTATATTTAAACTCTACACTCCGGTCTTCAAAGTAAGAATTAATTATTTTTATAAGTACCGCTGGAAAATTTGCCTTGTCCAATTGTTGGAGAATTGCCGGATGCCATGCGTTGTCGAAAGCTCCGCTGATGTCCACTGTTACTATTGCCGTATTTTCTGTTTCTCTTTTCAAAAGACTTAATTTAGTTATTTCTTGTAAAGCAGAGATTGTTGATTTTTCTTGTGTAAATCCATGTTGAGCAGGATGCAAAACATTATTACTATTAATATGATTTAAAAGTTCAATATGAATTAGACTTTCAAAAATTTTACCTAAATTAGAAGACAAGCTTATAGGGCGGTAGGCTTTCGGATCTTTATAATTTTCTTTATTAGGTTTTTTTATAATCATTACTGCTGACTTTCTCCAGGCCTCCGGATAATAATTAAGTCCCATACAAGCATTGAACAATTTTGTTAACACAGGAGATATATGATGAACTGCCGTTTTGATCATCTGATTGCTTATATGATCTATTCCTGGAGCCTTGCCATTTTTAAGTTTTTTAATTATTGAACAGATTTGAATATTATCAAAATAAATGATTTTATCATTAGAAAAAGTATAACTCTTGTCTCTGATTAATTTATGATAGTTTGTGTCAGAAGATTGACAGTCATTCGGAAATAGAGAAGATAAAAGATTTTTCATTTCTGATTCGAGCACATCTTGAGATACATCTAGAATTGGTAAATCAAAAGACCTAGGAGAAATTTTTTGTTTAAAAGTTTTGTAAGTATTACCAAAAGGAGATGTATTTTCAACTTCCTCCAGGAATACCCTCCAGCTTAGATTTCTTGTTTTTTCAATAATTTTCATATACTTATTTCGTATTTCCTTATACATTTTTTCATCATCTAGCTGTCTATTAGACCGTTTACCCCGATAATATAGATTTCGAACATATTTAAAATGATTTTTAAAAAGTTCCAGTTCATCCGTCCACCAATTAAATGGATTATTATTTAAATATTTTGGTTTTAATCGTAGAGATGCATATGCAGCTTCAATTAATATGTCAGTTATGTGAGAAACTACACAGTTTATATCGTTTATATTTACTATTTTACCTAATTTCATCATTGCCTCATTTATCCTAGACACATTGATTGCCTGCTCATATTTTTGCCAATTGGCTCTTTTTTCTTGAAAATACCATGTAGAATTATTTTCATGTAATAAACTTTCTGTTTCCAGACTAATGTCGAATGAGATTGCGTGATGGTCTGTGATTTGCGAAAGATTTAACGTTTTCCATCCATTAACAAGTACATGAGCATGACTATTAGTAATAGTAAGGTCTATTATACTTAATCCTCGACATGTTTTGTTTCGATTGTTATGTATGAGCATATTGTGAAAATCAATTATAGGTTGAAGTCTTCTACCGTTTTGATTAATAATATTATCAAACCACATCTGACTTCGAGCGTTAAAATCTCCAGCTAAAATCAATGGATTTGTGTTAAAATTTTTAATTAATTTATCAAGGAATTGAACATGACAGGTATCCATTTTATTAGGGTGTATATAAATATTTGAAAGAATAATTTGTCGTTTAGTAGTTTGTACTGATATAGTGGTTGCAAATGAATTTGAAAACTCTTTAATTAATTTACATGATAAGAATGGGTTTGTAACGATTGTTGCGGTATATATTTGGAACTCCCGGTATATTTGCATAATATATTTTTGAACGCATATTAAAGATTACTTCATTATTTATACTATATGGTTCTTGAACTATAATCATATCATATTTTTCTTTAGAAATAAATTCCCTTATTTCATTATTAACCAAATTGCTTTTCCGCGTGTTTTGTTGTAGAATTTTTAATTTGAACATTGACCAAAAAAAAAAAAAACAAGAATAAGTCTATTCTAATCCAAAGTAACAATATCATGATCTAAATCTGCATAACATGTTCTTTGTATCTCATATTTCATTTGTTGAAGGAACACAGGACATAATTTGTCATTAGAACGATGATTATTGCTATTCCTATATTTAGGATGCGTAGAGCAATTTATGCACTTGGGCAAGGATTGACAGTTAACATTTTGGTCATTGTCTCCGCAATTTTTACATTTTATGATGTTACATGAATTTTTACTATGACCATAACTAAAACAGTTTTGACATTGACGTACAAGCACCTTATCCTTCATATATGTAACCTGTATGTCTGTATATATACGTTATAATTTCTTCATAATTTGGTATGTTGCCGGGGAAATGCGGAGAACAACATCCTGTACATCAGTATTTGATCTCATAGCGAACAGAACCTTTATCTTCTTCTCTCGACCTTCTAACTCTGGGTTCATATTGCATAAAATCGAAGGCAATTCCTTAATATCTGTAGATTTAGTAATTGACTTAAGAACAATTGTAGGATCTAGTGGTTTTGGTGCATAAATTAATGCTTTTTGATTTACCTCATCAATCTTTTTAAACTCTTCAATCAATGCATTCAAATCTTCACCTGAATCAACTTTAAGTATTACGCCAGATTTTGATTTTATTATTTTATTTATTTTGACTTTAGATCTATCATTTCTCATCTTTTTAATACCATTATTTACTTCGCCTAATACTTCAGCCGGGGAAACATTTAACTTGGATTTAAATATTATTGTTTTATCCGTTACGTTTTGATTTTGCATAACTATTTTATCGTCTTCACTAGTAACTCTCGTAGCTTGAGCATATGACCTATTATAAAATTGACTTGAAGGAGATATTTTCTTTATTGATTCGTCCAAATTTCCAAGTCTATCACAAATAGAGCCATTGATTACAGCGATATCTCCCATTGTATCCATCAATATATTTAATTGCTTTAGCAAGCCCTGTACAATTGTAAGATCATTTTGATTTATGCTTTTCGCAATGATTTATGCAATGTTTTGATATTCGAATTGATTCTTTAAAATTGCAAATATTAAGAAAAAGTGGCAGATATAAGAAAACTTTATTTAAACTGTGTTGAGCAAGAATTTTAACATCTAATTTAAGTAAATGTTTTAATTTTCAACTTCATCATTTACAATTACAAATTTTATATAATTTCGAATTTATTTAGCAAAAATTTGAACCTTCGATCTGAATAAGTGTTTTGATTTTCAAATACCAACGCGGCTGGTGGAGTGGCGATCTATCGTAAATTATCATCGACATCTACGGCGGAAGTGTTCCAAGTTGCGATTACAGACGTAACTCGTGTCATTAAAACCAAGGGTGACATGTGCATGACTGAAGTTACTTGCTTCGCCGCTAATACTAGCTTCAAGTTTATACTCGGTGCTGTATATATTCATCCAGGAGCTAGTATGCAGGATATTGGAATGTTACTATGGCAAGGACTCGGTCCGTACATTTACAACAGCCAGTACGTGCCACCGTTCGTGCAAGTTGATTCTAGTATACCGATTCTTCTGTGTGGTGATTTTAACAAAAACGTAAAGCCTGACAACTCGTTTCTTAATTTCATGAAAAATACGTATAATCTTGATTGCGTATCAAACGTTTCTAAGTCAACTACGTTAAAAGGAACAACTATCGACTTGACTTTCGCAAGACACATTACAGCAGAAACACTTCCTTTCATTTCATATTTCTCCTATCATCGTCCTATCCTCAACAAAATCACTCAAATAGGAATTAGTTAAGTTTAAGTTTACATGTACAATGTTTTAGTAAACAAAATATATTTCTAAAGTTAAAATTTGTGCAATTCTTATTTTCATTCAATTCCTTGTTCCTATTGTGCAATTTAATTATATTCATATCAATAAATATTCTACCGTTGTCACGTAAAATCTTCGCCCGTAAATTTTGATCCAATATATGCCTTTTTAATTAAAGATTTATCTATGGATTGCTCTATTTTCAAAAATATATATATCTATATTAATAAAATGCAAATTTCATAAGAGGACATCACTAAAAACTTTCGTTACAATGCATCAATTTCGACCAAATTTTCAACATTTATGTAAAACGAGATGGAGCTGGTTTTGCTTAACGTCAAAATATTTTTCCCTAACATTAACATGCGTAACTTCGCTGTTATCGATTAAATACAAAAAAATCAACAGAGTTAATTTTATATATATATAAATACAAAATTAAATTTCAACAGAGTTAATATTTTTACATACTAGCTAATAATCTCAATCTAAAAATATAATATAAAAAGCCAACAATGAAGAGTGAATGTAAGATAAAAAGCCAACAATGAAGAGTAAATGTAATATAAAAAGCCAACAATGAAGAATGAATGTAAGATAAAAAGCCAACAATGAAGAGTGAATGTAATATAAAAAGCCAACAATGAAGAATGAATGTAAGATAAAAAGCCAACAATGAAGAGTGAATGTAAGATAAAAAGCCAACAATGAATAGTAAATGTAATATAAAAAGCCAACAATGAAGAATGAATGTAAGATAAAAAGCCAACAAAGAAGAGTAAATCTACTTATATAATTGCCTTATTCTGTCTGTGTGAAGTTCACTGTGTGAAGTTCACAGATAGATTTTGGTCAGAATATAATATAAAAAGCCAACAATGAAGAGTAAATATAATATAAAAAGCCAACAATGAAGAATAAAGGCAATGTGACACGGCAATGTGACACGGGAAAAAATGTTCACTAGATAAAACTATGATTTTCTAATGTAGAAAATTAGGAAAGACAAAATTCAGGATGACACGGCACACAGGGACCGGGAAAAAATGTTCACTTTATCGAGAGATTCAAATTTACGAGTTTCAAATTATCAAATATATCTTTTTTTTTTAAATAAGTTTTTAGAGAATTGTTTTAACAAATGTTCGCTAGACAAACCTTTACTCGGGTAAAACCTCGGGCGAAGCCGAGTACGTTTTATAAGTTTATAGAGAATTGTTTTAACAAATGTTCGTTAGACAAACATTCACTCGGGTAAAACCCGGGCGAAGCCGGGCACATCCGCTAGTGTAATATAAAAAGCCAACAATGAAGAATGAATGTAAGATAAAAAGCCAACAATGAAGAGTAAATATAATATAAAAAGCCAACAATGAAGAATGAATGTAAGATAAAAAGCCAACAATGAAGAGTAAATATAATATAAAAAGCCAACAATGAAGAGTTAATGTAAGATAAAAAGCCAACAATGAAGAATGAATGTAAGATAAAAAGCCAACAATGAAGAGTGAATGTAAGATAAAAAGCCAACAATGAATAGTAAATGAAATATAAAAAGCCAACAATGAAGAATGAATGTAAGATAAAAAGCCAACAATGAAGAGTAAATATAATATAAAAAGCCAACAATGAAGAGTGAATGTAAGATAAAAAGCCAACAATGAAGTGTAAATATAATATAAAAGGCCAACAAAGTGAATGTAAGATAAAAAGCCAACAATGAAGAGTGAATGTAATATAAAAAGCCAACAATGAAGAATGAATGTAAGATAAAAAGCCAACAATGAAGAGTGAATGTAATATAAAAAGCCAACAATGAAGAATGAATGTAAGATTAAAAGCCAACAATGAAGAGTGAATGCAAGATAAAAAGCCAACAATGAAGAGTAAATGTTATATAAAAAGCCAACAATGAAGAATGAATGTAAGATAAAAAGCCAACAAAGAAAAGTAAATGTAATATAAAAAGCCAACAATGAAGAGTGAATGTAAGATAAAAAGCCAACAATGAAGAGTAAATGTAATATAAAAAGCCAACAGAGTGAATGTAAGATAAAAAGCCAACAATGAAGAGTGAATGTAATATAAAAAGCCAACAATGAAGAATGAATGTAAGATAAAAAGCCATCAATGAAGAGTGAATGTAATATAAAAAGCCAACAATGAAGAATGAATGTAAGATAAAAAGCCAACAATGAAGAGTGAATGTAAGATAAAAAGCCAACAATGAAGAGTAAATGTAATATAAAAAGCCAACAATGAAGAATGAATGTAAGATAAAAAGCCAACAATGAAGAGTGAATATAATATAAAAAGCCAACAATGAAGAATGAATGTAAGATAAAAGCCAACAATGAAGAGTGAATGTAAGATAAAAAGCCAACAATGAATAGTAAATGTAATATAAAAAGCCAACAATGAAGAATGAATGTAAGATAAAAAGCCAACAAAGAAGAGTAAATCTACTTATATAATTGCCTTATTCTGTCTGTGTGAAGTTCACTGTGTGAAGTTCACAGATAGATTTTGGTCAGAATATAATATAAAAAGCCAACAATGAAGAGTAAATATGATATAAAAAGCCAACAATGAAGAATGAATATAAGATAGAAAGCCAACAATAAAGAGTAAATGTAATATAAAAAGCCAACAATGAAGAATAAATTTAAGATAAAAAGCCAACAATGAAGAGTAAATATAATATAAAAAGCCAACAATGAAGAATAAAGGCAATGTGACACGGCAATGTGACACGGGAAAAAATGTTCACTAGATAAAACTATGATTTTCTAATGTAGAAAATTAGGAAAGACAAAATTCAGGATGACACGGCACACAGGGACCGGGAAAAAATGTTCACTTTATCGAGAGATTCAAATTTACGAGTTTCAAATTATCAAATATATCTTTTTTTTTTTAAATAAGTTTTTAGAGAATTGTTTTAACAAATGTTCGCTAGACAAACCTTTACTCGGGTAAAACCCCGGGCGAAGCCGAGTACGTTTTATAAGTTTATAGAGAATTGTTTTAACAAATGTTCGTTAGACAAACATTCACTCGGGTAAAACCCGGGCGAAGCCGGGCACATCCGCTAGTGTAATATAAAAAGCCAACAATGAAGAATGAATGTAAGATAAAAAGCCAACAATGAAGAGTAAATATAATATAAAAAGCCAACAATGAAGAATGAATGTAAGATAAAAAGCCAACAATGAAGAGTAAATATAATATAAAAAGCCAACAATGAAGAGTGAATGTAAGATAAAAAGCCAACAATGAAGAATGAATGTAAGATAAAAAGCCAACAATGAAGAGTGAATGTAAGATAAAAAGCCAACAATGAATAGTAAATGAAATATAAAAAGCCAACAATGAAGAATGAATGTAAGATAAAAAGCCAACAATGAAGAGTAAATATAATATAAAAAGCCAACAATGAAGAGTGAATGTAAGATAAAAAGCCAACAATGAAGTGTAAATATAATATAAAAGGCCAACAAAGTGAATGTAAGATAAAAAGCCAACAATGAAGAGTGAATGTAATATAAAAAGCCAACAATGAAGAATGAATGTAAGATAAAAAGCCAACAATGAAGAGTGAATGTAATATAAAAAGCCAACAATGAAGAATGAATGTAAGATTAAAAGCCAACAATGAAGAGTGAATGCAAGATAAAAAGCCAACAATGAAGAGTAAATGTTATATAAAAAGCCAACAATGAAGAATGAATGTAAGATAAAAAGCCAACAAAGAAAAGTAAATGTAATATAAAAAGCCAACAATGAAGAGTGAATGTAAGATAAAAAGCCAACAATGAAGAGTAAATGTAATATAAAAAGCCAACAGAGTGAATGTAAGATAAAAAGCCAACAATGAAGAGTGAATGTAATATAAAAAGCCAACAATGAAGAATGAATGTAAGATAAAAAGCCATCAATGAAGAGTGAATGTAATATAAAAAGCCAACAATGAAGAATGAATGTAAGATAAAAAGCCAACAATGAAGAGTGAATGTAAGATAAAAAGCCAACAATGAAGAGTAAATGTAATATAAAAAGCCAACAATGAAGAATGAATGTAAGATAAAAAGCCAACAATGAAGAGTGAATGTAATATAAAAAGCCAACAATGAAGAATGAATGTAAGATAAAAAGCCAACAATGAAGAGTGAATGTAAGATAAAAAGCCAACAATGAATAGTAAATGTAATATAAAAAGCCAACAATGAAGAATGAATGTAAGATAAAAAGCCAACAAAGAAGAGTAAATCTACTTATATAATTGCCTTATTCTGTCTGTGTGAAGTTCACTGTGTGAAGTTCACAGATAGATTCTGGTCAGAATATAATATAAAAAGCCAAAAATGAAGAGTAAATATGATATAAAAAGCCAACAATGAAGAATGAATGTAAGATAGAAAGCCAACAATAAAGAGTAAATGTAATATAAAAAGCCAACAATGAAGAATAAATTTAAGATAAAAAGCCAACAATGAAGAGTAAATATAATATAAAAAGCCAACAATGAAGAATAAAGGCAATGTGACACGGCAATGTGACACGGGAAAAAATGTTCACTAGATAAAACTATGATTTTCTAATGTAGAAAATTAGGAAAGACAAAATTCAGGATGACACGGCACACAGGGACCGGGAAAAAATGTTCACTTTATCGAGAGATTCAAATTTACGAGTTTCAAATTATCAAATATATCTTTTTTTTTTAAATAAGTTTTTAGAGAATTGTTTTAACAAATGTTCGCTAGACAAACCTTTACTCGGGTAAAACCCCGGGCGAAGCCGAGTACGTTTTATAAGTTTATAGAGAATTGTTTTAACAAATGTTCGTTAGACAAACATTCACTCGGGTAAAACCCGGGCGAAGCCGGGCACATCCGCTAGTGTAATATAAAAAGCCAACAATGAAGAATGAATGTAAGATAAAAAGCCAACAATGAAGAGTAAATATAATATAAAAAGCCAACAATGAAGAATGAATGTAAGATAAAAAGCCAACAATGAAGAGTAAATATAATATAAAAAGCCAACAATGAAGAGTGAATGTAAGATAAAAAGCCAACAATGAAGAATGAATGTAAGATAAAAAGCCAACAATGAAGAGTGAATGTAAGATAAAAAGCCAACAATGAATAGTAAATGAAATATAAAAAGCCAACAATGAAGAATGAATGTAAGATAAAAAGCCAACAATGAAGAGTAAATATAATATAAAAAGCCAACAATGAAGAGTGAATGTAAGATAAAAAGCCAACAATGAAGAGTGAATGTAATATAAAAAGCCAACAATGAAGAATGAATGTAAGATAAAAAGCCAACAATGAAGAGTGAATGTAATATAAAAAGCCAACAATGAAGAATGAATGTAAGATTAAAAGCCAACAATGAAGAGTGAATGCAAGATAAAAAGCCAACAATGAAGAGTAAATGTTATATAAAAAGCCAACAATGAAGAATGAATGTAAGATAAAAAGCCAACAAAGAAAAGTAAATGTAATATAAAAAGCCAACAATGAAGAGTGAATGTAAGATAAAAAGCCAACAATGAAGAGTAAATGTAATATAAAAAGCCAACAGAGTGAATGTAAGATAAAAAGCCAACAATGAAGAGTAAATGTTATATAAAAAGCCAACAATGAAGAATGAATGTAAGATAAAAAGCCAACAAAGAAAAGTAAATGTAATATAAAAAGCCAACAATGAAGAGTGAATGTAAGATAAAAAGCCAACAATGAAGTGTAAATATAATATAAAAGGCCAACAAAGTGAATGTAAGATAAAAAGCCAACAATGAAGAGTGAATGTAATATAAAAAGCCAACAATGAAGAATGAATGTAAGATAAAAAGCCAACAATGAAGAGTGAATGTAATATAAAAAGCCAACAATGAAGAATGAATGTAAGATTAAAAGCCAACAATGAAGAGTGAATGCAAGATAAAAAGCCAACAATGAAGAGTAAATGTTATATAAAAAGCCAACAATGAAGAATGAATGTAAGATAAAAAGCCAACAAAGAAAAGTAAATGTAATATAAAAAGCCAACAATGAAGAGTGAATGTAAGATAAAAAGCCAACAATGAAGAGTAAATGTAATATAAAAAGCCAACAGAGTGAATGTAAGATAAAAAGCCAACAATGAAGAGTGAATGTAATATAAAAAGCCAACAATGAAGAATGAATGTAAGATAAAAAGCCATCAATGAAGAGTGAATGTAATATAAAAAGCCAACAATGAAGAATGAATGTAAGATAAAAAGCCAACAATGAAGAGTGTATGTAAGATAAAAAGCCAACAATGAAGAGTAAATGTAATATAAAAAGCCAACAATGAAGAATGAATGTAAGATAAAAAGCCAACAATGAAGAGTGAATATAATATAAAAAGCCAACAATGAAGAGTGAATGTAAGATAAAAAGCCAACAATGAAGAGTAAATGTAATATAAAAAGCCAACAGAGTGAATGTAAGATAAAAAGCCAACAATGAAGAGAGAATGTAATATAAAAAGCCAACAATGAAGAATGAATGTAAGTTAAAAAGCCAACAATGAAGAGTAAATCTCTCTCTATATATATAAGTCAATTTCTGTCTGTCTGTCTGTTTCGCGATAAACTCAAAAACTACTGAACCAATTGGTACCATATTTTGCATGTCGCTTTTTATAAACCTGAGGAAAAATTTCGGCTACATTTTGATTAGTATTTTTGGCTATTTCTTTTTTTTTCATTTGAAGAACTTTTTTTTACGCGGACTAATCCGGAATGGAATGAATACCTAAATATGGCCATTTTTTTAAGCATCGGTGGTTCAGTGGTAGAATGCTCGCCTGCCACGCGGGCGGCCCGGGTTCGATTCCCGGCCGATGCATTTTTTTTTTTACAATTTTTAAAACTTATTTATATTATCTTATATATATATATAATTGAATGTCTGTCTGTCTGTACTCTATAGATTCAAAAACAATATATCCAATCGCCGTGAAATTTTGGGATATCATTAGGTATATCACCGGGAAGGTTTTTGAAAAATAATTTCATGAATATCTTGAATATCCTTAGAGTTATTTGCAGATTTGTAGATTTAACTCGCAAGCAGCGCCCCCATTGTGACGATGATAACAAGTTTTCTTATCACTAAGTTTGTTATCTTAAATATTATTTATCAAAAGTAAGATTATCTCAGGATGACACGGCAATTTATTTGCGACAAGAATAATGATACAATTCCAAGGCGAAGATACTATTCCTTTAACTTCCAATTACCGAGGGAACCAATTAATATTGATTTTATTCAACTTATCGAGTATTTCTCAAGGGACCGGGAAAAATGTTCACTAGATAAAACTATGATTTTCTAATTTAGAAAATTAGGAAAGGCAAAATTCATGATGACAAGGCACACAGGGACCGGGAAAAAATGTTCACTTTATCGAGAGATTCAAATTTACGAGTTTCAAATTATCAAAATATATCTTTTTTATTTTTTAATAAGTTTTTAGAGAATTGTTTTAACAAATGTTCGCTAGACAAACCTTTACTCGGGTAAAACCCCGGGCGAAGCCGAGTACGTTTTATAAGTTTAAAGAGAATTGTTTTAACAAATGTTCGTTAGACATACATTCACTTGGGTAAAACCCGGGCGAAGCCGGGCACATCCGCTAGTATATTTATAAATTATTATATATTTTTACATTTATTTATTCATATATTTATCATTCAATTAAAAGGCATATATTGGATCAAAATATCATTTATTTTACCAATATTTCAGGAATCGCAGGGCAAATGTCCCTAGGGGGACATAGTGGTAAATTTGGTGAGGTGATAAATAATCACACGACGAGTTGTTAGAGCAATAATCCAGGCAGCCAGCCGAGAGAGAGCGAGCGCGAGGTTATCCGCTGAACGACTGTTTTCCCTGTGTACACAACCGGGGGGCTAACCAGGATAGTCGCCAGGTGGTGACGCCCCCCCCCCCTCAGGAATGTGGCCAAAAATGGTCGTAAGTTAGTTGTCTAAAGTGTCTCGCTTTAGCTGCTCATCTCTCTCTCTTTGGCTGTTGGTTTGTTTTATTAATCCTGGAAGAGCATATATTATGACATATGGCCCCCGTTGAAGAAGGCTGAACATGGTTTAAGTATATTTAAAGCTGGAGAAGCCAGGAATAGAGAAAATAATTTTACAGTTAAAATTAGTTAAGGTAATGGTGACATAGTTTTATGTAAATAAAATATTGTATAGTACACAAGTAAATATTATTTACAAGCAGTTTTACAACACCGGGGAGTTTGACATTTAAGGAAATCTTTGAAAATATCAAGGTTATAAAAGGCTATATACAAAAAAATCTAATGTACTATAAGGGAAGTGATATGGAGGAGTGTGAACAACGAGAAGAAGAGTCACATACATATGGTGAAATTCTGAAGATCATTAAGACTGGGGAACTCTACACTTTAAGATATTTTTCAGGCGGACATGGCAAGGGGAAACTTGTCATGGGCTTTCGATGCTATAAGTGTAGAGTACGAGAAATGAGATTGAGGTTGCCAATTGTGTGAGCTCAGGACTGAAGTAAATATAAAACTACATACAATGTTAGAACCTCGGCGAACAGAGCGAGGGGAGACTTGCTTTGGGCCAATCTAACTTATCTATGCAGTTACTTGTGTAGCGAGTCCGAGGGGAAAAGTCCCGTGTGTAGGTGAGGAAGTCGAACGGACTTATATTTAATTTGCGGAAAGTATGCGCGCACAGTGCCAAAAATTGGGACGAAGACTGCGTTGTCCGTTACAAGTGACAAGCTGCTCGGACACGAGGTGTTTGAACCGTCGTGGGAGCTTGTGCAAGGCGATGATTTCGCGGTGGGTTGAAAGTAAGACCCATGTCTGCGCGAAATGATGACGGACCGGACAAAATCAGCGACGATGTTTAACGTACCTCCGTGGGAAATATCGGAGGTAGGCTATATCGTGCTGGTTTGGACAATGGACAAACATAGATTTGAAGACAGGGTCCGTGTGGCGAACGTGTGGCGCGAGAAGAAGAAGCGAACTGTGTCGTTCGATGCAGATTGTTCAAGTGCGAACAAAAAGGGGTTGATAAATATCTAGCAGTTAGTCAATCTGCACCCTGTGACGAACACGCCATTGGCTAGATGGTGTGGGTCGGTGGATATGCTAGAGATGAACTACGAAATATATTATCATAAATGAAGGGCGAAAGTTAGGATTTTAAAATGACAATATAGAAGTTCGATAATTGATTAATCAATAATTCTCTATAAATGTCCTGAGCTGGTATAAGGTTAACAAAGTTGTAAGAATGAGATGGTCATTAAGGGGAAGATAGATAAGAGTCACCAAGGGTTGGTTGTAAGCAAGGCTCACGTGGTGGTTGGAATTCTTCGACGCCTGAATTACAGGGTGAATTTTGAATCGATTAGGGAAAGAAATTATTTTTCGTGAGCCGTGCTTACAAGTAGGAGAGGTCTATACAAAAGTTTAGGTGCTGGAGGCATATTTGTATAAATAATTTGATTATGAAAAATCTATTGTTAATAGTAAAAATCGTAAAGCGTTAATAGGTAGAATTCCTTTTTTTTAATGATTTTTTTTAAAGAGTTACGTTAAAATGGAAATTATTTAATTAAAATGACGATTGTTACATCTACTGGTAAGGTAACTAATTAAATTGTTTTCACATAGCTAGATATAATATGGATAATAAGATCACTGTTAATAGGAGTGGAGAGATAAATGGAAATATTAAATATTTTTACATATTCACACATATTGAGCTAATTATGGAAATATTGGGACAATCTACAAGGAATGACTTATTTAAAGAATGAATGGTAGGAGTTAAAACAATTACACTCACGAATTATGTTGGTTTAGGGCGCAGGTAAGTTCATTGAGCTTCGGGAGAGTTCTGTCTGTGACACTGTGCGTGCCAGTGTTGTACATCACAGTAGCGGCAGGGAGATGGCGGAGTCTTGTCCATGATGGCGGGAGGTGTCCTGCTCTGGCACGGCGATCGTTCTTGAGTAGATCTAGTGCTGGAAGAAGTGGGCGGCAGTTTCATCTCCGTCGTAGGCGATCACTTCTTCAGGGTAACGGTTCAAAAGTTGGTGAGGAAGGGGTTGCGGGCTCGAAGAGGAGTGGTTACAGTTGAGTTGGGTTTGGCCGATCATCGTGGCTTGGCTTCTTGTTTCTTCATACTCCGGTATATGAGGGATTTGCTTCCCGGCCAGGTCTTATCCTGTCGACTCTTCTGTGATATGATCCTGTCGACTTTCGATGTGACAATATAGTGGTAAATGTGGTGAGGTGATAAATAATCACACGACGAGTTGTTAGAGCAATAATCCAGGCAGCCAGCCGAGAGAGAGCGAGCGCGAGGTTATCCGCTGAACGACTGTTTTCCCTGTGTACACAACCGGGGGGCTAACCAGGATAGTCGCCAGGTGGTGACGGCCCCCCCCCCCCCCCTCAGGAATGTGGCCAAAAATGGTCGTAAGTTAGTTGTCTAAAGTGTCTCGCTTTAGCTGCTCATCTCTCTCTCGTTGGCTGTTGGTTTGTTTTATTAATCCTGGAAGAGCATATATTATGACATATATATATGTGGCAATATAGTGGTAATGATGTGGTGAGGTGAGAAATAATGGAACAACAAGTTTGGAAGGAATTCCAGGCAAAGAGCGAGAGAGAGCGGATCGACGGGCGACCGACCCGCTGAACGATCGTTTTTCCTGTGTACACAACCGGGGTGGGGGGCTATCCAAAATAGTCCCCAGGTGTTGACGGGCGGCCCCCTCAGGAATGTGGCCAAAATGGTCTTAAGTTAGTTGTCTTCTATCGACGTCTCTCTCTCGTTGACTGTGGTTTACTTTATTATTCCTGGAAGAGCATATATTATGACATATGGCCCCCGTTGAAGATGGCTGAACATGGTTTGAGTATACTTAAAGCTGGAGAAGCCAGGAATAGGGAAAATAATTTTGCAGTTGAAATTAGTTAAGGTAATGGTGACATAGTTTTATGTAAATAAAATATTGTATAGTACACAAGTAAATATTATTTACAAGCAGTTTTACAACACTGGAGAGTTTGACATTTAAGGAAATCTTTGAAAATATCAAGGCTATATACAACAAAACCTAATGTACTATAAGGGAAATGTTATTGAGGAGTGTGAACAAGGGCAAGAAGAGTCACATACATATGATGGAATTCTGAAGATCATTAAGACTGGGGAACTCTACACTTTAAGATATTTTTCAGGCGGACATGGCAAGGGGAAACTTGTCATGGGCTTTCTATGCTATAAGTGTAGAGTACGAGAAATGAGATTGAGGTTGGCAATTGTGTGAGCTCAGGACTGAGGTAAATATAAAACTACATACAATGTTAGAACCTCGGCGAACAGAGCGAGGGGAAACTTGCCCTGGGCCAATCTACCTTATCTATGTAGTTACTTGTGTAGCGAGTCCGAGGGGAAAAGTCCCGTGTGAAGGTGAGGAAGTCGAATGGACTTATATTTAATTTGCGGAAAGTATGCGCGCACAGTGCCAAAAATTGGGACGAGGACTGCGTTGTCCGTTACAAGTGACAAGCTGCTCGGACACGAGGTGTTTGAACCGTCGTGGGAGCTTGTGCAAGGCGATGATTTCGCGGTGGGTTGAAAGTAAGACCCATGTCTGCGCGAAATGATGACGGACCGGACAGAATCAGCGACGATGTTTAATGTACCTCCGTGGGAAATATCGAAGGTAGGCTATATCGTGCTGGTTTGGACAATGGACAAACATAGATTTGAAGACAGGGTCCGTGTGGCGAACGTGTGGCGCGAGAAGAAGAGGCGAACTGTGTCGCTCGATGCAGATTGTTCAAGTGCGAACAAAAAGGAGTTGATAAATATCTAACAGTTAGTCAATCTGCATCCTGTGACGAACACACCATTGGCTAGATGGTGTGAGTCGGTGGATATGCTAGAGATGAACTGCGAAATATATTATCATAAATGAAAGGCGAAGGTTAGGATTTTGAAATGGCAATATAGAAGTTCGATAATTGATTAATCAATAATTCTCTATAAAGGTCCTGAGCTGGTATAAGGTTAACAAAGTTGTAAGAATGAGAGACGCATTCAGGGGAAGATAGATAAGGGTCACCAAGGGTTGGTTGTAAGCAAGACTCACGTGGTGGTTGGAATTCTTCGACGCCTGAATTACAGGGTGAATTTTGAGTCGTTTAGGGAAAGAAATTATTTTTCGTGAGCCGTGCTTACAAGTAGGAGAGGTCATATACAAATAGACATACAAAAGTGTAGGTGCTGGAGGCATATTTTTATAAATAAATTGATTATGAAAAATAAATTGTTAATAGTAAAAATCGTAAAGCGTTAATAGGTAGAATTCCCCCCCTTTTTTAAGTTACGTTAAAATGGAAATTATTTATTTAAAATGACGATTGTTAAATTCTAATGGTAAGAAAACTAATTAAATGGGTTACAAATATCTAGCTTAATAGTATGGAGAATAAAACCATTGTTAATAGGCGTGGCAAAAATAAATGGAGTTAATTATGTAAAGATTGGCATCAGAGTTTACAAGGAGTGAGTTCTTTAAAGAACGAATGGAAGGGGTAAAACAATTTCACTTACAGGTTATGCTAGTTTAGAGAGCAGGTAAGTTCATTGAGATTCGGGAGAGTTCTGTCTGTGACACTGTGCGTACCAGTGTTGTACATCACAGTAGCGGCAGGGATATGGCGGAGTCTTGTCCATGATGATGGAAGGTGTCCTGCTCTGGCGCGGCGATCCTTCTTGGGCAGATCTATTGCTGGAAGAAGTGCGTGGCAGCTCCATCTCCGTCGTAGGTGAATACTTCTTCGGGATCACGGTTCAAAGGTTGGCGAAGAAGGGGTTGAGGGCTCGAAGAGGAGTGGTTACAGTTGAGTTGGGTTTGGTCGATCATCGTGGCTTGGCTTCTTGTTTCTTCATACTCCGGTATATGAGGGATTTGCTTCCCGTCCAGGTCTTATCCTGTCGACTTTCGATGTGGCAATATAGTGGTAATGATGTGGTGAGGTGAGAAATAATGAAACAACAAGTTTGGAAGGAATTCCAGGCAATCAGCGAGAGAGAGCGGATCGACGGACGACCGACCCGCTGAACGACCGTTTTTCCTATGTACACAACCGGGGGGGGGGCTATCCAAAATAGTCCCCAGGTGTTGACGGGCGGCCCCCTCAGGAATGTGGCCAAAATGGTCGTAAGTTAGTTGTCTTCTATCGACGTCTCTCTCTCGTTGACTGTTGGTTTACTTTATTATTCCTGGAAGAGCATATATTATGACATATATACATTTTAAATTAAAAAGGCATATATTTGATCAAAATATAATTTATTTTACCAATATTCCATTTGGCATGTTGTTGACACACATTAAATATGTTATAATACCTTGATAAAGGTTGGCGTTCAGCCAACTGAAATATTGGTAAAAATAAATGATATTTTGATCCAACATATGTCTTTTTATTTAAAGATATATTTATGGATTGGTCTATTTAAAAAAATCATCATTATATAATCATTATATTTATTCATATATATATACGAGGTGTGTTCAAAAAGTATCGCGACTTTTGAATTTTCGCGGGTTACGTATATTCGAATTTCGAACTTTTTGTGGCTTTATGTTGGTACTCATGTCTCTCACTTATGCCGACAAGCTCGGCCATTTTGAATGTTCACTTAATTGTTGACAGCTGCTTTGCTTGCAGGTGTTTTGGATCGTCTTAGATTTTTACCTATTAAAAAAAAGTTGATCAAAGAACCTGTATCAAATTTTGTGTGAAAAACGAAATTAAGTGCGCGGATATGCATTCCGAATGTTGACTGTGGCATACGGAGAAGCTACCTTGGACCGAAGCAACGTTTATCGGTGGTACAAAATGTTCTCAGAAGGCCGAGAAGATGTGAACGACGAAGAGCGTGCCGGACGCCCGAGCGCTTCAACAACAGACGAAAAAATTAATGAAGTGGAGAAAATGATATTGGCCAATCGTCGAATCACCGTTAGAGAAGTTGCTGAGGACCTAAACATATCGATTGGATCGTGCCATTCGATTTTTATCAATGATTTGGGCATGAGACGGGTCGGCCCGAAATTCGTACCAAAATTGCTCAATTGCGACCAAAAACAGCATCGCATGAATATTGCTAATGAGATGTTGGACTCTGTCCGCGACGACCCAAATTTGCTCCAGAGGGTCATAACTGGGTTTATGGTTATGACGTGGAAACCAAAGCTCAAGCATCTCAATAGAAGCTGCCGCACGAACCAAGACCGAAAAAAGCGCGCCAAGTTCGGTTGAATGTGAAAGTTTTGCTGACAGTTTTCTTCGATTGCAGGGGCGTGGTGCATCATGAGTTCTTGCCACAGGGTAGAACGATCAATAAGGAATATTATCTGCAAGTTATGCGCAATTTGCGCGAAGCAATCCGCCAGAAACGCCCGGATTTGTAGAAGAACAAAAATTGGCTTTTGCACCACGATAACGCCCCTGCTCACACATCGTTGCTTGTGCGCTACTTTTTGGCCAAAAACAACACACTAATGATGCCGCGCAGCCACCGTATTCCCCAGATCTGGCCCCCTGTGACTTTTTCTTGTTCCCTAAACTTAAGAGGCCCATGAAAGGACGACGTTACGCTACGCTTGACGAGATAAAGACGGCATCGAAGAAGGAGCTGAAAAAGATTTTTTTAAAATGATTTTTTGAAGTGCTTCGAAGATTGGAAAACCCGTTGGCACAAGTGTATAATATATCATGGGGATTACTTTGAAGGGGACAAAATAGGTATTCATGAATAAATAAATAATTTTTGAAAAAACACAAAAGTCGCGATACTTTTTGAACACACCTCGTATACACAGGTAAACCTGTCTATAGCGCCCCCTCTAAATAGCACCTTCCTCTCTATAGCGCCCTATTTTAAATACATGTACGATGCGATTTACATTAAAAATGACCTGTCTATAGCACCCTCTCTCTATAGAACCCTATTTTGGTGAGTCCCAAGGTTCAACAGGTTCAACTGTATTTCTTTATTCTGTATTTAACCTTATATAATCTTATATGGTCGTTGTAATAAAGTGGGTTCAATCTCAATCTCTCTCTCTCTGAAATAATAAAAATGAGTCGATATTAAATACGAGAGGTAGCAAAAGCCTTAACCAACTTTTAGTTGCACAATCAGATCGACTTTTTCTAAAATCATTTTAAAGTATTTAATATTAAAAAAGGCATATATGTATTGAATCAAAAAATTAATTTTCTGATATCGTTCAACCAGCACGTATCTGTTGGGATCCGGCCAACGGCTTCTGTACAGATTGTGAAAATATATTCAAATATATATTTCTATGAATAGTTTTTTGTTTTGATTAATCATATTCGGCAAAATTCTAATTGCTATATTTAGAACTTTCGTTTGTTTTTGCATATGCCCCTCCTGCAAGGTCCGGGGGGACCACCTCTACTCCACCAACTCGCCATGAGCCAGGACAAGGTGACTCGCGAGCTGTGCTCGAATGTAACACCTGTAAATTGAGACGAAATAAATAAATTTGCATAGTTAGGTTTGTAGATTTAGAGAGAGTTTGCTGCTAATTGGCATGTGTAATGTTTTTGTTTTAAATTTCTATTAATGTAAAATAGGTTAATATGTATAAATATTTCATTCTGTTATAAAATATATATATTAATCGAAGATGTCTTGATTTTGAAATTAGTCAAGTAAGAATATACCCTAACATCGATCTATAGAAGAATATTTTGATACTATATAAATATTTGAAAATACCATCGGTATCATCCACCATACTCAATTTGTTACAAACCAAGGAAATTTCAAAAGTTTTATAAATAGAATAAAGGCAGTGGAGGATTCAAGTTGCTTTTGTGGTATTGAGGAACAAACCTCAAGACATCTACTGATCGATTGCCCAGCATTTCAAGATTATAGAATGAAGAATGGACTAGTTGTTTGTGAAATTAACGATTTGATTTCCGATAAAAAATCATATTTAAAGTTCAATTCATTTTGTAAATACATTCTAAACTTTCTACAAAATCTGGATCTCTAATGTTTCATGCGTTGAATAATGTAAATAACTTATGTAAATAAACTTTTCTCCTTGTTTGGCGCAAGTATCCCTTGCGGGATATAGAGCTTTGGAAATAAAATAATTGTAATAATTGTAATGCACGTATATTTTCAAAAAAATATTTTTCACACACAAATATCGTAATGTAATTCTCTCAATTCGGTTCCAAAATCACTTTATTAGGTACCGCTCAACAAGAGCAACCTAGTTTATGATATTTACAACAATGAATAATATGTGAAGGTTATTCACATATTAAACAAAATGTTAACGCGGGATACGATCCCGGTTCATGACTGTCGGGAATCGAGGGTGTTACCCACTTGTCCACCGACTTCTTTACATTTCTCTCAATTTTATAAGTATATAAAATATGTAAATAATAATTTATATTAAAAATAGTATTTATCATCAATTTATTAACGTGATACTCCTGTTGAAGGACTGATTTGTCTGAAAACTTGAAAATAAAAAGTTGAACAAGAAACTTAGTCCTGGAAGCTTTATTTATTTCATAATAAAAATAATATTTATATAAAAAATAGACACTTCGGCCAGTTGGAGTTTTTTATTTTCTCAACGTTTCGACAAAAATATTTTGTCTTCGTCAGGAGAAGTAATAAACAGGGTTTATTGGGGAGAAGGGCGTTAAGCAAAATTGGGGAACATGCATTATTTTCAGGACATAGGCCAGATTGGAATGATATTGAGATATTTCACAGGAATATAAAATTTAAAAAGGAAAGATTATTTTTAGAGGGATGGGTATCACGTGAATTTGGGAAAAGAACTATAAATACTTTTGAAGATATTCCGCAACAATCTGTTTCATTTTTAAATTTAAAAAGTAGTTAATAAGCTAGATAAAAATGGACATAATAGTTAAAAATCTATATAATAATCTTTGTGATTATTATTATTATATTACTTTATTTATTTTTACTTAATTTATTATTATTTTAATTTTATATTTTTATTTCCAAGATCATAGTCTTTGACGAGTTTAATATTTGTTTTTGACTCGCGTTTTAGATGTTGTACTAAATTCGAAAAATCACGTGAGAACGCCCTTGCAAACCTCAGAACAATTTTTAACGCCTTGCCAAATGTTTATTTTTATTTACTTCTCCTGACGAAGACAAAAGATATTGTCGAAACGTTGAGAAAATAAAAAACCTCCAACTGGCCGAAGTGTCTATTTTTTATATAAATATGAATGCCGGCCAGGCAGCCTCTATCTTTACGATAAAAATAATATTGTCACGTTTGTGAATTTTATAATTAATTATTTCTTTTTTTTTTCAATGAATTTTATATATTAATTTTTTAAAGTCATTTTTGTTTTCATCACCACATACAATTATTTAATATAATAATAATAAATAACAACAATAATATAATTTGTATCTTCCTTATTATAAAACAACAACAAACATAACAATGTAAAAAAATATTTTAACATTCAACACAAAAACATTACAATTTATTTATCAATATATATTTCATTTGTATAAATTGATGTATATAATTGTTTATTTGTTTTGCGTAATATCTCATTTATAAATTAATCTCATAATTTAGTCTGTGAAAATTAAAATATTGGACTGATGACGAAAACAAAAACTAAAAATAGATGGCTCAATGTTATATATAGTTAAGATATATAATTAATTGTGATGTTTATGTAATTTTGGTCTTCATTGAATAAAATATATAAATTTTAAATGTGTTTTAAACTTTAATAACAAGTACAAAACATAAACGACAACATTTTTCAAGGTATAAAAACGTATTAATGAAAAAAAAAAAACTTTTTTATATATAGAGCACTTACCTTTTTTTTTTTTTTTTTAAATTAACTTTTTATAATCCTTCCCTCAGCTTTTTTACGGGCTTGGGACCGTCAATTGGCAGCTTTAAAGGATAATATTTATTAAATTAACATCTTTTGAAGTTAAAGTGTCATTTAATAAAGGGATTATCCAAAAAACGGAAGAAAACGGAAAAACGGAAGAAAACGGAAAAACGGACGATAACGGAAAAACGGACGATAACGGAAAAACGGACGATAACGGAAAAACGGCAGAAAACGGAAAAACGGAAAACTATTCAAAACTCGATGGACGGCTTTTTTTTTTTTTGGTTCTCATATTTTTTCATTTTCTATTTGTAAATTGTATGATCATATCCGAATTTAATTTCGAAATATCCAATTTTCAATTGAATTTCATATTTTTTATTTTCAATTGGTCTGATTTGAGAAAATTTAGCTTCTTTTTCATTTTTTTCCAATTTCAAAAAATGATCATTTATATTAAGAGATTTTTGACTTTCCATCTTGCTTGAACAGTGGCGAAGGGCGTTTTGCAAGGAAGGAGGAAATAGATAAAGTTTATCAACGCCTCCGCCTTCAAGGACACTGCCGTACATTTTCCAACCCTTGTGATAAACAACTTCCAAACGCTTGAGTTCATTTTCTCAACAAACAATCTTAAAAAAAAAAGTGTTTTTTTTTTGCTTATCCTTAGTACACGTGGTACAGGCCATGATAATCATGGTGGGTAGAAGTATGATGGCGGGATAGATTTATTAAGGCTCAGCTATTCTGTCGTAGCTAGGTGGTGGTCCTTATCCATCAACCTCAAGCACCCATTTGAAGTTGTCGTCTGGGGACACAGCCTGGAATAGATCCAGTCTTTTCATACGCTCCCACTCCGTCTGGCCGTTGTAGCTCGTGTTGTACTTCATCTTGGTCTCTTTCTTGGGCTTCAGGATGAAGTTCCAGGTGTTGAAGGGCTGGAGGAGGGCCAGACCCACCGCCATGTACAGGTGTAACTTGGTTCTGGTAACACAGAGACCTCGCATCTGGACGGGCCTGGCCACTGGCCCAATAGGGGCGCTGGGGGGCGGCGCTCATGGTTGCCTTTGTAAGTGCACCTCATGTCTACACATGTGAAAAGCAGTTTAACATTTACACTTACAAATGTGCCAGAGCCCCGTTTAGTTACTTGCACTCGCTGATAGGGTTAGACTTTTGCAAGAATCGGGGGCCATTGGAGCATTTTTTTTTAATCAGAAAAAAGTACCTAATGCGGGAATTGAATCCAGGTCGTAGCGATCGAAAACCAACAGTTTAGACCATCCTTCCACCGACCCCCATCAAAAAAAGTGAATACCTAAGAAACTTTCCATTTAAAAAGTGATTATTTTTTATTACAACGCATTTTTTATATCTCTCTCTATAACGCCAAATTATAAAACTGCATGTTGTACAAAATAGTTAAAACAACATGTAATGGAATTTGTAACATATAAATTTACTGGCAATGTATTTCTTTTAAATAATATCATCAAATATTATCTCTACAGACCTTACTGCAATGATATAAATTATCGAATTAGAGAGCTTGACTCATCATTAATCTCTAGACCGCTCTACTATTGCATTGGATTGGGATATACCCTGTATTTTCTATGGAAGGCAGCAATACAATAGTAGAGCGGTCTAGAGATTAATTTGGCGAAACCACTGAGAGGGTTCACTACTGATACGCCAAGCCTTCTCATTCAATAACTTATATCATTGCAGTAAGGTCTGTAGAGATAATATTTGATGATATTATTTAAAAGAAACATATTGCCAGTAAATTTATATGTTACAAATTTTAATGATAGATGGAAATTAAATTTATATAAATTTAATAGAACGTAACACATCGACTGATTGGCCATTTATGGTCTTCTAGTGCTACACCAAAGGTCGCACCAAGTAAACTTATCACTGTGGCAATGAAATCAGTAAACCACCAGAACTGTAACACTATAAAGGAATGACAATACATTCAGATGGCACAAGAATCTTCAGGACATGCAACAACTGTCCTGGTGTGGAACTAACACCTACCCACATATTCTCATGCCCAGCAATGGCCGCAGCCTTTCAGAAAATGGACATAGACCCAGAGCAGCAGCTTTACACACCCAAGATAGTGGACATTGCTGCTGCTGTGATAGAGATGCATGGAGACATCTGAGGCTCTTCATTGGACACGACAACAACTGTAATACAAGTGAGTATCTCTGGGTTCAGCGAGGAAGAGATTTTAGAATAAAAGAAAATAAAATGTTTTTTTTTTCTTTACAGATTCAGGTACGTTCTTTTATATACACTTGTGAGTGCAAATATCGACCGTTTTCTACATGTGTATACTTGTGGTGCACTCAGAGTGAAATCAGTCATTAACTATTCACTATGATTATCGAGGCTTGTACCATATACGTTTAGAAGATTAGAAAAGTTAATTATATAATGAAAATGGGGTATTTACACTACTGGAGCACTAATTACTTGAATTATCGTCATTACTTTGATGGACCTGTGATTTTAAAGTTGGTTCTCCCCATCTGCAGGTTGCAAAGTCCAATTTTCCTGATTTATCCCATCCTTCTCCAGAAACCATCACAAATCTTAGGAACTTCCTATCTCAGGGGTCGGAAAACTTTTGGGTTGAAAGAGTTTAAAGAGCCACAACATTTTTTCTTGCCAACAATAAATAGTACTCACATAAATAATATTTGCGTATGGAACTATATAAAGAGTCGCAGTTTCACATCCAAAGAGCCGCAGTTTGCCGACCCCTGGGTTAGATTAGAAAAGTTAATAATATAATGGAAATGAGGTATTTATAATACTGTAGCACCAATTACAAGAATTATCCTGATTATTTTGATGGACCCGTGATTTCAGAGTGGGCTCTCCCCCATCTGCAGGTCGCAAAGTCCAGTTTTCCTGATTTATCCCATCCTTCTCCAGAAACTATCACAAGTCTTGGGATCTTCCTATCTCAATGATGATGTCTTTTTGCTTCTCATCACATGGCTTAGGTACCAGTCAGTGCTCTGATAGTCTAAAAGTTATCCTTTTTTTTGTTAGACCCTCATTTACATATCCTTTTACTATCATATATCATATAGGTATCGTGGTGGAAGAGTGGCAAACTTCAGAATGACATGGCAATGTATTTAGGGCAAGAACAAACTATAATGGATAAAATACAATATAAGCAATGAGGGAAGTTTTCCCCGTATATATATAAATTTCATATTACCATTAAATGTGATTAGCTTTAAAAAATATATTATTGCGCTTATTTCTGGTACTATTACTGGTATTCCTGCATGTACCCTACATTTCTATTATGTGTGTGTGTGTTTGGAGAATCTATATAAAACTAAAAGGTCTTAATAAAGCATTTTGTTATTGTATATAAGGTCTCTTTAAACTCTTTCAACCCAAAAGTTTTCCGACCCCTGAGATAGGAAGTTCCTAAGATTTGTGATGGTTTCTGGAGAAGGATGGGATAAATCAGGAAAATTGGACTTTGCAACCTGCAGATGGGTAAAACCCACTTTGAAATCAAAGATCCATCAAAGTAATGAAGATAATTCAATTTTCTCTATATAGCATTTATATATATTTTATTTTTATCATTATATTTGTTATATATACAGTAGAACCTTCCTGCAAAGGACACCTAATTGAAGAGCCAAAGTGTCCTTTAGGGAAAAGTGTACTCTTACCTGAAAGTTGATAAATTGTAAAAAATGGTAATTTTGAAAATGAAAACTGTCCTTTGTGGAGAGGTGTCCGCTTTTACTGTATATATATATTTTTTTAAAAGGAAAACGTTCGAATTTAAATGTATGAAAATCCATTGTTATATAAGCAAATAAGAATTGATTTATGATTAAAATATGAAACTTTCTTAAGTTTTGTCCATGAATCTAATTTTTAGTTATAGGAAGTAGCGTTAAAATTTTGGATCATTTTTTTTTTTAAACTTGAATAGTATATAAGCGTTTATAGAAAAACAAAACATTTGAGGAAGGTTTCTTTGTAAACTTGAGAATACTTTTTTGATCATTTTAGTTATTTTAAAGTTTATTTTTTCATAATTCTATGAAAAATAGACATTTCGGCCAGTTATAGTTTTTTATATATCTATCTATATATATGTTATATTGAAATATTTTATTTAAAAATGTTATATGTTAAAATGTTATTTTATTTAAAGTTATAATTTCATAGATATAAATACTCTGTTTTAATCGACCGCCGGAGGTCACGCTTCTACTATATAAACTGATTGTTGTTCTTACCCGTTGGCCGACCCAAAACTTTGTAATTATGTAAATAATATTTTGTTTTATTTATTCTTACGCCTTAAGCCAGGCGGTACTTGTACAAAATTATGTTTTTCATCTGTATTCATTCCTCAGCACAATAAATCAATATCTGATCAAAACCATTTTTATTATTATTATAGCCACGACTGCACCACCATTACAATAATCCTCAACATGATTTAAAATTCAAGCAAAAAATCAAATCTCATTCATCTTTTTTTTTTTTTTTTTTTTAATATAATATAAGTCGACAGGATTTTTACCTGTTTGTTCAATATGCCAAAAGCAAAATTTTTCTAATTCAAATATGCAAATTCTCCAATCAAAAATAGCCTTCTCCATTGAAAACTCGTCACCTACAAGTAACCATAGTCATCATTAAGCCATAGACAAATACAATCGAACATAGCTTTCTACAATAAAAAATAGCCCTCTACGATCGACAATAGTTCTCTACAATCGACAATAATCTTCTACATTCAACAATGGACATCTACAAGACAAGCCATCTCCAGTTGACGCCATCCGAGATTGGAATTCACCAGCCATCTCCAGTTAACTCCAGACAACTCAGGATAACTTCAACCATCACCCGCAACAAGCAGCCTTTTCCCATGCAACACCAGTCATCTACAGCCAACTCTAGCCAGCATCATCCAACCCAAGGTACTTTGTATCTACCTTTTTACTTATTTATCTCTTTTAACTTTTATATCTTCATCCATTGTTTGCAATAGTTCTAAATCGCCTATTATAGTTATATACTCCTTTTTAAAATTGATTTTAGATACCAATTTTGCCATAGCCGTTTTTCCTTTTGAATAGAGCCACACCTTTTAATTCTTTTAAACCTTTTATTTCTTTGTATAGTTAGTTCTCTCTCTCTCTCTTCTAGATATATTTAATTCTATATATATTTTTTAAAAACATTTGCAATTAAAGCATTTGCACCTTATCGTTTTTATAATTTTAAATGTAAAACAGTCGGCTGGGAGGACAACAACAACAACAAATTAACATATTTCTCACATTCAATTTCTTTATTAAAAAATTAGCTAAACTTTAATGTTTTTTTCATATTTTTCAATTTTTCTTTTTCAATATGTTCAAAATTCCCTATTGCTTATCATATGACCAAAATACCTTCTATAGCTTCACATTTATATTTAAAATTCCCTAAATTTTGATATGTTATTTTTTTATTTAATCTCTAATCAAAATGTTTTTATTTACAAAATTTGCATTTTACCCCCTTTTAAAGTTCTTTTTAAATGCCATAATCTTTTAATGTTTGTAATTTCGTCTAACAAATATGTAAATTTTCCGTAGTAAACATATGTAAATTTCAACTTTTGTTTTGTTCACCTTGATTCTTTTTTTTCAAATGATCATTCTTTATTCTTACCATTAATTTTTCTTTACATGTTCATACCTTGTTTTCACATTTGACTTTTGTACATATAAACTTTTGTCTCAACTTATTGTTTTTTCTCATAAGTGCCTTTTTCTTATCATCAAATGTTTTGTCATTGCCATATATATTTTGCCAATTATTTTTATATTGTTTTCTATGTTTTTCTTCTTTATTTTTCATTCACATACTTTTGCAATTATTTTGTTTTTAATGTTATCTTTTCTTTAAATTTTCCTTCCTCATTTTTGATGTTATATATGTGCATTTTTTCTTGCTATTTCCAATCTGTTGGTTAATAACAAACCAATATGATTAGGGAATATCACATATTTACTCTTCACCATATTTTTATCATCATTCACACTTGTAATTTCCAATTTATTGGTTAACAATAAACCAATATGATTATGGATTATCACATTTTTATTTTCACTTGCTCCCAATTGTTTTGTTATTATTCATTTTTATCATTTATATAATTTTGTACTTTCCTGTCTATTGGTTACCATACAAAAACCAATATGATAAGTGAATATCGCCTCTCACACATTATTTTCTTTCCATTAATCATTTTATCTTTTTTAAAGCAATATTTTTTACCACTTTACTCTTAATTACCCCATATTATTCTATTCACAGGGGGGAAATGTTATATTGAAATATTTTATTTAAAAATGTTATATGTTAAAATGTTATTTTATTTAAAGTTATAATTTCATAGATATAAATACTCTGTTTTAATCGACCGCCGGAGGTCACGCTTCTACTATATAAACTGATTGTTGTTCTTCCCCGTTGGCCGACCCAAAACCTTGTAATTATGTAAATAATATTTTGTTTTATTTATTCTTACGCCTTAAGCCAGGCGGTACTTGTACAAAATTATGTTTTTCATCTGTATTCATTCCTCAGCACAATAAATCAATATCTGATCAAAACCATTTTTATTATTATTATAGCCACGACTGCACCACCATTACAATAATCCTCAACATGATTTAAAATTCAAGCAAAAAATCAAATCTCATTCATCTTTTTTTTTTTTTTTAATATAATATATATATAAATCAATGTTTGTATGTTTGTTTGTTTGTATGTCCGGTATACAAATTCGCAGTAGTTCACTAATTCAAACCAAAATTTCCATACATAGGTAAAAAATACGGGGAAGACGATAGGCTATTTTAAAAAATATATAAATCAATTATTAAAACTATATATTCAAATTATTCTACTTAGCTCATGAACAGCGCCCTCTATCAAAGATTAGATTAAATTATGCTGATGCAAACAAATAGATAATGCGCTAATAACAAACAATTATTTAAAAAAATCTTATCTAAATATATATCACTCGGGTAGATATGCACACGGGTCAATCCCGGGGCGAAGCCCGGGTCACCCGTCTAGTAACCTTATATAAACTATCGTAAAGATAGAGGCTGCCTGGCCGGCAGTCATGGTTCTTCAAATTAAATTTACTTCGGCCAGTAAATATTTTTATTGTCTCGACGTTTCGACAGAAATCTTTTGTCCTCATCAAAAGCAAATAAAAATTAAAATATTTGGCAAATATGAATAAATTTTAACGCTTTGCCAAATGTTTTAATTTTTGTTCGCTCCTGACGAAGATTTTTGTCGAAACGTCGAGATAACAAAAAAGATTTACTGGTCGAAGTATCTTTATTTTCAAGAAATATTTATAGTATTTTATCGATATTTTTACTTCAATTGTTAGAAATATATTTGAATATATCAAAAGTTATTAACGTTAAAAATGGATTTTATATTTGGATTAATTGGAATTCTTCTAGAATGTATGATTTGGGAAATATTTCCATGCTTGATTTCAAATTCTTGGTTTATATTTTACCATATTTATACGGCTTTGATGGTGTTTGTGCCATATGCAAACATATTCTGGCCAATATTTATTGAATGGACCTGTATCACTATGTCCATTTTGGACAATATTTTGTTTTTAGTTTTTTATGCCGTTATATGCACTCTGAAGGCGCTCCCAAAAATGATTTTAATGATGATTATTAATTATTATAACTATTTACTTTTATTCTTTGAAATTTACTTTTTATTCATTAAGAAATGAATTAGTATTTAATCAATGTATGTTGTACCTTTGTCGTGTGTGATTGTGTGTTTATGTATCATATATGTAAAATTTATATATTATATCAAAAATATCGATTTTTGTTCAAAATTTTCTTCTAAGAATGAAATTCATTTGCGGCTCATCACAAATTCCCTATTAAGGTAAATACACTTTTATGATTAATATTTCATTTTACAATTTTTTATAGATATTAAATTTTTTTTTTCAGGTTGGAAATAAACCATTAAAGAACGAATGCTTTTTTAAAACATAAAACAAACTTCTGTGATGAAAATATATTAGGAGGGCTTGACTCATCAGTGCTGAATCTCCCCAGCGGTTTCGCCAATTTAATCTACCAGACCACTTCTTTAGAACTCTAATACTGTATTAGACGATTCTTCTTATATATGCTATCCTAAAGAGCGAAATTTTAGAAATGATATTCAAGCAAACTATGGGTATAAGCTTTTAGGACAGTAGAATTGAATATATTCTTCTTATTCTTTCTTATCTCCACTCAATAATATTAAAGTATCAAGTTGTGACCCTTGATAGTGTCTGTTTGACAACCATCATGACTGGGTGAAGTAGAATGCGTCTGCCTTTGTTATTAAGACTGAGAGCACTACTCAGTGGCAGGCCGACTTAGCTCCAAAAGAAATGGCCGCCTCTGACATGAGGAACAGACGCCATGTGCAGCTGCTCCTAACATGGAGTACAGACGCTGCTCATCCTGTATCCCTGGATTAGGAGCCCTTACAGGGTACTATCAGCCTGGCCAGCTGAACCCAGGTTTTTTAGAGAGCTTGTTACTGCTCCCCCTCCTCCTTTTTCATCCGGGCTTGGGACCGGCAAAGGCGGAGTTAGAATTACATATAAATATCTGTATCGAGTAATGTATTTCATACCCCATCGCTAAATGAAGTTTCTACTTATTGTGTTTAGTTTTCTAAATATTTCTGGCTTAAAAAGAAAAACCATAATATTAACCTTAATAAATAGAAAAAAAAAGTATTTGGAAATTGAAGTATCACACTTGGACTTATTAGCATGAAGTTTTGTTCATAATAGTATCACGTAGAAAATTAGGAAAAACAAACTTTAGAATGATCGAGAAATTTATTTAAGACAAGTATAAATCACAACATTAATAATTTAGATAATAAAAAAGAATATATATTGGCAAATCAATCGTTCTTTCAATCCAATATATATGTCTTTTTATTATCTATAGATTTAAATATGGATTGCTATCTATTTTCAAAGCATTAATAATGTATGTATATTATATAATCTAAAATGTAAATATTTTAATTTAAAAAACATGTATTTTATTTTCATCATTGTCTATTATTTTATTTTTGACCATAGATTCAGAATACTTTGAGAATTGTTGTAAATATTGTAGCGTAGAAATCAAGCCTTGAAATATCCTAAGATGTAAAAGTATTTATTGATGACGTCACGGCGACTAGTCTACAATTATTAACAACTCAACCAAACTATCTACAGCTAGAGAATCTTGAGCAAGCAAGCAAAGAGATATTTTGATAATTATTCTACATAAAAGATTAATATATATTTATATAATCTGTTGAATAGTTTCATTGAATAATTAAATTTAATTAATAAATTATTTCTTCGTCACATAGCCTCCTCCTATAGAGAGCATCGACCCGATTCTCAGCAGGAGACTTACGTCGTCAGTCTTAAGAACTAGTACTACGGCCAGGGATATTTTCAGGTGACTGCGGTGGATGTCTTCTTTCAGTTGAGATATCTTCTTCATGAGGACTTGGTAGGTCTATGTTTACGTCAAGGTAGCTTTTTCTAATTTCTACTGTGGTCGGCAAGGGGGGATTTTATAACTTTACGGCCTCACCTCCAATGTGGTCTATCATCTAGTTTTAATTACGGGGCGTCCAGCTAGATCTTCTAGCAGGTGAGAAATGTTGTCTGTTTCGACCGCGATATGAAGTAGGGCTTCGGTAGCGAATGAAAGTTTTCCTCGATAATTCGTCATTGGGGTCCTGAGATTCAGCTCGAGAGTTGTAGGATACCATTGCGTCTTGCTTTCTTTGGAAATAGTCATTTCTCCTTTCCTCATTGTGTCTCTTCCTGTCACGGCAATAGCGGACGACGTGACCTGGGCGTCCGCAGTAGAAACAGATTGGCCTTCCCTCAGTTGTACGCTAATCATTGGTGTCGCGTCTTCCTCCTTGTTTTGGGTATCGAGGTTCAGGGTGCGGTCTTATCGTTTCGGCCTCATATCTGGTATTTAAAACTGTCGGGGTTTTTCCTTCTGAGGGGGACTTCTCCTAGACTTTGAGATTGGCGCCAGGGTTCTTCCAATCTCCTCCTTTACAATTTCTTCGATTGTAGCATTTTTTGGTTCCTCCCGAGGAGTGCCTAATGCCCGCTGTACCTCCTCACGAACAATTTGCCTAATCAAAGATGTCAGATCTTCTCCGTCATCCTGGTGACAGAGAGAGTCTACATTTAGTAGGCGCTCGTACCTGGTTGGGGTAACTCGCCTACAACGGAGCGCTTCGACACGGCGACATTCTGTAATGAATTTCTCGGTGCTCTGTACATCCCTCGGTAGGAGTGCTTGATAAAGCTCCTCAGCTATCCCCTTCATGAGGTGGGAGATTTTATCTTCCTCGCTCATTTGAGGATCAACCTCTTTGCACAAGCATAGGAGATCCTGGATGTAACATTCGGTACTTTCACCTTTCAATTGTGCCCGTGTTCTAAGTTTCTTCTCCGCTTGCAATTTTGAATTTTATTTTTTCCGAACACATTCTCTAATTGAGATGTGAATTCCTTCCAAGTCTGTATGCTTTCTTCGTTGTTCTCAAACCATTTGAGAGCAGTTCCAGACAGATAAAAATAAACTTTAGTAAGACAAAGGGTTTCGTCCCAATGGTTGTACCTTGCCACACGTGCATACCCTTTTAACCATTTTTGGATATCTTCACCATCCTCCCCGGAGAAAATAGAAGGGTTCCTTGGCAGATGTTGAACAACGTAGTTGCTTACCTGAGTACCTTCCTTCTTTACATTCATAGAAGTTTCTTCTGTTTCAACAGAATCAATTTTTCTTTTATTTCTTAATGGGTATCGGTCCAGTCTCTCCACCAGTTGTAGCGTAGAAATCAAGCCTTGAAATATCCTAAGATGTAAAAGTATTTATTGATGACGTCACGGCGACTAGTCTACAATTATTAACAACTCAACCAAACTATCTACAGCTAGAGAATCTTGAGCAAGCAAGCAATGATATATTTTGATAATTATTCTACATAAAAGATTAATATATATTTATATAATCTGTTGAATAGTTTCATTGAATAATTAAATTTAATTAATAAATTATTTCTTCGTCACAATATGTATAGTTAACCTACCTATTTTTTTTTAATTCACGAATATAGGAATCATTTTATAAATTCTATATTACTGTGAAAAATAATTTTATGTATAATTTGCTTCAAGTAATTCAAAATAAAAACTATTTGATATGTAAATAATTTTATTTCCTTTTTCACGACTACACCTTCAATTCTCTATCTTTTCAACAAAACATTATAATCATAACATATATATATATATATAGTATATATGAATAATATAATTGTTTGGTAAATTCGACCTATGCATAACACCTCCCGTAGGATGTAATGAAATTGAAGCCGTCCCTGTACTGATGAGAGCCATAGCCCGAAACCATGGTATACAAGAAAAACCTGGGCTCAGCTGGCCCGGCTGATAGTACCTTGTAAGGGCTCCTAATCCAGGGATACAGGATGAGCAGCGTTTGTACTCCATGTTAGGAGTGGCTGCACCTGGTGTCTGTTCCTCATGTCAGAGGAGGCCATTTCTTTTGGAGCTAAGTCGGCTTGCTTACTGAGTAGTGCTCCCAGTCTTAATGACAAAGGTAGACGCATTCTATTTCATCCAGTCATGATGGTTGTCAAGTCTCAAGCTCTACAAGCTTGATACCCTTTTTTCTTTGCTTATCCCTAGTACACGTGGTACAGGCCATGATAATCATGGTGGGTAGTTAGCGACTGCTTTTTTACTGTAAGCGCACCACATGTTTACACATGTGAAAAGCAGTTCGACTTTGCACTTACAAATGTGCCAGAGCCCCGTTTGGTTACTTGCACTCGCTGGTAGGATTGGACTTTTGCAAGAATTGGGAGCCATTGGAGCATTTTTTTTATCAGAAAAAAGTGTCCAATGCGGGAATCGAACCCGGGTCGTAGTGGTCGAAAACCAAACGATTAAACCAGCCTTCCACCGACCCCCTTGATACCCTAATATGATTGAGTGGAGATAAGAAAGAAGAAGAAGAGATGGTATACAAGTTGGCTTTTTGACTGAATTTGAAAGAACTGGTGTTGTAGCTCATTATTTATCATCACAAGTGAAGTGTTTTTACTAGAATGATGAACAGAGCATCGTTTTGATGTAATATTTAAAGGGAGAGGTGTCTCTTTTGGTACATGAATATCATCCTCCCGAAACTATATGCTATATAACTGGCAGACATTTAAATATAAGAATATCAGAACATAAACGAAATATCGATAATCAAGACCGTAAATCTTTAGTATACCAACATATAAGAGAAACAGGCCATTCCTTCTCCCTATCAGAAGCAAAGACCCATTACTCCAACATCCCCAATAGACTACAGAGACTTATCATAGAATCCATCATATCCAGAAAGCACAATAGTATTAACAGAAGAATAGATATTCTTGAAGTTTATAACATCATATTCCCTGAGCCCAGCCCATAACTCCCAAGTGAAGCACGCGCAACAGAAGTCCGCGTTGATTATGCCTTAAAACAAATGTAAACAACTAAAGGCCTTTATTTAAGTTTAAATATTATTTTATTGACGTGTATTAAGGATGTAAAATAGTTTCTCCCGTAGAAGGGCTTACTTTCCCGAAAGCTCGAGATATTTTTAAATAAAAATATTTATAAAAGAATCTTTTCCTTGGAGGCTTTATGTTTTTATTTTAATATATATATATATGTGACAATATAGTGGTAATAATGTGGTGAGGAGAGAAATAATCACACGACGAGTTGGAAGAGGAATCTGGAAGCCATCCGAGAGAGAGAGGTAGCGAGAGGGCTGTCCGCTGAACGACTGCCTGTGTGGCCACCACCCCCCCCCGACTATCTGTCCCAAAATAGTCCCCAGGTGTTGACGGGCGGGCCCCTTTTTCCGCCCCTTTGGAATGTCGTGATGTCTAAAGTGTCTCGCTTTAGCTGCCCATCTCTCTCTCGTTGACTGTAGGTTTGTTTTATTAATCCTGGAAGAGCATATATTATGACATATATATTCTGTTGAATACAATATTAATGTAAGAATATGTTTTGAAGATAATTTGTTAGTTGAAAGTAGTTTTGTAATAATACAGCAGCTACATCAACCAATGATTTGTTTAATTCTCGACGTTTCAGTGGCTCGATATTACTCTCTTCAGGGGAAAAGCAAATCATTCAAACATCGTTAATAAAGGTAAAAAGTTAATAGAATAAAGGCAGTGGAGGATTCAAGTTGTTTTTGTGGTATTGAAGAACAAACCTCAAGACATCTACTGATCGATTGCCCAGCATTTCAAGATTATAGAATGAACTAGTTGTTTGTGAACTTAACGATTTAATTTCCGATGAAAAAATCATATTTAAAGTTCAATTCATTTTGTAAATACATTATAAACTTTCCACAAAATCTGGATCTCTAGTGTTTTCATGCGTTGAATAATGTAAATAACTTATGTAAATAAACTTTTCTCCTTGTTTGGCGCAAGTATCCCTTGCGGGATATAGCGCTTTGGAAATAAAATAATTGATAATTAAATAAATTATTGGTATAAAATAAATGAAGCTTCCAGGGTTAAGTTTCTTGTACAACCTTTTATTTTCAAGTTTTCGGACTTGTCAGTCCTTCAACAGGATTATCACTTTAACAAATTAATCTATATATATAAAATTGAATGTCTGTCTGTTTGTCTGTACTCTATAGATTCAAAAACCATACATCCAATCGCCGTGAAATTTTGGGATATTATTAGGTATATCACCGGGAAGGTTTTTGAAAAATAATTTCCTGAATATCTTGAATATCCTTAGAGTTATTTGCAGATTTGTAGATTTAACTCGCAAGCAGCGCCCCCATTGTGACGTTGATAGCAAGTTTTCTTATCACTAAGTTTGTTATCTTAAATATTATTTATCAAAAGTAAGATTATCTCAGGATGACACACGGCAATGTGACACGGGAAAAAATGTTCACTAGATAAAACTATGATTTTCTAATGTAGAAAATTAGGAAAGACAAAATTCAGGATGACACGGCACACAGGGACCGGGAAAAAATGTTCACTTTATCGAGAGATTCAAATTTACGAGTTTCAAATTATCAAAATATATCTTTTTTTTTTTTTAATAAGTTTTTAGAGAATTGCTTTAACAAATGTTCGCTAGACAAACCTTTACTCGGGTAAAACCCCGGGCGAAGCCGAGTACGTTTTATAAGTTTATAGAGAATTGTTTTAACAAATGTTCGTTAGACAAACATTCACTCGGGTAAAACCTGGGCGAAGCCGGGCACATCCGCTAGTAATAAATACATTTTTATATACACATTATTATATACATATTTTAAATACTTATTTTATATTGAGTGAAAAATATATTACATTATTTCTGTTTGAAAAACAAAATTTTGAAAACATACGTGCATAGTGGATGATATGTGCTGGCTGAACGATATCTCGAGACTTCAAATTAAATTTAATAAATTCGTGAACTATTGTGTTATATATAGAAGAGTGGCTATATCTATGGGATAGTATTTGTCCATATTGTTTTGTATATTATTGTAAAAATATGTGTATCTTGTTAACAGATATTTATTAAATGTAATTTTGTTGATGCAGAACTTCTGGCTAATGATTCTACCGGCTGTTATACTGGATTGGACAAGATGGCATGGCGAAATGAACCAGAAATATGACCTAAAGTAGCTTTGATGTCAAAATCTATTTCCACTGCAAGAAAACTCTGCCTTTGTGACGTTTTGAACAGGAATCGAAATTGCAGGTGTCTATGATTTCAACATGCTGTTTTCATTGCAATATGACTTTGAATTCTTGGCGAATTGCACCAGAAATGGAACCTCAAGTAGCTGTGATGTCTAAACCTACTTCCACTGCAAGAAAACTCTGCCTTTGTGACATTTTGAACAGGAATCGGAATTGCAAGTGTCTATGATTTCAACATGCTGTTTTCATTGCAACATGATTTTGAATTCTTGTCGAATTACACAGGAATCATCCAACAAATTGCTTAGAATGCCAAAATATGCTTATATGGCAATTTAACTCTTCTTTCTTGATGGAATTCCTTAGAAATTTGCTACCATGTTCCTTGGATGCCAACGCATACTTTCACTGCAATATGAATTTGATTTTGTGGTGCCTTCCATCAGAACTGTGCTGCTGTTTTCTATCATGCCACTACCTATCACTTCAAGCGGAATAAAAGCTCACTTGTTATGGGCAAACATTTGCCAGAATATTGTGGCCAACATATTTGACCAGAGGAGGTGCTCTAAAAGAAGAGGAGGACTTCAGTACTCGGCCCTCGGGATGATCACTTGAAGAAGTGAGGACTTCTACCAAAACTTCTTTGGCGCCCTCAGCTTCTTGACAGCCTCCTTCGACTTTTTCTTGAAGATGGGCTCCTCGTTAAGCTTTATCTTTGCTTCCTTCATCCTCGCGTCTAGCGCGTCCAGTAGCAGCTGGTTGCTGACCATTTCTCGGTACAGCTTCCTGAAGTCGTCATTCAGACTTCTGATGAGGGCATCCTCGAAATAATTATCCATTGATACCTATAACATCAGGCCTCTCGTCCGGGAGGAATTCAACATTATAGGAAGGCCCCCTGACCTCCAGTCCTGGATCTTCGGGACAGGCTTGATAGAAGACGATCTGGCCATCCTCGCATCGGCGAAATCAAGAATCAACCGATACTTCGTCCAGGTCGGACTGGCCCAGACCATCGAGGACCCCGTCATCACCTGGAGGAGGACATTATCGCGATGGGGACCTGGCTGATAGTTCTCTTGATCTCTTTCGTGTAAATATTGACTAAGATGTCAATAAAAGTGTTCTAATTGTCAAATTGTCACTACCCATTTTTACCAAATTCAATTCTGCCTTATTAATAAAATGCTTCAAGATTTTAAAGCATATTTTCATGATGTCAGCTTATAGCTTCCTCGGCAAAATAGTTTTAAGTTAATAGCACCTTTCAACCATCCTTCCATCCTTTCCGAAGTATGCTATATTTCTCCTATAGCTCCAACAACTGATATTTTAGAGGCAATTAAACTTGAATTTCTTGAAGATTTGTACAAGAATCCTGATGCCGTTTTCTTTTAGTGATAACTTTCGGCTTCACTTTAATAAAGCTCTAACTTCGTGATGATATGCACAAGAATTCATAATACAATATAATGCGGCCCATGATTGTAGAACGACATTTGAAAATTATCCCGCATGTGTTTCTTTTGAACGGAAAATCTAAATTTATTTTAAGGAGAAATAACCTTTATTTATAACCTTAGGGATGAAGTATGAAAGGATGAATTGTGAAGAGTAATGATAAACGGAAAAATCCCATCCCTGGACACTTTATTTTTCCGTTTATCATGACTCTTCACAATTCATCCTTTCATACTTCATCCCTAAGGTTAGAAATAATCGTTATTTCTCCTTAAAATAAATTTAGATTTTTCGTTCAAAAGAAACACATGCGGGATAATTTTCAAATGTCATGCACAAGAATTATTCGACCATGTTCTTATGGTATTAACTAGCTGCTTATATCAAATACAATTATTCACACATTATTGAATATTTGCATTAGAATCGAGAGATTATGTCACAGTTCTTTTTTCTCGTATTTTTCTCTCTTTCTCATTGTTAATTTATTCACGGCCTAAAAGTATCGTATATATATATATATATTTGTATATACAGCCTACTCCACGCTGACGAGTGCCAACAGCGCGAAACGCGTTCGTGGATGGCTTTTCTTGATTTATCAAGAAATTGGGTTGGCCAAATATCAGGGAACAGGCTAAATCAATGATTAGTTGATATCTGTTCCACCAGATGGCGCTCTGCCTTCTGAAAAGCACATGTGCTCCTGGTCAGGATATGCCTTTTTATTTTTAATATATATATATAGACAAATGTAAAAGCCTACATGTATGACAGTGCCAATGTTCCTAGGGGGACATAGCCCTTTAAATTGAAATAAAAATTTTAAAAATCGAGAGATTATGTGTTATTTTGGTGCTAATTTGTGGTTCACCTAAGTTTGATTTTCCCTTCGTTGTGACACGAACAACTGCATAATCATTTTATTATAGTATTGACCAGTTTTTCTTGAAATGATGCTCTAAACGTATTTGGGATACCTTATCTATAATTGTGCTGAGAACATGTACGAGAACATCTACGTATGTTTTCCCACGTGACGCAGCGGAGCGTGACCTTGCCAGCACGGGTGAGTCAGTTGTTGTTTGGCTCTCTGTATAGATGGACATTAAAACATGGTGGCAGCGATAACCGGATAAAATACGAACCCGTATATTGCAAAATATCGATTTTTGCGTACCTTGGAAGATAATTCAACATGGCTCAGATTCAACCTCCAGAAACTTTCGACTTCTCGACTCCCAACGAATGGCCCAAGTGGAGGAAGAGATTCGAACGATACCTCGTGGTCAGTGGAATGAAGAAGAAAGAGGAGGCTGACAAGATCGATTTGTTCATGTACTTGATGGGTGACCGCGCGGATGATATATTCAGGACATTCAAGTTCGAAAAGGAGGAAGAGGCAACGAAAATTGATTCCGTCCTCAAGGCGTTCGACAGCCACTTCTGTGTCAGAAAGAATATTATCTACGAACGTGCGAAATTTAATTCAAGAATCCAAGAGGATCGGGAGCCAGTGGACGAATTCATCACTTCATTGTACAAATTGGCTGATAGTTGCGAATTTGAGGGTCTTCATGAGCAGTTGATCCGTGACCGAATTGTGGTTGGAGTGAGGGACAAAGCTTTATCTGAAAGAATGCAGTTGGACAGCGAACTGACTTTGGAAAAGGCGGTGAAAATGGTTCGACAGCAGGAAGCAGTTCGACAGCAGCAAGTCGACCTGCAGCGTCCCTCAACAAGCCAAAAGGTCGATCAGGTGAAGTTCAACTCGAAGAAACAATCACCGAAACAACAACAGCAGCCTTCGAGGAAGAAGGAGAAGTCAGCCAAAACAAGATCACGATGTCCAAAATGCGGAGGTTTCACCCACAGGGAAGGACAGGCTTGCCGTGCTGAAGGACAAAGATGTAACCTATGTTCAAAAACTGGCCATTTTGCAAATTGCTGCCCAGATAAGCAGGCGAAGACTGCGGAAGTCAAAGCTGTTTCTGAACTTGATGAAGAAATTGGTTTTCTCCTGGAGGCCTCAGCTACGGAGGATTCATCTAATCTCGATGATGATGAAGGCGAGTGCAGGAGGCGATGGACAGCAGAAATCCAAGTGAACGGAAAACAGCTGAAGTTCAAGCTCGACTCCCAGGCGGATGTTACATGTGTTCCTCTGTGTCTCTTCAGGAAGATAATGGGACAGCAACGACTAGTGGAAAGTGATGTCAACATTAGAGCTGCTGAATTTTCCGAACTTCAGACTGTGGGTATGTTTATATCAACTCTGCGAAATGGCAATTATGAAATCAAGGAGAAGATTTATGTCATTCGTCGTTTGAGTGAACCTCTTCTGAGTCGCCGGGCATGTGAGCTCTTGAACCTGGCGAGGCGGATTGAAGTGGTTGCGACGAGAATTAACCCGATCAAGGAATTCCCCGAAGTATTTGAAGGACTGGGACAGATCGGAAACCCTTACGAAATCAAATTGAAACCTGGAGCAAAACCATATGCTGTGCATACTCCTCGACGGGTACCAATACCTTTGATGGAAAAGCTCAAAACAAGATTGGAAGAGCTCGAGAAGGCGGGAATCATAGCACAAGTTAACGTTGCGACTGAATGGTGTGCACCGACTGTGATTGCTGGTAAACCGAATGGCGACATACGACTCTGTGTGGATCTCTCAAGGCTGAACGAACATGTACAGCGCGAAGTGCATCCCATGCCAGTGGTGGAGCACATGCTGGGGCAACTGGGGGAAGCAAGATTCTTTTCGAAACTGGACGCGAACAGTGGCTTTCACCAGATTCCGTTGAGCCCGGACTGCCAGCATTTAACGACCTTCATCACTCCTTTTGGGAGATATAAATACTGCAGAATGCCATTTGGAATATCACTCGCCCCAGAGTATTTTCAGAGAGTTATGTCAATAATCTTGCAAGGCATGGACGGTGTAATGTGTTACCTGGACGATATCCTGATATTTGCCTCCGACTCCAAGACTCACGATCGAATTCTTCGTTTAGTGCTCCGAAAACTGAAAGAGGCGAAAGTTACACTAAACAAGGCCAAGTGTGTCTTCGGCGTGCCAAGAATTAATTTTCTTGGGCACATACTGGATGAAGACGGTATCCGACCAGATCCAGCGAAAATCGAAGCAGTGGCGAAGATGCCTGCTCCGACCGATGTTCATGGCGTAAGAAGATTTCTTGGCATGGTGAACCATCTGGGACGCTTTGTGGAAAATTTATCTGAAATTGTGGCACCACTGAACCAGTTGCTGGTGAAAGGTCAAGACTTCGTTTGGGATTGCAGCCAGGAGAGAGCATTCCGAAAGTTGAAAGAATTGCTCACGACTCAACCCATCTTGGCAGCATACGACGTCAGGAAACCAACTATGGTGTCATCCGACGCATCTTCATACGGCTTGGGAGCGGTACTGAAGCAAGAAGGTAAGAATGGAATCTGGCGACCTGTTGCTTATTCTTCTAGAACTATGACACCTACCGAAAAACGATATGCTCAGATCGAGAAAGAGGCTCTCGCAATTACATGGGCTTGCGAACGTTTTCAAGATTTCCTGCTTGGAAAGCGTTTCCGAATTGAGACCGACCATAAGCCTCTCATTCCTCTATTTTCGACGAAAGAATTGAGTTCGCTGACCCCAAGACTGCAACGTTTCCGAATGCGTATGATGAGGTTTGGATTCGAAATAGTGCATATCCCTGGAAAGGAGCTGCTCGACGCCGATGCATTATCCAGACAACCACTTCTTACAACCGAGGGAGGTGAAGACGAACGGCCAACCTCAGCGCATATAAATGCAGTTCTCTCGAGTATAACCGACAAAGACGAGATGTTGACGAAGATTTTTGAAGCTCAACAAGAAGATACGACCCTGAAAGCAGTAGTCAACTACCTTGAGCAAGGCTGGCCAGATAAGAAGAAGATGTCACAGGCTCTGCTCTCTTATTGGCATGTCAAGGATGAACTCGGCGTTCAAAATGGACTACTGATGCGTAGCTGTCGTCTTGTTATTCCAGCAAGTATGAAACTGGAGATCCTAGATAAGTTGCACGCTGGGCACTTCGGGATTACAAAAACAAGACTTCGCGCACGTGAGACGGTATGGTGGCCTGGAATTTCGGAAGAGATCGCGGAAACAGTCAGAAAGTGCAGTATCTGTATCCAGGAAGCCGTCTCAAAACATGAACCTTTGATACCAACGAACTTTCCTTCACGACCGTGGCAGAAGATTGGAATGGATTTGTTCAAGTTCGAGAATAAGTGGTATCTAGTCGTCATTGACTATTATTCTCGCTTTCCTGAAATGGTTCAGCTGGATCGGCTCACAGCCAGTGTGGTGGTGCGTAGTTGCAAATCCATATTTGCCCGACATGGAGTACCAGAAACTGTTGTAAGCGATAATGGGACGCAATTTGGAGCTGCTCGTGAATTTGCAAATTTCGCAAGGCAGTACGGATTCACACATGTCACTTCAAGTCCTCGATTCCCGCAGAGCAATGGGATGGCAGAAGCAGGTGTGAAAATTGCTAAGATGATCCTCAAGAAAAATCAAGACCCATCGCTTGGACTCCTGGAGTATCGATCGACCCCTTTGGAGAACGGTTACAGCCCTGCTGAGCTTCTCATGGGACGTAAACTCCGAACGACCTTGCCAATTGCACCAGAGAATCTTAATCCAAGGTTGGTGGACTCTCAGACCCTGAAAAGAAAGGAGGGGAGAAGGAGAAAGGATATGAAATCCAGATATGATCGACGCTGCGGAGCTACGGACATGGAGGAGCTATCCGAAGGTGACACGGTTTGGATTACAGATATGCGAACCTGGGGGATTGTAAAGAAGAAAGCATCGACACCAAGGTCGTATATGGTTGATACTCCAGTTGGGACTTTACGTCGAAACAGGTTCCATCTACGAAAAGGATATGCAGTGCAATATCCAGCCGACCCATCGACGCCGACCTTTTCGGGGGAGGAACTGGTTGAAAATGAAAAGACCCCAGTTGTGGATTATCCCTCTAACGACTCAGAAGACGGCCAGATAAGAACCCGGAGTGGACGAATTGTTAAACCTGTGGATCGCCTTCATTATTAATTATATTATGCATTTAAAGTTTGTAATGTATATATATATTTCAAGTCTTAAAAAGGGGGATGTGCTGAGAACATGTACGAGAACATCTACGTATGTTTTCCCACGTGACGCAGCGGAGCGTGACCTTGCCAGCACGGGTGAGTCAGTTGTTGTTTGGCTCTCTGTATAGATGGACATTAAAACAATAATATTCGAATTTTAGAGGAAATTACTAATGGTTTATGTATTTAAGTGAGTTATATGGACATATTCTCTTAAGATAGCAGGGACATATGTAAATAAGTAAGTCTTTTTATGGCTGAAAAGACAGTAGAAAGAATCACTTTATTTTGAAATAAAGAATGCACCTCGTGATAACAGTTTCATATTTCATTAAAAGATGGTGCACACTATGTTTTTGTATTTTTATCACAATATGAAGGAAAAAATAGATTTTATCTAAAATACTCCTTTTATGCCTATTTATCTCTTTAATAATCTTTCTATAATTGAAACAAATCAATCCACCTTCGCCGGTCCCAAGCCCGGATAAAAAAGGAGGAGGGGGAGCAGTAACAAGCTCGCTAAAAAACCTGGGCTCAGCTGGCCCGGCTGATAGTACCTTGTAAGGGCTCCTGATCCAGGTATACAGGATGAGCAGCGTTTGTACTCCATGTTAGGAGCGGCTGTACATGGCGTCTGTTCCTCATGTCAGAGGCGGCCATTTCTTTTGGAGCTAAGTCGGCCTGCCACTGAGTAGTGCTCCCAGTCTTAATGACAAAGGCAAACGCATTCTACTTCACCCAGTCATGATGGTTGTCAAACAGACACTATCAAGGGTCACAACTTGATACCCTAATATGATTGAGTGGAGAAAAGAAAGAAGAAGAGAATCAATCAAACAAATAAATTTATTAGAAATAAACGTTTTTCCCTGATTTATACTATTATAAAATAAAGCTTCCAGGGATAAGTTTATTGGACAACTTTTTTTTTTCAAGCTTTCGGACTTGTCAGTACTTCAATTTATTAACCTGATAATCCTGTTTAAAGACTGACAAGTCCAAAAGCTTGAAAATAAAAAAATGAACAAGAAACTTAGCCCTGGAAGCTTCATTTATTTTATAAATCAATATATTGTTTATTATTTAAATTTTGCATAATGATAGAGTGTTTTTTTGAATATTTTTATCTATTAGATAATAGAAGGCATATATTGGATTTATTAAAAGATTTATTTTGCCAATATTTCGGCTGGCTGAACACCAACCATTATCGAGGCATTACATTTTTGTATACACAAACTCAGCGCCGCATAGTGTTATAATATCACAGTTGAAATCAATTAAATACAGAGTAGGTGGGAGAAATTTGTGCATGAAAATATATTATAAAAATTGCAATCAAATATGTAAAATATCTTAAAATATTAAAGTTTATGTATACAAAAATGTAATTCCTCGATAAAGGTTGGCGTTCAGCCAGCCGAAATATTGGCAAAATAAATATTTTATTAAATCCAATATATGCCTTTTATTATCTAATGAATTAAGTATGGATTGCTCTATTTTCAAAACGATTTTATCTATATTAAAAAGAGGTATAATTATATAATATAAAAAATTGGAAATTTCAATATATTTATAAGGGTTTTACATTGATTTATTATCATAATAAATATAATAACTAATTTTTCAACGTATTGGAAATATTTATGTCATTGTTTAAGTAGATTAAAACATTCTAATACCAAAGATAGAGATGGATTTTATCATTGGTATCATTGGAATTATTATGGAATGCTTCATTTTCGAAATTGTACCATGTTTGATCTCAAATGCTATTTTCATTGTTTATCATGTATACCTGATTGTGTTGGCAGTTCTACCTTATATTGGAATCGTCTGGCCAATTATTATTAATTGGATTTATATTTTCTTATCGTCTGCTGATAATTTTTTGTTTTTGGTTTTCTATTTTGTTATTTGCTTTCTGGGAAACTTCCCGAAATTTGTTTTTTATTTATTTATTAATTTTTATAACTATTTGATTTTATTTATCGAAATTTATTTTCTTTTTATTAAAAAATAAATATAGTATATTATATATATGTAAATATTATTTTTTGTGTTGTGTTTTATCGTACTCTTTTTATACATATATGTTGTGTATGTTTATATAACGAAAAATATGGAAAATTATTTATTTTTGGAATATCCTATGATTCTGTGGCTCAATGAAATTCCTCAAAAACCTCTTGGTCTCCAAATATTGAGATTTGCTTTGCATACGATCAAGTATATATGCTGAGAAATTTTCTGCTGGACTTCTCAAGCATATCCTTCTTCAGAAAGAAATTTCCAATGTTGGTTCCTTTTATCAGCATCTTTGCCTCAATCTTAATTTTCTCTTCATAAAGTCCTACTCCAAGAGTCCAGCATTTCTTCACATTGACTTCCAATATGGCTATCATCGTTTTATTACGATCTTATTTGCTTCTTAAAATGAATTTACTGCAAGGATTCTGAATCCCATTCTGAATTCCTATCATTCGGAGCTATTTTAAATATCAATATTATGCCATGCTCTTATGGGTCTCTGCAAATTTACTCAATGCAAAATCTCTACCCTTTATCATAATGATATTTTTACAACGAAAATTCTCTACAAGGCTCCTATGAATCAATGCAAATATGTCGAACTTGAAGAATTTGATCTTCTTCATCAAGTGAATTTTTTAATTCTGAATTCCTATCGGTTATATTTTAAATATCAATATTATTCCATGCTCTTATGGGTCTCTGCAAATTCACTCAATGCAAAAGCTCTTTAGAAAAATATTTTTACCCTAGGTAGGATTTCTAGGAGCCTGGCAGGGCTGATTTAATCGGACTCGACCGAGTAATGCCTAAAAAAAGGCGAACGCTGACTCGAGGGACCTGATGTCGAAGAGCTCTGCAAAAACTCTACCCTTTCTCATAATGATATTTTTACAACGAATATTCTCTACAAAGCTCCTATGAATCAATGCAAATACGTGAACTTGAAGAAATTTTATCTTTATCATCAAGTGAATTTTTCGATCAGCATCTTTTGCCACAAGCTTGTGTGTATCTTGAAATACCTTCACCGCAAGAATTCTGTTCTTACTCTGGTTGGCTAATTGGTAACATTAGTTTGCCACTATCCTATTGATCTTTTAAACTACTTAAAATATAAGAAGTGTGATCTTCCTCATGGTGGCATCCTTATTGTTCTTCTACTACCCTATGGGATTCTCTTCAAATATTTCAACCACAAGAAATCTTCTCGTACATTGTGGCAACTTACTAGCATCGTTTTGCCATAAGAATATAAGGTATTATTTCAAATGCTCTCAAATGCTCAACATGCTCTTATGGGTCTTTGCAAAATCACCCAATGAAAAAGTTCTACCCTTTATCCTAATGATATTTTTACAACGAATATTCTCTACCAGAATACTATGAATCTATGCAAATACGTCGAACTTGAAGAAATTTTATCTTTATCAACAAGTGAATTTTTCAATCAGTATATTTTGCCACAAGCTTGTGTGTATCTTGAAATACCTTCACCGCAAGAATTCTGTTCTTCTTCTTGTTGGCTACTCAGTAACATCGGTTTGCCATAATCCTATGGATCTTTTAAACTACTTGAAATATAAGAAGTGTGATCTTCCTCATTGTTCTGTTACAAACCTATGGGATTCTCTTCAAATATTTCAACCAAAGAAATCTTATCGTCCATTATGGCTATTACCATCATCGTTTTGCCATAAGAATATAAAGTATTATTTCAAATGCTCTCAATTGAAGAAATTTGCTTACTTTCAATAATATCTCTTATCATTGAAATTTATCAAATGGAGTTATTAATTCTTTATACCAAGATTTTTAATTTACTACTTTGTAACGTTCTCTAATAGCAATTGCTCTGCTGTTTAGTTCAGAAAGAACTATTCATTTTTAGAATGGGAATACTTCAAAAATGTTCGGAGAAAAACACATCAACCAATAGTTTGCTTCGACTCCTGACGTTTCAGTGAATTCCTGTCACTCTCTTCAGGAGAAATTTAAGAGAATGACAGGAAGTCACGTCAGGAGATAAACTATTAGTTGATGTAGCTGTGTTTTTCTCTGAATCTACTTCCAGCCAACAAATTATTTTTAGATTTAAAAATGTTTTTTTTTGCTTATCCCCAGTACACATGGTACAGGCCTTGATAATCATAATATATAAAAGGGCGTTTCTGGATCTGTAAAGAAAAAAAAATACTTTTTTCCTCAAAATATTTCGAGAGATTGCTCCCTCTTTATCAATTTATTGCACTTGATAAAGAGGGAGCAATCTCTCGAAATATTTTGAGAAAAAAATTGTATTTTTTTTTCCTTTACAGATCCAGGTACGCCCTTTTATATAATCTTAATTAATAGATCGCCTTTTGACTCAAACTTGACAATCATGTTGGGTAGAAGTAGGCGACTGTTTTTACTGTAAGTGCACCATATATCTACACATGTGAAAAGCCGTTCGACTTTTGCACTTACAAATGTGCTAGAGCCTCGTTTGGATACTTGTACTCGTTGGTGGGGTTGGACTTTTGTAAGAATTGGGAGCCATTGGAGCATTTTTTTTTTTTATCAGAAAAAAAAGTGCCCAATGCGGAAATCGAACCCGGGTCGTAGCGGTCGAAAACTAACGGTTTAGACTATCCTTCCACCAGGAAAGAATGGGATTGTTTTTCAATAATTCTGTGGTGAAGTCAAGGACTAGTTGATGGGGAATGCTAGGATATAGGTTAATGATATCAAATGATACCATTCTATAGCCGGGAATTGTGAGAAGGTCGTGTATCTCGTTAATAAACTCAGGTATATCACTTACTGGAAGAGTCTTTAACCTTTAACTCAGGTGTATGGAAGATATGGATGTAGAGCATGCATTATCTTTTAGGATAGATATGAGATAATTTGATAAGAATTTAGCTAAAAGAGCTCTAGGGGACAAATGATAAGCGATTATAGGTCTAAGGGGAATATACCTGGCTTGTGAATTTTCGGCAGACCGTATGCTTGTAATAAACTTATCCTCGGAGATTTATATTTGATTAATCCATAAATTCTTTTTATATTTTCATTGAAACAGTAACTCTTTATGATGTCCTATTAATTTGTTGACTAACTCTGACTTTTTAAAATCTTTAAAATCTATGATCATATAAATCCGTTAAAAATTCCAGTATATTCTATAAAATATAAATTCAATTTACCTATCCAATACAAAAGAAAATATTAAATAAGAGCGTTAGGCCTTCAGTGAAAAGTTTCTTAAAAAGTTATTTAATATTGATTCAAGGGATTATTTTATCGAACAAAAGAAAATGTAAAGTACATCATTCAAGGTAACAAAACAAATACATACGAGACACCTACTGCTGGAATGCCCACTCTTCTTTACCGCTAGACAACAGACAATAAATAATGTTGTATATCTATATCAATTTGTAAATAGCAGAGAGAATTATCATTTATTTAACTATTTTTGTAAATATATTTATGATTATGATGCACTAGCGCGCCTTCTGTTATCAAAATTCGAAACTATTTTTGACGCGTAAGATTTGACGCGAAAATAGGTACTTTTGGGCCAACCGAGCCTGGCAACACTGCACCCGCTGCCCCCCCCCCCCCCCCGCGCATGCGCGAGCAGAAAAGGATTACCCCCGCAATTCCGGTAAACAAAAGCTGTCTCGACGCCAACGTTTGGTTTTGACAGGCCTGAAAAAGAACTATCTCTCATCAATTTTAATAATTGTTTTGAATAATATTTGTATTAATATTAATTTGTGTGATTTTTAAATAAATATTTCTTTCAATAAGTATTAAATTATTCATCACTGTTTTCTAATTTAGGCCTCGCCATCCAGCGTTGTGACTCAATTTCTACTGATCACTGCAACAAAGGTATTGATTTATCAATTTATAATTTTCAAGTCAGTTTCCAGCATTACTGTAAAGCTAGGAGCTTTTAGTTCAGGTCAAGCCATCGGGACCTTGTATTGTCTTTTTTTTTTCAAATTTAAGACAAGACAACATTTTGGCGCAGTCGACAGGATACAGATTGAAGAATTACTGATTACACAAAGGTGCAACTGTGAACCAGTGATTACTTCTCAGGATGGCTGACCAACCAGTTAGTAGTGCTGAACTGAAAAAGCTTAGGACGCCAGTGCGTGCAAGGTTCACCAAGGGGTTCAATGAGCTCGAAACAGAGATCAAGAAGAATGAATTCAAGAAAGCAGATGTAGAGAAAATCCTCCGCCGACTCCAGACCCACCATGAAAAACTTTCAATGTTGAACATGAGGATGGAAGAAGCTCTGCTACGAGAATCAGCGTCTGAAGACATTTTCACTGCTGAGTACGAATCCGTTTGTGAGTACGAAGATAATTTCAGTAACATTATGACTGATTACGAGGCTCTTGCGGATGCGGAAAAGGATGACGTTAGTACAATCAGCGGCACAGCAGCAATGAACTATCAACTACCGAAGCTGGAGTTCAAGAAGTTTGGGGAGAGAACCAAGAGAATGGATTACATTCTGGAGTCAGTTCAGCACGATTGACCGGGATCCACAGATGCCTCCAGAAACCAAGTTTCAGTATCTCTTTCAAGCCACCGCCGAGAACTCCGAGGCAAGAGAAGCAGTCGAAAGTTTTCCACTGAGTGCCGACAACTACCCTAAAGTCATCGAGTATATCAAATCACGTTTTGGAGAGGATGAAATGCTTGTTGAGATTTATGTACGTGACCTGCTTCAGAATGTGAGAGCCGAAGGTAAGATGTCTGTAGTGAAGCTTTACGATAGACTGGAGACACAACTGCGAGCATTAGAAACATTGGGCGTCGCTCGTGACAAGTTTGCGGCTATGCTGTACCCACTCGTCGAATCAGCGCTACCAGAGGACACCCTTAGAGTATGGGAACGAAGTCAATATACGGTGAACGGAAGAGGAGTACAGGATAAGTTGACACAACTCATGACGTTTTTGAAGACAGAAGTGAAGGGCGAGAGTCGAGTGAATATGGCCAAAGCAGCGTTCAAGATCGACAACAATCAAGATGCGAAGGATGATCGATCAAACAGGAAATCTCTTTCTAAGAAGAATACTGGAAGTAAAATGCCGACGGCTACTGACCTCGCCAACACCACTCAGATGCGAAACAACTGCATCTTTTGTGGGAATGGTCACCCGAGTCAAGAATGCTACAGTGGACAGCGGATGCATCTACCAGAGAAGAAAGATAAGGCTAAAGGGAAGAATGTTTGTTTTTGGTGCCTGCTCCCTGGCCACGGATTCAAGAAATGCCGGATTAAGCCACGTTGTCCTGTCTGCGGAGGGAAGCATTACCCCATTATGTGTTCTACTTTGGAAGCCCAGAAGACTTCTCATCTCCAAAAAGCGGAACTAAAGGTTTCAGGGAAAGTCCTGCAACAAAGCAAGAGACCGCCAATCAATTCACGTCAACAATTTTAAACAACGCTACCGTGGGAGGAGTCTATCTACAAATCTGATAGTCAAGATAAGCGGACCAAAGGGGAAGCATAATGTTCGAGTGTTGCTTGACTGTGGATCCCAGCGTTCCTATATTTCAAAGAGAATGGTGGACGCACTGGGCCTAAAGAGAGTGCAGCAAGTTACACTTACCCACAATCTGTTTGGAGGCGGAGAAATTCGTCAAAAGAAGCACAATGTGTACAAAGTAAACGTTTCCAGCCTCAACAACGAATACATGGATGATCTCAAATTCTTGGATCAGGAAGTAATTTGCGGACACATCAGTCAAGTACAGGATCATACTATACTCAATGAGTTAAAAGCTCGAGGGATCAACTTGACTGACATATGCCAAGGTGAAGAGATATCAATCCACATGTTGATTGGTTCAGACTTGCTTAGCAGCATTCTGACAGGCAGAATGCAAATATTGCAAAATGGAGTTGTGGCAACAGAAACCAAGTTGGGGTGGACAGTAATGGGACCAGCAATAGGGAAAGACATGGAAGATTCATGCCTGATCGTGACTTCATTTCACGTTAATAGTTTCGACATTCAGGATTTATGGAAATTAGATGTGCTTGGCATCATGGATGCAGCAGAAACAAAATCTAGGAAAGATTTAATCGAAGCCTCCAACACTTATTTCAAGGAGACTGTGAAACGAGACGAAAGCGGAAGGTACATCGTGTCACTACCATGGATAGCTGGACATCCACCAGTTCCGGTCAATCGCCGAACTACAGAAAATAGATTACTGACTACAACAAGGAATGTCCAGGGCAAGATGCTGTATGAGAAGTATGATACTATTTTTGAGGAGTGGGAAAAAGAGAAATTCATCGAGGAAGTTGAGGATAAATGGGAGGAGTGCAGTTATCTTCCTAATCGCCCAGTGCTCAAGGATAGTCACTCCACTCCTATTCGTCCAGTATTCGACGCAAGTTGCAAGAAGAAGGGGCTCCCATCATTAAATCAATGTCTGGAAAAAGGAGACAACCTGATTGAGCTCATTCCTGATTTTCTCTTGCGGTTTAGACTTGGAAAGTATGGCATCATTGCAGACATACGAAAAGCTTTTCTCCAGATTCAGGTTCGAGAAGAAGATCGTGAATTCCTTCGGTTCCTTTGGTGGAAAAAGGACCAGAAGACATTAATATTTTACAGGCATTGCCGAGTAGTCTTTGGCCTTACCTCAAGTCCTTTTCTGCTAGCTGCAACCATTAAGTATCATTTGAGCCTGCCGCAGTTTCAAGATAATAGGTGCGCAGAACTTCTTGCCCGAAGTTTTCACGTCGACAACTGCATTCTTAGTTTGCCATCTACACATGATGTCAAAAAATTTATCAAGGAATCCTCCGACATCATGATGCAAGCCAAATTTGAGTTACGAGACTGGATGTGGAATGAACCTGGAATCACAGAACAAGATCCAACCTCTATTTTGGGTATGAAATGGCACCTTCAGACTGACACTATTGCCATTAATGTGCAGTCATTGAAAAATATAGATGAAGAAAAATCAATCACAAAGAGAAGTATCTTGTCAGCCTGCCATCGCATTTTTGATCCGATTCAATTTACCTGTCCAGCTACAATCAAGATTAAGAAGATGGTTCAAGATGCTTGGAAGGAGAATAAATCATGGGGATGAACCGCTGAACGAAGACAGACGGGTCGAGTTCATAAAATGGAGGAAGCAAGCTTTAGAATTGGATCAGATCAAGATACCTCGATGTATCTTACCTATCAAAGGAAGAACAACATTGCACGTGTTTTGTGACGCTTCAGCTATAGCGTACGCAACGGTGATCTTCATGCGAATAGAGAATGCGTCAGTCATAGTAGTGCGATTCGTTGAAGCAAGAAATCGACTGGCAACTATTAAGAGGATCACGATTCCACGACTGGAACTATTAGCCTGTTTGATTGGAGCACGACTGTTGGTGCATGTTCTGGAAAATTTAGAAGAAAGTGCGGAGAAGATTCAATGTTGGACAGACTCCAGTCCTGCCCTATACTGGATACAACAACAAGAGAATTGGGCTCAGTTCGTTTCCAACTGTGTCAAGGAGATCACAACACTTACGAAGAGTGAAGATTGGAACCATGTCGCAGGGGAACACAATCCAGCAGATCTCCCATCCCGTGGTGAATCCCCATCGAAATTCACAAAATCCGGATGGTGGGAGGGACCAAAATGGCTTCAGGAAAAGAAAGAAGACTGGCCAGTATCAAAAGTACAGTATGATCTGAAAGCCATTAAAGAAGAGAGGAGGAAGACTGTGGTGGCTGGATTTGTAGCCAAAAAGCCCGAGGAGAATCCATGGTATCTGAATCTATACGAGGGAAAACGTGAAGTGACTCTGACACAAATACTGAGAGTAATCGCGTGGATGCTACGTTTCAAGCCCTCTGAATACAAAGGAGATATCATCTCTCAAGAGGAGCTAGACAGTGCTGAAAAGTCCCTAGTTAAGATAATACAGAGTGAATCGATCGGTGAGGAAGATCCCAAGTTGAAGCAGCTACACGCGTTCCAAGATAAAGAAGGATTATGGAGAGTGAAAACGAGGATAGTGAATCGAAATGACGATGAACTGTTCCGATTGCCAATTTAGATCCCAACGAATCATCCGGTCACAGAGCTAATTGTGAAATCAGTCCACGAGAAAATGTACCACTGTGGAGCCCAGACGCTGCGATCAGTACTAAGAGAGAAGTTCTGGATTCCAAAAGCTCGACAACTAGTTCGTCATGTAATTCATAAATGTCCTCGCTGTCGACGATTTGAAACCAAGCGAGTCGACGTACCAGAAGCATCGTTGCCTCAACATCGCGTACGAGATGTTGTGGTTTTTGAGGTGACAGGAATTGACCTCGGAGGACCTTTATATCTGGAAGATGGACAGAAGGTTTGGTTCGTCATCTTCACCTGTGGCGTATACCGTGCGGTCCACCTCGAACTGGTGACTTCCTTATCGACGGAAGCATTGGTGGGAGCAGTAGAGAGGTTCGTAGCAAGACGAGGTTGCCCTGCAGTCATCTACTCAGATAATGGGACGAATCTAGTTGGACTCCGGAACGAGCTTTATCGAGTTAATTTTGAAGTAAAATGGAAGCTCAATCCTCCGGCAGCACCGTGGTGGGGAGGTTGATCGAGAGAATTGTTGGACACACCAAAAAGCTGCTTCGAAGATTGCTGGGAAAACGTGTTGTCAACTACGAAGAAATGGTGACGATCCTCGAAAACTGTGAACGAGTTATCAACGCGCGACCACTCACCTACATTGCTGAGGACAATGATGACCTTGTGCCATTAACCCCAGAGATGTTTCTTCGAGAACCAAGAGCTGAAGGAGAGATTGATCTAAATGAATTCAGGTGTAACTTTGGGAAGAGCTATGAGAAACGCAAACGACTCCTAAAGGAATTCCGTAAGAGGTTCAGAAGCGAGTACCTAGGATTGTTGGTGCATCACGACAATCGCAAGAAACAACGACAGTTAAAAGTTGGATATATCGTCCTTGTTGAGGTTGAAAACAGGAAGCAAATAAACTGGCCTATGGGAAAGATTACGAAGGTGTTTCCTGGAACTGACAATGTGCGAAGACTTGTGGAAGTTAAGACTAAGTCTGGATTCATGAAGCGTGCAGTTCAACGATTGTTCCCACTTGAAGTACCATCTGAGGACGTAGAGCAAGGCGACGGGGAGCTTAAGCCAGCGGAGGATGAGATCGTCAGGGAGAAAACATCCGGTGTGGAGTCCGCGTCAGTGCAAGAGAAAACTACTCCAGTAAAAGTAGGGAAAGTTTACACGCGTTCTGGAAGAAAAGTCAAGTTACCGATTAGGTTTAAGTGAAGTTTGAGAGAAAATTTAATCATAAAACATTCTGTTAGATTTGAGATAATTCCTTCTTTGTTTTTTTAAATTAATATTGACCTTATAGCAAAGTTCAAAAGGTCAAGGTGGGAGAGTGACGCGAAAATAGGTACTTTTGGGCCAACCGAGCCTGGCAACACTGCACCCGCTGCCCTCCCCCCCCGCGCATGCGCGAGCAGAAAAGGATTACCCCCGCAATTCCGGTAAACAAAAGCTGTCTCGACGCCAACGTTTGGTTTTGACAGGCCTGAAAAAGAACTATCTCTCATAAATTTTAATAATTGTTTTGAATAATATTTGTATTAATATTAATTTGTGTGATTTTGACGTGACAACGTCTTAAATTAGGTTGCGGCTGGGAGTCACTTATGAAAAAGTGTAACGCCCGGTAACGTTACGATGAGTCACCGAACGAGAGTGCTGCGCGCGCAGCGCTAGAGAATTAGGCGCATTGAATCGGCGCATGCTTGTCTCTGTCTTTGTCTTTCTCGAACGTTCTTGGCGTTGGAAAAACAAGAAAGCGTCATAATACAAGTTCACACGTGTGGTTAAAGTATCGTCAGCTGTGTCTGTAGTGAAAATGTGGAGTGCTTAGATTCGTCATTTACAACAACTACAACAATAAAGGTAAATAATTGTACACTGATATTTCATTATCGTAAACTATGATTGATTGATTAATTGTTAGATTGACACAAAAGTTGAGAAACTGAGTTTATAGGTTATGTCATACTATTGATAAATGTTGATAGTGTTAAGTAAATTATTAGTTTAAAATTAATTAATTAATTAATTATTATTTTACAAATTTTAAATAGTTTCAAATTTATTTAGCAAAAATTTGAACCTTCGATCTGAATAAATGTTTTGATTTTCGAATTGATTATTTAAAATTACAAATATTAAGAAAAAGTGGCAGATATAAGAAAACTTTATTTAAACTGTGTTGAGCAAGAATTTTAACATCTAATATAAGTAAATGTTTTAATTTTCAACTTCATCATTTACAATTACAAACACCTTATCCGTCGATTGGGTGCCAGTGCACAAGAAAGTGGTAAACATTTCGTTGACAAAAACAGTGAAGTGCAAGCGAAAACAATTTCCTTGCGTGCCTGCTTGTGCAATTACGACCCACAAGGCCCAGGGTGGGACGTTTACTACAATTGTTTACAAGTACTCCTCAAAACAACCACAGCAATTGGTATATGTAGCCATGAGCCGCGTCACAAGTATCGACGGATTGTACATCATAACAGAAAAGAACTCTTCATTGGTTTTCAAACATGGCCGAGATGGAAACGACTCACAGACTACTCGAGATGTTCGCAATGAATACCTACGACTTCGTGGACACACTCTAGACACAATTACCAAACAAGCCGTAAAATTCTGTGACGACGCAACCGACGCTGGACAACTTATTGTAACGAACATCAACTGTCAAAGTTTAAGTGCCCATGCCGCGGACATTGAAACAGATACAGTGATACCACGATCAGACTATTTAGTATTGACTGAAACGTGGATGCGCGACACTTGTGAACCAACTCCAATCAAGGGTTATGAGTGCGTATCCAGGGAAAATAATCGACCTAACTCAGATACCAACGCGGCTGGTGGAGTGGCGATCTATCGTAAATTATCATCGACATCTACGGCGGAAGTGTTCCAAGTTGCGATTACAGACGTAACTCGTGTCATTAAAACCAAGGGTGACATGTGCATGACTGAAGTTACTTGCTTCGCCGCTAATACTAGCTTCAAGTTTATACTCGGTGCTGTATATATTCATCCAGGAGCTAGTATGCAGGATATTGGAATGTTACTATGGCAAGGACTCGGTCCGTACATTCACAACAGCCAGTACGTGCCACCGTTCGTGCAAATTGATTCTAGTATACCGATTCTTCTGTGTGGTGATTTTAACAAAAACGTAAAGCCTGACAACTCGTTTCTTAATTTCATGAAAAATACGTATAATCTTGATTGCGTATCAAACGTTTCTAAGTCAACTACGTTAAAAGGAACAACTATCGACTTGACTTTCGCAAGACACATTACAGCAGAAACACTTCCTTTCATTTCATATTTCTCCTATCATCGTCCTATCCTCAACAAAATCACTCAAATAGGAATTAGTTAAGTTTAAGTTTACATGTACAATGTTTTAGTAAACAAAATATATTTCTATAGTTAAAATTTGTGCAATTCTTATTTTCATTCAATTCCTTGTTCCTATTGTGCAATTTAATTATATTCATATCAATAAATATTCTACCGTTGTCACGTAAAATCTTCGCCCGTAAAACCGACTTTACAGGCAACCATTGTTTTTTTTTGTAAAAATTTTATAACTGTTTCTGTTTAAAAAATGTAAATCGACGCAATTATCCCTAGCCGGGATATCGCGTTTGTGTGTTGAATTAAATAAATAAAATATAAGTATTTAGTAATTAAATTAATTAACATATTGGTTTTCCCACATCCTCTATGACCTACAATTAAGAGTCTAAAAGGCCATTGAGGAGCATATTTATTTCGATTTTAGCAATCGACGGTTTCAGGAATTTCTATTTTTTATTTCCATTTATTATGATTTTTTTTATGAACATAAGGAATTTATTTATGAACATGAGGTATTTATTTATGAACATAAGGAATTTATTCATGAGCATGGGGAATTTTTATGAACATATAAATGGAAAAAATATTAAAAGAAAAAGCAGCTTTGCTCAAAGCAATATTTGAAAAAGAAAAACACATAATACAGAAATTAAAAACAAAAACATTAAATGAACAACATACACAAGAAAATCTGAGTAATTTTCTAAAGCCTATTACAACTAAAATGGAACAAATATTACCCCCACCTCCTCTCCTTTCTTTACCACCTTTAGTAAAAGAAGAAGGAAGTCAAACTAAGAAAATAGAAAAGAAAAGTTATTTAATTGTTAGATATAAAAAAGGAATATATAAAAATATCTTGAAAGATTATGATCTTCCAAATGTTGAAGAATTAGTAGAACAGAAAGATATTAATGAATTAAAAGAATTAGATGAATCAATAGGACCAACGATTCAATCATTAAGCGGAAAAAAAGATCCAATGACGAAAAAATAAGACAAGAGGCCTATAAAGATTCAAACACTTTAAAATATAACCATAAATTAGTAAAATTGTTGATAGAACATAAATATATAATAGATATAAAACAAATAAACCATTTAGAGGGCATGGGCGTAATAAAATATTATAATAAACCAAAAGAATTGATTGATAGCTCGAAATCTTAGATGGCGAGATAGAAGCTGGAAATGATTCAAAAGAACTAAAAAATGAAGCATTAGAAATTTTAGATATTTTGAAAAAGAAGAAACAAATATCTGCAAGGATACATAAAGAAGCATACGATAAATATTTAAAACTAAATAAATGCTAATAACAGTGAGTTCAGATCAACCACACGATTTTAAAGTTTATTATAATCCTCCTATTAAAACAGGATCAAAAATATCTTTAATTGGTTTTAGAGGATGGTATTCTTGGTATAATATAACTAAAGAAAATAATAAAATCAAATATAAATATCCTAAAAATTCTGAATGGAAAGAATTTGTGATTCCTGAAGGTCTATATAATTTTAACAATTTATTTCAAAGATTTACCCATAAAATTGAGTAATCATGAACCAAAATCTAGAGTAATTTTAATAGTTGAAACAGAAATTGATTTGAATGAGGGAAATTTTCATAAAATATTAGGATTTCCTTAATTTGAACAACGACGAGAAAATATTTACAAACAAGGGGAGCATATCGCTCCATTATCTCCAGATATAACAAACGGTATTGATAGTCTTTTAATTCATAATAGTTTGGTATATATATATAAAAGGTAGTTATTTAGATAGCAATCAATCTCATGTAATCTTCTCGTTTTCTCCCGAAGTAGATCCTGGTGAACAAATCAATATAACATCTTGGAACATTTCATATTTAGATATTAATGAGATTGATTTTATAAGCGAAATGAGAATAAGAATAACGGATCAATCAGGCAAAGCTGTGAATTTTAATGGTGAAAGGGCTACACTTGTTTTCGAAATTATATAAATGATAGTAAGAAAAAAGTATTATCGACTCTATGGTTCAGGAATTGGAACTATATTTAAAAATATAATTGGAAAACCGATCGTTGAAAAAATATTGAAAAACTTACTCAGAAAAAAATAAATGATATAGTACATGAGCCAAAAAGAAACATGAGAGAAGAGTTTTTATATGGTTCAGGTAAAAAATATGATGGTAAACTTAAAAAGATTTTATGGGGGTAAAGGTTTTAAACTTATATAAATGACAAAAGAAATTGTTGCACCTTGTTGGACTTTAAAAAAAAAGAGCCTGTCTATGAAGATAATTCTACAATTGATCAAGAATATATAAAAAGATTACCTGAAAATCCTATACAAAATAATACTGATGAACTCATAACCTTTATTAATAAAGATAGAAGCAATTATTATAGACCTTCTAAAGATTTAGTTAAGATTACTGCTAAAATACAAAATCAGATGGGAAGTGCTATCACGGAAAACGACGAGATTACTGTTAATAATATTATAATAAATATTTTTAAAATTGCAAAAAGTCTTTATAATGATAAAGAGGAAGAAGATATTCGAGAAGCAGGATTAACATCTCTAGTTAGATTTTTAATTGATAAAAATCCTGATTATATAAGGACATCACCGTCTATGCTATATCTTGATACAGCTGATTCGGTGGGTAAAGAAGAATTTACATATGAAGAATCAGGAACAGCTCCTAATATTAGTCGCAAAATAAAAAGAAATGTAAATTTTAATAAAGGCTACATAGATAGGTGGATACAAACTAAAGCATGAAAAGAATTGAATGCTTATATAAAATTGTGTGCTCTATTCTGTAATTTCCGCGATAATGATAAAGCTAGAATTGGGTTTGAACATAAACTAGAATTAACTAGAAATGATGATAGCAATATACTAATTGGAAACGATTTATAATTGAAAAAATTGAATGGTGGATTTGAAAAGTAACACCGAGTCTTAATATTAGAGCTGATTTAGCACTTAAATTGAAAGATGAAGTTAATATGAAATATGAAACAACTAGCGGACGTACCCGGCTTCGCCCGAGGTTTTACCCGAGTAAAGGTTTGTCTAACGAACATTTGTTAAAACAATTCTCTATAAACTTATAAAAAAAGAGATATATTTTGATAATTTGAAACTCGTAAATTTGAATCTCTCGATAAAGTGAACATTTTTTCCCGGTCCCTGTGTGCCGTGTCATCCTGAATTTTGTCTTTCATAATTTTCTACATTACAAAATCATCGTTTTATCTAGTGAACATATTTTCCCGGTCCCTTGATAAATACTCGATAAGTTGAATAAAATCATGGTCGTGAATCTCTCGATAAAGTGATTATTTTTTCCCGGTCCCTGTGTGCCGTGTCATCCTGAATTTTGTCTTTCCTAATTTTCTACATTACAAAATCATCGTTTTATCTAGTGAACATATTTTCCCGGTCCCTTGAAAAATACTCGATAAGTTGAATAAAATCATGGTCGTTTATGGAAGATGGACGTAGTTCCCGGAGGTCACCCGCCCCCCGCGCGCCAGGACCTCTTGATCCCTCTGATTGGCCGGCGGCCGGACGGGGGTGGGGGCTCTTGATCCCACTGATTGGTCGGTGGGAACTTGGACTGACGGCCGGACGGGGGGCGGGGTGGGGGGCAGACCTAGGCCTATCTCCGTCGCAAGGTGGCGCTGCTTGCGAGTTAGAGCTACAAATCTGCAAATAACTCTAAGGATATTAAAGATATTCAAGATATTATTTTTCGTAAACCTTTCCGGGGATATGCCTAATAATATCCCAAAATTTCACGGCGATTGGATGTACGGTTTTTGAATCTATAGAGTACACACAGACAAACAGACAGACAGACATTCAATTTTATATATATAGATTAATGTAAATATATCTTACAATAAAACATTGAGGGAGGAGGATGTTAAAATTGCATCTACAGCTATCAGACCTTCGATGGTATTCGTAATATTTCAGAAAGCAGAACGTCAAAGAAATATTAAAAAGAATAATATGATTTTTGATAATATGAATGTTGCATCTCTTTATTTAGAAAGCAATGGTCAAAAATATCCTAGATATCCTCTCAAATGTGACTTCAGACCAACCGTTATGAATTATGTTGAAGCTTATAAGAATTATGAAGACGCTTGTGAAAGATTTGGAAATGAAACGGCTATTTTAGATTAAATAGCATTTGAACGCATCTATCCGATATTTTGTTTTGATCTCAATTATTATGAAAAGTTTTTTGATAATTCAGAAAGAGATTTTATGTTACATTACGAATTAAGAGACGATAATCCTCCAGCATTCAATATTATATCAATTATATGTTATGAAAAGGATGTTACATATAATTTTGCTGATAATCTAGGAAATTAATATTATATAAATGGGAAAATTAACAGAATCACAAATTCAAAAAGTTCAGAGTGTTTTTAGAAATAGATGTGGATGTGGATTGAAATTGAGAGGACATCTTGTTAAATTTACATATCCTGAGCTAGTTTCTATTAGAAATGGAAGAGTAGGTGGCTTCTTACCTTTTATAGCTCCATTCATTCCAGCAATTGCTGCTGCACTTAAAGCAGCAACATTAGGAGCTGTAGGTGCAGCATGTGCATATGGAGCTAAAAAATTACTAGGCAAAGGTAAAAAAGGCTCTGGTTTATACCTTCCAGGTCGAAAATACAATTGAGTAATATAGATTTAGAAAAATATATGAAAACTGAAAAAGGATTTAAGGGGGTATATTCTAAAAATGAAATGCCGGGGAAAATAAAATCTTTTGAAAATGGAATAGTAAATTTAGATGATATGAAACTGGAAAAAACTCATTGGCTTTGTTATTATAATTCACCTAATTTTCCTTATGTTGAGTATTTTGATTCGTTTGGCATTTCACCTCCTGAATCAATAATTAAATATCTAAAAACCTCTCTAAAAATAAAATTTTATATAATACTAGACAGATACAAGATTTAGAATCAACAAAATGCGGTTAATATTGTATGAATTATATGAAAGAAAGGAATAAGAATATTAGTCCTTATGATTTGATTGAATATAAATGAGGAGAGGAAAAGGAGTTATTAATAAAACTATTAGCAAATTACCTTTTGAAATACATTTGCCTGGTCACAATTTTACAGGTCCAGGAACACAATTACTTACTGGAAAAAACTAGATTGAATCCTGATTTAAGTTATAAATCATGGAGTAAGAGCCTATTAATAGAGTGGATGAAGCAGCCTACAAACACGATATATGTTATTTAAAAAATAAAGATACTAAAACAAGAAACGAGATCTGTGATAAACAAATGCTTAAAGACTTGGACAATATTCAAAATCCTTCTTTTAAGGAACGAATAGAAAGAGGTATTGTTAAACCTATCATATGGAGTAAAAAGACATTCGGTTTAGGACCTCTAATATATTGTGTTAAATGTAGAAAGAAAACAAAAACTATAAATATTAAGACAGAAAAAGATAAGAGAGGAAAAAATAGAATATCTTGTAAATGTTCGTTTTGTAATACTAATAAATACAAATATGGAAGCCTATCTTGAAAAACGAATTTATGTCTATAGAAAGAGTTATAATTATTTCAGCAATATCAATATTTATCTTTTAATTTCTAATTTTGTTTTATCTACGAGTGGTTTAGCTGCTTTCGCGTTTGTTCCGTTAGCTGCTTTAAGTTTAAGTGCTTCAGTTGTAGATATGGTTGAAAGACAATTGAAGTTAAACGAGAGAAAAGAAGAATATAAAATGGCAATGAAATTTTATAAAGGTTTATTGAATACTTTCAAAATTAATAACGATGAACAATAAATTTATAGAAGAGAAGAAGAAATTGTTAAAACTCTACAATTTTTAACAAGAGAAAAATATATGAAGGCTGCAAAACTTAATGGCTATCAATGAATTTAATACTATATAAATGAACTACTGTCTCAAGTGCGGAAGGAATACTGAAAGTTAAAGTGAAGAAGAATATAAAACAGAGAAAGGAAGATTGATGATAAAATCAGTAGGTAAAGAGTGTGGATGGAAAAGATTTAAATTTGCAAAAAAGAAAAAAGAAGAAGAAGAACCTTCAAAAAAAGAAGATAAAAACCCCCAAAAAAAGCCTCGAAGAAATCTACTACAATCCCGAAACAGGATACAGAGGAATCAACGATCTCGTGAGAAAAACAGGTTATTCTCAAAAAGAAGTGAGGGAATTTCTTCACAAACAAGACGTATATACTCTTCATAAACCTATTAAAAAGAAATTTGAAACCAGAAGAGTATATGCACCATATAAAGATTATCAATGGGTGTCTGATTTAGCTTTTATGCAAAAAGATAAAGGTTTTAAATACATATTAACAATTATTGAGGCATTCACCAAATATACTTGGGCGATACCAATAAGAAACAAGTGTGGAGACGAAATTACAAATGCCTTCCGTGAGATATTCAAAGAAAGGAAACCAGAAAGGATGCAAACAGATAAAGGCACGGAAACAGTGTGACGCAGAACCTCCTAAAGAAACATAATAGCGAATGGTTTGCTACACAAAATGTTACAAAAGCTAGTATTGTTGAACGGTTTAATAGGACTTTAAAAGAGTTAATGAATAAATATTCAACACACAATAATAATAGAAAATGGGTTGATATTTTACCTTCACTCGTTAAAAATTATAATAATTCCTTTTATACTTCTATAAAAATGACCCCTGTTGAAGCAAGTAAACCAGAAAATGAAAATAAGGTCTATTTTAATCTTTATATTAATAGAATTAAAATGTATTGTATTTTCTATGGAAGGAAGCTTAGGGGTGTTTAGTGAACTATGGACTTAAGCTTATAGGTCTGTAGAGGTACATACATATAATTCCATGGTATTGCATCGAGCAAAGCTCTTCCGCAAAATATGTTTCATAACAAATATATATTATTAATAGGTAATCCCATGATATTATGTTCAAATCAATATGCTTGAGGGATAAGTCTTTTAAATACATTTATTTCAAGCTTTCGGGCTCAACCGCCCTTCGACAGGAAACATTATATTAGCTACTGAAGTTTTTGAATCTAATCTATAAATACATTTGTGAGACGCCTGTGTCTCGAGTGTAATGCGAGGCTTGCCGCAGGAGGGGATGAGATCTTTGAAAAAGATGGCCGTTTAGCCCCTTGAAATATCGGAAATGATTTACCTGAAATTTACAATGTAATATTCCCTGCAGCCACCAAGCCCCCCTCGGTATCATGAACTATGCGATTCAATAAATAATCTTTTATTTCCGATATTTCAAGGGGCTAAACGGCCATCTTTTTCAAAGATCTCATCCCCTCCCGCGGCAAGCCTCGCATTACACTCGAGACACAGGCGTCTCACAAATGTATTTATAGATTAGATTCAAAAACTTCAGTAGCTAATATAATGTTTCCTGTCGAAGGGCGGTTGAGCCCGAAAGATTGAAATAAATGTATTTAAAAGAGACTTATCCCTCAAGCATATTGATTTGAAAATATATATTATTAAATTAAATTAAATTGCCATCTATCGATAAAATTTTACAAAAATAAATTTACTGGCAATGCGTTTCTTTTGAATATCATCAAATATTATCTATACAGACCTTACTGCAATGATATGAGTTATTGAATGAGAGGGCTTGGCTCATCAATAGTGAACCCTCTCAGCGGTTTCGCCAAATTAATCTCTAGACCGCTCTACTATTGTATTGGATTGGCTTGGTTGTGTTGTTTTTTGCTCAGTTTTGCTCGATGCAATACCATGGAATTATATGTATGTACCTCTACAGACCTATAAGCTTAAGTCCATAGTTCACTAAACACCCCTAAGCTGCCTTCCATAGAAAATACAGGGTATATTCCAAACCAATCCAATACAATAGTAGAGCGGTCTAGAGATTAATTTGGCGAAACCGCTGAGAGGGTTCACTACTGATGAGCCAAGCCTTCTCATTCAATAACTCATATCATTGCAGTAAGGTCTGTAGAGATAATATGTGATAATATTTAAAAGAAACGCATTGCCAGTAAATTTATTTGTGTAAAATTTCATATTGAGAGAATATATAAATTATTTGGATTTCTCCATAGTGACGAGATATCAAGATTTAAGTATTGAATTCATTACAGATTTTAGTGATAAGATTGATTGGTTGTATATTTAAGAATACAAGTTTGAAAAATATCCCGAAGAATTTGTTGTTGAATTTAAAGAAAATATTTATTGGAATCAACTCAATATACGTTATAGATTTGATTCGGAATTTATAGAGAAAAATTCACGTTGTCCGACTTGTAAAAATCACTATCAGAAATATTAATAGTTTCTATCATAGTTAATCTATAAACTCCTGGTTCATTAATAAATATAGTTTGTTTTTGTAAATTTCTATCATAATTTATGGGGGGGTGATAGTTCAATGTTTTATTTGTGTGATATCATTTTTTAAAAATCTTCCCATTTTCACTTATATTTTATTTCAAATTTCACAATTTTACATTTAAATTTATTTTAATATTTTATTTTAACCAACTTTCCAAACATTTTTTACGCTTTGTGTTTTCAGAAAAAAATTTAGTTTAACATTTCTTTTATATATATTTTGTTATTTTTATTTATTTTTATACGAAAAATCTTTTACACATAGTACAAACATTTTTAATATATAAAATAGGCGTTATTGTTAATTTTTTAAATATTTACACCTATATTTTACAAAAATTGTTTTGTCCATAATATAAATATATATATCAATTTTTTCTCCCCATTGAACATAGCTAAATATTTTTAAAACTTAATGCTGTTGACGTTATGTGGCGCTGAGTTTGTTGTTGACACACTTCAAAATGTTATAACACCTTGATAATGGTTGGCGTTCAGCCAACTGAAATATTGGTAAAATAAATGATATTTTGATCCAATATATGCCTTTTTAATTAAAGTTTTATTTATGGATTGCTCTAATTTCAAAAAAAAAAAATATTTTTTTTTAATTAAAAAGGAATATACGAGGTGTGTTCAGAAAGTATCGCGACTTTTGAATTTTCGCGGGTTACGTATATTCGAATTTCGATCTTTTTGTGGCTTTAAGTTGGTACTCATGTCTCTCACTTATGCCGACAAGCTCGGCCATTTTGAATGTTCACTTAATTGTTGACAGCTGCTTTGCTTGCAGATGTTTTGGATCGTCTTCGATTTTTACCTATTAAAAAAAAAGGGATCAAAGAACCTGTATCAAATTTTGTGTGAAAAACGAAATTAAGTGCGCGGATGCATTCCGAATGTTGACTGTGGCATACGGAGAAGCTACCTTGGACCGAAGCAACATTTATCGGTGGTACAAAATGTTCTCAGAAGGCCGAGAAGATGTGAACGACGAAGAGCGTGCCGGACGCCCGAGCACTTCAACAACAGACGGAAAAATTAATGAAGTGGAGAAAATGATATTGGCCAATCGTCGAATTACCGTTAGAGAAGTTGCTGAGGACCTGAACATATCGATTGGCTCGTGCCATTCGATTTTTATCAATGATTTGGGCATGAGACGGGTCGCCGCGAAATTCGTACCAAAATTGCTCAATTGCGACCAAAAACAGCACCGCATGAACATTGCTAATGAGATGTTGGACTCTGTCCGCGACGACCCAAATTTGCTCCAGAGGGTCATAACTGGTGACGAAGCGTGGGTTTATGGTTATGACGTGGAAACCAAAGCTCAATCATCTCAATGGAAGCTGCCGCACGAACCAAGACCGAAAAAAGCGCGCCAAGTTCGGTTGAATGTGAAAGTTTTGCTGACAGTTTTCGTCGATTGCAGGGGCGTGGTGCATCATGAGTTCTTGCCACAAGGTAGAACGGTCAATAAGGAATATTATCTGCAAGTTATGCACAATTTTCGCGAAGCAATCCGTCATAAACGCCCGGATTTGTGAAAGAACAAAAATTGGCTTTTGCACCACGATAATGCCCCTGCTCACTCATCGTTGCTTGTGCGCGACCTTTTGGCCAAAAACAACACACTAATGATGCCGCAGCCACCGTATTCCCCAGATCTGGCCCCCTGTGACTTTTTCTTGTTCCCTAAACTGAAGTGGCCCATGAAAGGACGACGTTACGCTACGCTTGACGAGATAAAGACGGCATCGAAGGAGGAGCTGAAAAAGATTTTAAAAAATGATTTTTTGAAGTGCTTCGAAGATTAGAAAAACCGTTGGCACAAGTGTATAATATTTCATGGGGATTACTTTGAAGGGGACAAAATAGGTATTCATGAATAAATAAATAATTTACTTATTGAACACACCTCGTATTTGATCAAAATATAATTTATTTTACCAATATTTCATTTGGCATGTTGTTGACACACATTAATATGCTATAATACCATGAAAAGGTTGGTGTTCAGCCAACTGAAATATTGGTAAAATAAATGATATTTTGATCCAACATATGCCTTTTTATTTGAAGATTTATTTATGGATTGCTCTATTTTCAAAAAAAAAAAATTATCAATATATAATCATTATATTTATCATTATATTTATTCATATATATACAGTTAAACCTCTCTATAGCGCCCCCTCTGAATAGCGTTTTCCTCTCTATAGTGCCCGATTTTAAACATAAAATGTAAACATTTTACATTAAAAGTGACCTGTCTATAGGAACCCCTCTCTATAGCACCCTATTTTGGTGAGTCCCAAGAGGGGGCGCTATAGACAGGTTTAACTCTATTTCTTTATTCTGTATTTTATTTATTATATATAATCTTATATGGTCGTTGTAATAAAATGGTGTCAATCTCAATCTCTCTCTCTCTCTCTGAAATAATAAAAATGAGTCGATATTAAATACGAGAGGTAGCAAAAGCCTTAACCAACTTTTAGTTGCACGATCAGATCGACTTTTTCTTAAATCATTTTAAAGTATTTAATATTAAAAAAGGCATATACACCTACCCCCCCCTCCCCCCCCCCCCCCCCCCCCCCCCCCCGATTTACACGGTAGATACGTTCCTGAGAAAAACGTGTAAATCGAAAATTAAAAATTTATAAAAAAAAAAGAAATACAGACACAGTGTGCGTGTGCAGCAAGTCAGCACATAAGCTCGGGATTCCTCGTGAGATGTGTACACAGCGCATGTGTTCAATCACAGTAGCATTTAATATAGTGCGATAAAAATAAAAAATAAACTTATTTGGAAACCATGTAAAAGCGAAAACGTGTAAAACAAGTACCGTGTAAATCGGGGGATAGGTATATATATATTGAATCAAAAATATAATTTTTTTATATCTCTCGTTCAACCAGCAAGTATCTGTTGGGATTCGGCCAACGGCTTCTGTACAGATTGTGAAAATTTATTTATATATATATTTCTATTATTTTTTCTTTCGTTTTTTCGTCTGCTAAGCGTATTTACGAAAGTTTGGCCTTAAATACCCATTTCTTGGTTTTTCAAGAAGCTACTGGGACCAAAAAATACTTTTTGGTCGCAGTGATTCAGCCTACTCCACGCTGACGAGCGCCAAAAGCGCGAAACGCGTTCGTGGATGGTTTTTCTTGATTTATCAAGAAATTGGGTTGGCCAAATATCAGGGAACAGGCTAAATCAATGATTAATTGATTTCTGTTCCGCCAGATGGCGCTCTGCCTTCTGTAAAGCACATGTGCTCCTGGTCAGGATATGCCATTTTAATATGTATTTCTATGAATAGTTTTTTATTTTGAGAAATCATATTCGGCAACATTGTAATTACTATATTTAGAAATCTCGTTTGTTTTTGCATAGTTAGTTTTGTAGATTTAGAGAGAGTTTGCTGCTAATTGTTATGTAATATTTTTGTTTTAAATTTCTATTAATGTAAAATAGGTTAATATGTATAAATATTCCATTATGTTATAAAATAAATATGTTAATCTAAGATGATTCTGAACGTAGTCAAGTAAAAATATTCCCTAACATCAATCTACAGAAGAATATTTTGATACTAGATAAATATTTGAAAATACCATCGGTATCATCCACCATGCTCAATTTGTTACAAACCACGGAAATTTCAAAGGTTTTTTAAAATAGAATAAAGGCAGTGGAGGATTCAAGTTGCTTTTGTGGTATTGAGGAACAAACCTCAAGACATCTACTGATCGATTGCCCAGCATTTCAAGATTATAGAATGAAGAATGGACTAGTTGTTTGTGAAATTAACGATTTGATTTCCGATAAAAAATCATATTTAAAGTTCAATTCATTTTGTAAATACATTCTAAACTTTCTACAAAATCTGGATCTCTAATGTTTCATGCGTTGAATAATGTAAATAACTTATGTAAATAAACTTTTCTCCTTGTTTGGCGCAAGTATCCCTTGCGGGATATAGCGCTTTGGAAATAAAATAATTGTAATAATTGTAATGCACGTATATTTTCAAAAAAATATTTTTCACACACAAATATCGTAATGTAATTCTCTCAATTCGGTTCCAAAATCACTTTATTAGGTACCGCTCAACAAGAGCAACCTAGTTTATGATATTTACAACAATGAATAATATGTGAAGGTTATTCACATATTAAACAAAATGTTAACGCGGGATACGATCCCGGTTCATGACTGTCGGGAATCGAGGGTGTTACCCACTTGTCCACCGACTTCTTTACATTTCTCTCAATTTTATAAGTATATAAAATATGTAAATAATAATTTATATATAAAATAGTATTTATCATCAATTTATTAACGTGATACTCCTGTTGAAGGATTGATTTGTCTGAAAACTTGAAAATAAAAAGTTGAACAAGAAACTTAGTCCTGGAAGCTTTATTTATTTCATAATAAAAATAATATTTATATAAAAAATAGACACTTCGGCCAGTTGGAGTTTTTTATTTTCTCAACGTTTCGACAAAAATCTTTTGTCTTCGTCAGGAGAAGTAATAAACAGGGTTTATTGGGGAGAAGGGCGTTAAGCAAAATTGGGGAACATGCATTATTTTCAGGACATAGGCCAGATTGGAATGATATTGAGATATTTCACAGGAATATAAAATTTAAAAAGGAAAGATTATTTTTAGAGGGATGGGTATCACGTGAATTTGGGAAAAGAACTATAAATACTTTTGAAGATATTCCGCAACAATCTGTTTCATTTTTAAATTTAAAAAGTAGTTAATAAGCTAGATAAAAATGGACATAATAGTTAAAAATCTATATAATAATCTTTGTGATTATTATTATTATATTACTTTATTTATTTTTACTTAATTTATTATTATTTTATTATTATATTTTTATTTCCAAGATCATAGTCTTTGACGAGTTTAATATTTGTTTTTGACTCGCGTTTTAGATGTTGTACTAAATTCGAAAAATCACGTGAGAACGCCCTTGCAAACCTCAGAACAATTTTTAACGCCTTGCCAAATGTTTATTTTTATTTACTTCTCCTGACGAAGACAAAAGATATTGTCGAAACGTTGAGAAAATAAAAAACCTCCAACTGGCCGAAGTGTCTATTTTTTATATAAATATGAATGCCGGCCAGGCAGCCTCTATCTTTACGATAAAAATAATATTGTCACGTTTGTGAATTTTATAATTATTTATTTCTTTTTTTTTTCAATGAATTTTATATATTAATTTTAAAAGTCATTTTTGTTTTCATCACCACATACAATTATTTAATATAATAATAATAAATAACAACAATAATATAATTTGTATCTTCCTTATTATAAAACAACAACAAACATAACAATGTAAAAAAATATTTTAACATTCAACACAAAAACATTACAATTTATTTATCAATATATATTTCATTTGTATAAATTGATGTATATAATTGTTTATTTGTTTTGCGTAATATCTCATTTATAAATTAATCTCATAATTTAGTCTGTGAAAATTAAAATATTGGACTGATGACGAAAACAAAAACTAAAAATAGATGGCTCAATGTTATATATAGTTAAGATATATAATTAATTGTGATGTTTATGTAATTTTGGTCTTCATTGAATAAAATATATAAATTTTAAATGTGTTTTAAACTTTAATAACAAGTACAAAACATAAACGACAACATTTTTCAAGGTATAAAAACGTATTAATGAAAAAAAAAAACTTTTTTATATATAGAGCACTTACCTTTTTTTTTTTTTTTTTAAATTAACTTTTTATAATCCTTCCCTCAGCTTTTTTACGGGCTTGGGACCGTCAATTGGCAGCTTTAAAGGATAATATTTATTAAATTAACATCTTTTGAAGTTAAAGTGTCATTTAATAAAGGGATTATCCAAAAAACGGAAGAAAACGGAAAAACGGAAGAAAACGGAAAAACGGACGATAACGGAAAAACGGACGATAACGGAAAAACGGACGATAACGGAAAAACGGGAGAAAACGGAAAAACGGAAAACTATTCAAAACTCGATGGACGGCTTTTTTTTTTTTGGTTCTCATATTTTTTCATTTTCTATTTGTAAATTGTATGATCATATCCGAATTTAATTTCGAAATATCCAATTTTCAATTGAATTTCATATTTTTTATTTTCAATTGGTCTTATTTGAGAAAATTTAGCTTCTTTTTCATTTTTTTTCCAATTTCAAAAAATGATCATTTATATTAAGAGATTTTTGACTTTCCATCTTGCTTGAACAGTGGCGAAGGGCGTTTTGCAAGGAAGGAGGAAATAGATAAAGTTTATCAACGCCTCCGCCTTCAAGGACACTGCCGTACATTTTCCAACCCTTGTGATAAACAACTTCCAAACGCTTGAGTTCATTTTCTCAACAAACAATCTTAAAAAAAAAAAGTGTTTTTTTTTGCTTATCCTTAGTACACGTGGTACAGGCCATGATAATCATGGTGGGTAGAAGTATGATGGCGGGATAGATTTATTAAGGCTCAGCTATTCTGTCGTAGCTAGGTGGTGGTCCTTATCCATCAACCTCAAGCACCCATTTGAAGTTGTCGTCTGGGGACACAGCCTGGAATGGATCCAGTCTTTTCATACGCTCCCACTCCGTCTGGCCGTTGTAGCTCGTGTTGTACTTCATCTTGGTCTCTTTCTTGGGCTTCAGGATGAAGTTCCAGGTGTTGAAGGGCTGGAGGAGGGCCAGACCCACCGCCATGTACAGGTGTAACTTGGTTCTGGTAACACAGAGACCTCGCATCTGGACGGGCCTGGCCACTGGCCCAATAGGGGCGCTGGGGGGCGGCGCTCATGGTTGCCTTTGTAAGTGCACCTCATGTGAAAAGCAGTTTAACATTTACACTTACAAATGTGCCAGAGCCCCGTTTAGTTACTTGCACTCACTGATAGGGTTAGACTTTTGCAAGAATCGGGGGCCATTGGAGCATTTTTTTTTTAATCAGAAAAAAGTACCTAATGCGGGAATTGAATCCAGGTCGTAGCGATCGAAAACCAACAGTTTAGACCATCCTTCCACCGACCCCCCATCAAAAAAAGTGAATACCTAAGAAACTTTCCATTTAAAAAGTGATTATTTTTTATTACAACGCATTTTTTATATCTCTCTCTATAACGCCAAATTATAAAACTGCATGTTGTACAAAATAGTTAAAACAACATGTAATGGAATTTGTAACATATAAATTTACTGGCAATGTATTTCTTTTAAATAATATCATCAAATATTATCTCTACAGACCTTACTGCAATGATATAAATTATCGAATTAGAGAGCTTGACTCATCATTAATCTCTAGACCGCTCTACTATTGCATTGGATTGGGATATACCCTGTATTTTCTATGGAAGGCAGCAATACAATAGTAGAGCGGTCTAGAGATTAATTTGGCGAAACCACTGAGAGGGTTCACTACTGATACGCCAAGCCTTCTCATTCAATAACTTATATCATTGCAGTAAGGTCTGTAGAGATAATATTTGATGATATTATTTAAAAGAAACATATTGCCAGTAAATTTATATGTTACAAATTTTAATGATAGATGGAAATTAAATTTATATAAATTTAATAGAACGTAACACATCGACTGATTGGCCATTTATGGTCTTCTAGTGCTACACCAAAGGTCGCACCAAGTAAACTTATCACTGTGGCAATGAAATCAGTAAACCACCAGAACTGTAACACTATAAAGGAATGACAATACATTCAGATGGCACAAGAATCTTCAGGACATGCAACAACTGTCCTGGTGTGGAACTAACACCTACCCACATATTCTCATGCCCAGCAATGGCCGCAGCCTTTCAGAAAATGGACATAGACCCAGAGCAGCAGCTTTACACACCCAAGATAGTGGACATTGCTGCTGCTGTGATAGAGATACATGGAGACATCTGAGGCTCTTCATTGGACACGACAACAACTGTAATACAAGTGAGTATCTCTGGGTTCAGCGAGGAAGAGATTTTAGAATAAAAGAAAATAAAATGTTTTTTTTTCTTTACAGATTCAGGTACGTTCTTTTATATACACTTGTGAGTGCAAATATCGACCGTTTTCTACATGTGTATACTTGTGGTGCACTCAGAGTGAAATCAGTCATTAACTATTCACTATGATTATCGAGGCTTGTACCATATACGTTTAGAAGATTAGAAAAGTTAATTATATAATGAAAATGGGGTATTTACACTACTGGAGCACTAATTACTTGAATTATCGTCATTACTTTGATGGACCTGTGATTTTAAAGTTGGTTCTCCCCATCTGCAGGTTGCAAAGTCCAATTTTCCTGATTTATCCCATCCTTCTCCAGAAACCATCACAAATCTTAGGAACTTCCTATCTCAGGGGTCGGAAAACTTTTGGGTTGAAAGAGTTTAAAGAGCCACAACATTTTTTCTTGCCAACAATAAATAGTACTCACATAAATAATATTTGCGTATGGAACTATATAAAGAGTCGCAGTTTCACATCCAAAGAGCCGCAGTTTGCCGACCCCTGGGTTAGATTAGAAAAGTTAATAATATAATGGAAATGAGGTATTTATAATACTGTAGCACCAATTACAAGAATTATCCTGATTATTTTGATGGACCCGTGATTTCAGAGTGGGCTCTCCCCCATCTGCAGGTCGCAAAGTCCAGTTTTCCTGATTTATCCCATCCTTCTCCAGAAACCATCACAAGTCTTGGGATCTTCCTATCTCAATGATGATGTCTTTTTGCTTCTCATCACATGGCTTAGGTACCAGTCAGTGCTCTGATAGTCTAAAAGTTATCCTTTTTTTGTTAGACCCTCATTTACATATCCTTTTACTATCATATATCATATAGGTATCGTGGTGGAAGAGTGGCAAACTTCAGAATGACATGGCAATGTATTTAGGGCAAGAACAAACTATAATGGATAAAATACAATATAAGCAATGAGGGAAGTTTTTCCCGTATATATATAAATTTCATATTACCATTAAATGTGATTAGCTTTAAAAAATATATTATTGCGCTTATTTCTGGTACTATTACTGGTATTCCTGCATGTACCCTACATTTCTATTATGTGTGTGTGTGTTTGGAGAATCTATATAAAACTAAAAGGTCTTAATAAAGCATTTTGTTATTGTATATAAGGTCTCTTTAAACTCTTTCAACCCAAAAGTTTTCCGACCCCTGAGATAGGAAGTTCCTAAGATTTGTGATGGTTTCTGGAGAAGGATGGGATAAATCAGGAAAACTGGACTTTGCAACCTGCAGATGGGTAAAACCCACTTTGAAATCAAAGATCCATCAAAGTAATGAAGATAATTCAATTTTCTCTATATAGCATTTATATATATTTTATTTTTATCATTATATTTGTTATATATACAGTAGAACCTTCCTGCAAAGGACACCTAATTGAAGAGCCAAAGTGTCCTTTAGGGAAAAGTGTACTCTTACCTGAAAGTTGATAAATTGTAAAAAATGGTAATTTTGAAAATGAAAACTGTCCTTTGTGGAGAGGTGTCCGCTTCTACTGTATATATATATTTTTTTAAAAGGAAAACGTTCGAATTTAAATGTATGAAAATCCATTGTTATATAAGCAAATAAGAAATATTTTATGATTAAAATATGAAACTTTCTTAAGTTTTGTCCATGAATCTAATTTTTAGTTATAGGAAGTAGCGTTAAAATTTTGGATCATTTTTTTTTTAACTTGAATAGTATATAAGCTTTTATAGAAAATAACATTTGAGAAAGGTTTCTTTGTAAACTTGAGAATACTTTTTTGATCATTTTAGTTATTTTAAAGTTTATTTTTTCATAATTCTATGAAAAATAGACATTTCGGCCAGTTATAGTTTTTTATATATCTATCTATATATATGTTATATTGAAATATTTTATTTAAAAATGTTATATGTTAAAATGTTATTTTATTTAAAGTTATAATTTCATAGATATAAATACTCTGTTTTAATCGACCGCCGGAGGTCACGCTTCTACTATATAAACTGATTGTTGTTCTTACCCGTTGGCCGACCCAAAACTTTGTAATTATGTAAATAATATTTTGTTTTATTTATTCTTACGCCTTAAGCCAGGCGGTACTTGTACAAAATTATGTTTTTCATCTGTATTCATTCCTCAGCACAATAAATCAATATCTGATCAAAACCATTTTTATTATTATTATAGCCACGACTGCACCACCATTACAATAATCCTCAACATGATTTAAAATTCAAGCAAAAAATCAAATCTCATTCATCTTTTTTTTTTTTTTTTTTTAATATAATATAAGTCGACAGGATTTTTACCTGTTTGTTCAATATGCCAAAAGCAAAATTTTTCGAATTCAAATATGCAAATTCTCCAATCAAAAATAGCCTTCTCCATTGAAAAATCGTCACCTACAAGTAACCATAGTCATCATTAAGCCATAGACAAATACAATCGAACATAGCTTTCTACAATAAAAAATAGCCCTCTACGATCGACAATAGTTCTCTACAATCGACAATAATCTTCTACATTCAACAATGGACATCTACAAGACAAGCCATCTCCAGTTGACGCCATCCGAGATTGGAATTCACCAGCCATCTCCAGTTAACTCCAGACAACTCAGGATAACTTCAACCATCACCCGCAACAAGCAGCCTTTTCCCATGCAACACCAGTCATCTACAGCCAACTCTAGCCAGCATCATCCAACCCAAGGTACTTTGTATCTACCTTTTTACTTATTTATCTCTTTTAACTTTTATATCTTCATCCATTGTTTGCAATAGTTCTAAATCGCCTATTATAGTTATATACTCCTTTTTAAAATTGATTTTAGATACCAATTTTGCCATAGCCGTTTTTCCTTTTGAATAGAGCCACACCTTTTAATTCTTTTAAACCTTTTATTTCTTTGTATAGTTAGTTCTCTCTCTCTCTTCTAGATATATTTAATTCTATATATATTTTTTAAAAACATTTGCAATTAAAGCATTTGCACCTTATCGTTTTTATAATTTTAAATGTAAAACAGTCGGCTGGGAGGACAACAACAACAACAAATTAACATATTTCTCACATTCAATTTCTTTATTAAAAAATTAGCTAAACTTTAATGTTTTTTTCATATTTTTCAATTTTTCTTTTTCAATATGTTCAAAATTCCCTATTGCTTATCATATGACCAAAATACCTTCTATAGCTTCACATTTATATTTAAAATTCCCTAAATTTTGATATGTTATTTTTTTATTTAATCTCTAATCAAAATGTTTTTATTTACAAAATTTGCATTTTTACCCCCTTTTAAAGTTCTTTTTAAATGCCATAATCTTTTAATGTTTGTAATTTCGTCTAACAAATATGTAAATTTTCCGTAGTAAACATATGTAAATTTCAACTTTTGTTTTGTTCACCTTGATTCTTTTTTTTCAAATGATCATTCTTTATTCTTACCATTAATTTTTCTTTACATGTTCATACCTTGTTTTCACATTTGACTTTTGTACATATAAACTTTTGTCTCAACTTATTGTTTTTTCTCATAAGTGCCTTTTTCTTATCATCAAATGTTTTGTCATTGCCATATATATTTTGCCAATTATTTTTATATTGTTTTCTATGTTTTTCTTCTTTATTTTTCATTCACATACTTTTGCAATTATTTTGTTTTTAATGTTATCTTTTCTTTAAATTTTCCTTCCTCATTTTTGATGTTATATATGTGCATTTTTTCTTGCTATTTCCAATCTGTTGGTTAATAACAAACCAATATGATTAGGGAATATCACATATTTACTCTTCACCATATTTTTATCATCATTCACACTTGTAATTTCCAATTTATTGGTTAACAATAAACCAATATGATTATGGATTATCACATTTTTATTTTCACTTGCTCCCAATTGTTTTGTTATTATTCATTTTTATCATTTATATAATTTTGTACTTTCCTGTCTATTGGTTACCATACAAAAACCAATATGATAAGTGAATATCGCCTCTCACACATTATTTTCTTTCCATTAATCATTTTATCTTTTTTAAAGCTATATTTTTTACCACTTTACTCTTAATTACCCCATATTATTCTATTCACAGGGGGGAAATGTTATATTGAAATATTTTATTTAAAAATGTTATATGTTAAAATGTTATTTTATTTAAAGTTATAATTTCATAGATATAAATACTCTGTTTTAATCGACCGCCGGAGGTCACGCTTCTACTATATAAACTGATTGTTGTTCTTCCCCGTTGGCCGACCCAAAACCTTGTAATTATGTAAATAATATTTTGTTTTATTTATTCTTACGCCTTAAGCCAGGCGGTACTTGTACAAAATTATGTTTTTCATCTGTATTCATTCCTCAGCACAATAAATCAATATCTGATCAAAACCATTTTTATTATTATTATAGCCACGACTGCACCACCATTACAATAATCCTCAACATGATTTAAAATTCAAGCAAAAAATCAAATCTCATTCATCTTTTTTTTTTTTTTTTTAATATAATATATATATAAATCAATGTTTGTATGTTTGTTTGTTTGTATGTCCGGTATACAAATTCGCAGTAGTTCACTAATTCAAACCAAAATTTCCATACATAGGTAAAAAATACGGGGAAGACGATAGGCTATTTAAAAATATATATAAATCAATTATTAAAACTATATATTCAAATTATTCTACTTAGCTCATGAACAGCGCCCTCTATCAAAGATTAGATTAAATTATGCTGATGCAAACAAATAGATAATGCTCTAATAACAAACAATTATTAAAAAAAATCTTATCTAAATATATATCACTCGGGTAGATATGCACACGGGTCAATCCCGGGGCGAAGCCCGGGTCACCTGTCTAGTAACCTTATATAAACTATCGTAAAGATAGAGGCTGCCTGGCCGGCAGTCATGGTTCTTCAAATTAAATTTACTTCGGCCAGTAAATATTTTTATTGTCTCGACGTTTCGACAGAAATCTTTTGTCCTCATCAAAAGCAAATAAAAATTAAAATATTTGGCAAATATGAATAAATTTTAACGCTTTGCCAAATGTTTTAATTTTTGTTCGCTCCTGACGAAGATTTTTGTCGAAACGTCGAGATAACAAAAAAGATTTACTGGTCGAAGTACCTTTATTTTCAAGAAATATTTATAGTATTTTATCGATATTTTTACTTCAATTGTTAGAAATATATTTGAATATATCAAAAGTTATTAACGTTAAAAATGGATTTTATATTTGGATTAATTGGAATTCTTCTAGAATGTATGATTTGGGAGATATTTCCATGCTTGATTTCAAATTCTTGGTTTATATTTTACCATATTTATACGGCTTTGATGGTGTTTGTGCCATATGCAAACATATTCTGGCCAATATTTATTAATTGGACCTGTATCACTATGTCCATTTTGGACAATATTTTGTTTTTAGTTTTTTATGCCGTTATATGCACTCTGAAGGCGCTCCCAAAAATGATTTTAATGATTATTATTAATTATTATAACTATTTACTTTTATTCTTTGAAATTTACTTTTTATTCATTAAGAAATGAATTAGTATTTAATCAATGTATGTTGTACCTTTGTCGTGTGTGATTGTGTGTTTATGTATCATATTTGTAAATTTTATATATTATATCAAAAATATCGATTTTTGTTCAAAATTTTCTTCTAAGAATGAAATTCATTTGCGGCTCATCACAAATTCCCTATTAAGGTAAATACACACTTTTATGATTAATATTTCATTTTACAATTTTTTTTAGATATTAAATTTTTTTTTTCAGGTTGGAAATAAACCATTAAAGAACGAATGCTTTTTTAAAACATAAAACAAACTTCTGTGATGAAAATATATTAGGAGGGCTTGACTCATCAGTGCTGAATCTCCCCAGCGGTTTCGCCAATTTAATCTACCAGACCACTTCTTTAGAACTCTAATACTGTATTAGACGATTCTTCTTATATATGCTATCCTAAAGAGCGGAATTTTAGAAATGATATTCAAGCAAACTATGGGTATAAGCTTTTAGGACAGTAGAATTGAATATATATTCTTCTTATTCTTTCTTATCTCCACTCAATAATATTAAAGTATCAAGTTGTGACCCTTGATGGTGTCTGTTTGACAACCATCATGACTGGGTGAAGTAGAATGCGTCTGCCTTTGTCATTAAGACTGGGAGCACTACTTAGTGGCAGGTTGACTTAGCTCCCAAAGAAATGGCCGCCTATGACATGAGGAACAGACGCCATGTGCAGCTACTCCTAACATGGAGTACAAACGCTGGTCATCCTGTATCTCTGGATTAGGAGCCCTTACAGGGTACTATCAGTCGGGCCAGCTGAATCCAGGTTTTTTAGTGAGCTTGTTACTGGTCCCCCTCCTCCTTTTTTATCGGGGCTTGGGACCGGCAAAGGCGGAGTTAGAATTACATATAAATATTTTCATCGAGCAATGTATTTCATACCCCATCGCTAAATGAAGTTTCTACTTATTGTGTTTAGTTTTCAAAATATTCCTGGCTTAAAAAGAAAAAAAACCATAATATAAACCTTAATAAATAGAAAAAGTATTTGTGTGTGTAAATTGAAGTATCACACTTGGACTTATTAAAATTAGCATGAAGTTTTGGTCATAATAATATCACGTAGAAAATTAGGAAAGACAAACTGTTGGATCGTTTTTGAAGACAACTCTCAGATTTATAAAATTAATTAATTAAACTTTAAAACATTTTTAGATATAGAGAGAGAAACGAGTTAATTACCTCGTATTTAAGGCAACAAAAGTATCTTCCAAAAGATAAACTAAGAAAGTGCAAATGCTCAATAGGACTTTCATAAAAGAAGCTTCCACACAGGGGAGGATTGAAGCAAGAAGTTGAATATTCTTTGAGTGTGAAAGCTTGTGAAAAATAGGAACTTACCCTCTATTATTAATTTGTTTATTTTGTCTTTGTTGTCTGTTTTGCACAAGTTGAATCTGGTTAGAATAATGTTATAAATAAGATAATTTTGTTGCCTTAAATACGAGGTAATTAACTCGTCTCTCTCTATATCTAAAAATGTTTAAAGTTTAATAAATTAATTTTATAAATCTGAGAGTTGTCTTCAAAAACGATCCAACACAAACTTTAGAATAATCGGGAAATTTATTTAAGACAAGTACAAATCACAAAATTAATAATTTAGATAATAAAAAGGATATATATTGACAAATAAATCTTTTATTCAATCCAATATATGCTTTATTATTATCTATAGATTTAAATATGTATTGCTCTCTATGTTCAAAGCATTAATAATGTATGTATATTATATAATCTAAAATGTAAATATTTTAATTTAAAAAAAAACATGCCTTTTATTTTCATCATTGACTATTCTTTTATTTTTGACCATAGATTTAGAATACTTTGAATATTGTTGTAAATATGTATAGTTAACCTACCTATTTTTTTAAATTCACGAATATAGGATTCATTTTATAAATTCTATATTACTGTCAAAAATAATTTTATGTGTAATTTGCTTTAAGTAATTCAAAATAAAAACTACTTGATAAGTAAATAATTATATGTCATATTTTCACGACTGCACCTTCAATTCTCTATCTTTTCAACAAAACATTATAATATAATGCACTGCGGCCTGTTATTGCAAAACGACACTTGAAGTTACACCGCATGAGTTTCTTTTCAATGAAAAATCAAAATTTTATTTCAAGGTGAAATATTGACTATTTCTAACCTTTTTGGATGAGGTATGAAAGGGTGAATTATGAAGAGTAATGATAAACGGAAAAATAAAAGTGTTCAGGGATGGGAATCGAAGCCACAATGTTCCGCTTACCGGGCAGATGCCATGTCCACTAGACTACCCTGGACGTATTTTTCCGTTCGTAAATGATACATAAAGTAGCTCATGCGGTGTAACTTCAAGTGTCGTTTTGAAAACATTATAATCATAACATGTATATATATATATAGTATATATGAATAATATAATTGTTTGGTAAATTCGACCTATTACATAACCCCTCCCGTAGGATGTCATGAAATCGAAGCCGTCCCTGTACTGATGAGGGCCATATCCCGAAACCATGGTATACAAGAAAAACCTGGGCTCAGCTGGCCCGGCTGATAGTACCCTGTAAGGACTCCTAATCTAGGGATACCGGATGAGCAGCGTTTGTACTCCATTTTAGGAGCGGCTGTACATGGCGTCTGTTCCTCATGTCAGAGGTGGCCATTTCTTTTGGAGCTAAGTCGGCTTGCTACTGAGTAGTGCTCCCTGTCTTAATGACAAAGGTAGACGCATTTTACTTCATCCAATCATGAGTCTCAAGCTCTACAAGCTTGATATCCTAATATGATTGAGTGGAGATAAGAAAGAAGAAGAAGAGATGGTATACAAGTTGGCTTTTTGACTGAATTTGAAAGAACTGGGGTTGTACCTCATTCTTTATCATCACAAGTGAAGTGTTTTTACTAGAGTGATGTACAGTGCCATCGTTCTGATGTAATATTTAAAGGGAGAGGTGTCTCTTTTGGTACATGAATATCATCCTCCCGAAGCTATATGCTATATATATTCTGTTGAATACAATATTAATGTAGGAATATGTTTTGAAAAGAAAATTTGTTAGTTGAAAGTTAGTTTGAAATAATACATCAACCAATGATTTATTTAATTTTCGACGTTCCAGTGACTCGACGTTACTCTCCTCAGGGGAAAAGCGTGTTACTCAAATATCGTTAATTAAATAAATTTGGTAGATTAAACTGGCGAAACCGCTGGGAGGGTTCACCACTGATGAGCCAGGCTCCCCCATTAATTTTTCCATTGCAGTAAGGGCAGTAGAAATTGTTTATTTTTAAAAAGAATCATGATAGATTAAACTGGCAAAACCGCTGGGAGGGTTCACCACTGATGAGCCAGGCCCTCCCATTAATTTTTCCATTGCAGTAAGGGCAGTAGAAATTGTTTATTTTCAAAAAGAATCATGATAGATTAAACTGGCAAAACCGCTGGGAGGGTTCACCACTGATGAGCCAGACCCTCCCATTAATTTTCCATTGCAGTAAGGGCAGTAGAAATTGTTTATTTTCAAAAAGAATCTTACGCCTTTAAATTAGTTTCGAATTTTGATAACAGATGGCGCGCTAGTGCATCAAATAAATTGTTATAAAATAAATAAAGCTTCCAGGGTTAAGTTTCTTGTACAACATTTTATTTTAAAACTTTCGGACTTGTCAGTTCTTCAACAGGATTATCACGTTAACAAATTAATACTAATAATAAATACTATTTTTATATACACATTATTATATGCATATTTTAAATACTTATTATATATTGGGAGAAGAATATATTACATTATTTCTGTTTGAAAAACAAAATTTTGAAAATATATGTGTCATAATTTGTAAATAGCTGTATGCAACCCCGACCCAATATGTATGCAATGTATGTTTCAAAGATTTAATAAAGAATAAGGTAACTGGAGGACAGCAAGGCCTAGAAAAGAGGCTTAGAAGTGAGCAGAATCATTAGCAAAATTACAGCCAATTTTATTATCGCGAAACTAATAAAAGTTGAGTTCAACGACACAGTATTTCCTGGTCAGGTCAGGACATGTCTTAAGACAAAAGAAGTAGCGTAAACCAACCAGAAAGTAGCACCTCCGAAGGTCAGCCAATAGAAAACTGCCACGTCACACCTTTCCACCAATGGGAAAGGAGAAAGGTCCTGGTGTTAAAACGAGAACCTAGGATTGTCAGTAGTTGTTTCGCTCCCACCGAGTTCGGACCTAGTTCACTTCGCTCCCACCGAGATAGCACCTAAAGTCAATCACCGCCATGTGAATCGATAGGCCAATAGTCAAAAACCGCTCCGCCTTCTCTCAAGCCTTTCTTTCCTCCAACCAGTTGCCTTTTATTTTCAACCCATCAAGTGTCCTGGCTTATTTCCCTTGTGTGTAAACCTTATCACTCAGCCACCACGACTGCGTCACCACTTCAACAATCATCAATCCCAAGAGTAAGGTTTCCCCGCATAGAATATTACGATATATGTGCGTGGTGGATGATACGTGCTGGTTGAATGATGTCTCGAGACTTCAAATTAAATTTAATAAATTAGGGAACTATTGTGTTATATATAGAAGAGTGGCTATATCTATGGGATAGTATTTGTTTATATTGTTTTGTATATTATTGTAAAAATATGTGTATCTTGTTAACAGATATTTATTAAATGTAATTTTGTTGATGCAGAACTTCTGGCTAATGATTCTACCGGCTGTTATACTGGATTGGACAAGATGGCTTGGCGAATTGCACCAGAAATGGGACCTCAAGTAGCTGTGATGTCTAAACCTACTTCCACTGCAAGAAAACTCAGCCTTTGTGACGTTTTGTACAGGAATCGGATTTTCAGGTGTCTATGATTTCAACATGCTGTTTTCATTGCAATATGACTTTGAATTCTTGGCGAATTGCACCAGAAATGGGACCTCAAGTATCTGTGGTGTCTAAACCTACTTCCACTGCAAGAAAACTTTGCCTTTGTGACGTTTTGAACAGGAATCGGATTTTCAGGTGTCTATGATTTCAAGATGCTGTTTTCATTGCAATATGACTTTGAATTCTTGGTGAATTACACAGGAATCATCTTACAAATTGCTTAGAATGACAAAATATGCTTATATGGAAATTTAACTCTTCTTTCTTGATGGAATTCCTTAGAAATTTGCTACCATGTTCCTTGGATGTCAACGTATACTTTCACTGTAATATGAATTTGATTTTGTGGTGCCTTCCATCAGAACTGTGCTGCTGTCTCCTATCATGCTACTACCTATTACTTCAAGCGGAATAAAAGCTCACTTGTTATGGGCAAACATTTGCCAGAATGTTGAGGCCAACATATTTGACCAGAGAAGGTGCTCTAAAAGAAGAGGAGGACTTCAGTACTCGGCCCTCGGGATGATCACTTGAAGAAGTGAGGACTTCTACCAAAACTTCTTTGGCGCCCTCAGCTTCTTGACAGCCTCCTTCGACTTTTTCTTGAAGATGGGCTCCTCGTTAAGCTTTATCTTTGCTTCCTTCATCCTCGCGTCTAGCGCGTCCAGTAGCAGCTGGTTGCTGACCATTTCTCGGGACAGCTTCCTGAAGTCGTCATTCAGACTTCTGATGAGGGCATCCTCGAAATAATTATCCATTGATACCTATAACATCAGGCCTCTCGTCCGGGAGGCATTCAACATCATAGGAGGACCCCCTGACCTCCAGTCCTGGATCTTCGGGACAGGCTTGATAGAAGACGATCTGGCCATCCTCGCATCGGCGAAATCAAGAATCAACCGTTACTTCATCCAGGTCGGACTGGGCCAGACCATCGAGGACCCCGTCATCACCTGGAGGAGGACACTATCGCGGTGGGGAAGAACACTAGGCTGATATTTCTCTTGATCTTTTTCATGTAAATATTGACTAAGAAGTCAATAAAAGTGTTCTAATTGTCAAATTGTCACTACCAATTTTTACCAAATTCAATTCTACCTTTTTAATGAAATGCATCAAGATTTTAAAAATATTTTCATGATGTCAGCCTTCAGCTTCCTCGGAAAAATAGTTTAAAGTTAATAACACCTTTCAACCATCCTTCCATCCTTTCCAAAGTATGCTATATTTCTCCTATAGCTCTAACAACTGATGTTTAAGAGGCAATTAAACTTGAATTTCTTGAAGATTTGTATAAGAATCCTGATGCCGTTTTCTGTTGATACTAACTTGCTGCTTCACTTTAATAAAGCTGATGATATGCACAAGAATTCATAATACAATATAATGCGGCCCATGATTGTAGAATGACATTTGAAAATTATCCCGCATGTGTTTCTTTTGAACGAAAAATATAAATTTATTTTAAGGAGAAATAACGATTATTTCTAACCTTAGGGATGAAGTATGAAAGGATGAATTGTGAAGAGTAATGATAAACGGAAAAATCCCATCCCTGGAGACTTATTTTTCCGTTTATCATTACCCTTCACAATTCTTCCTTTCATACTTCATCCCTAAGGTTAGAAATAATCGTTATTTCTCCTTAAAATAAATTTCGATTTTTCTTTCAAAAGAAACACATGCGGGATAATTTTCAAATGTCATGCACAAGAATTATTCGACCATGTTCTTATGGTATTAACTAGCTGCTTATATCAAATACAATTATCCAAGCATTATTGAATATTTGCATTAGAATCGAAAGATTATGTGTTATTTTGGTGCTAATTTGTGCTTCACTTAAATTTATTTTTCCCCTCGTTGTGACACGTACAACTGGACAATAATTTTATTATTGACCAGTTTTTCTTGAAATGATGCTCTAAACGTATTTGGGATATTATACCTATAATATTCGAATTTTAGAGGAAATTACTTATGGTTTATGTATTTAAGTGAGCTATATGGACATATTCTCTTAAGATAGCAGGGACATATGTAAATAAGTGAGTCTTTTCATCGCTGAAAAGACAGTAAAAAGAATCACTTTATTTTGAAATAAAATAAAAAAACTCGGAATCTAACAGTTTCATATTTCATTAAAAGATGGTGCACACTATGTTTTTGTATTTTTATCACAATATGAAGGAAAAAATCGATTTTAGCTAAAATACTCCTTTTATGCCTATTTATCTCTTTAATAATCTTTCTATAATTGAAACAAATCAATCCACCTTTGCCGGTTCCAAGCCCGAATGAAAAAGGAGGAGGGGGAGCAGTAACAAGCTCGCTAAAAAAACCTGGGCTCAGCTGGCCCTGCTGATAGTACCCTGTAAGAGCTCCTAATCCAGGAATACAGGATGAGCAGCGTTTATACTCCATGTTAGGAGCAGCTGCACATGGCGTCTTTTCCTCATGTCAGAGGCGGCCATTTCTTTTGGAGCTAAGTCGGCCTGCCACTGAGTAGTGCTCCCAGTCTTAATGACAAAGGCAGATGCATTCTACTTCACCCAGTCATGATGGTTGTCAAACAGACACTATCAAGGGTCACAACTTGATACCCTAATATGATTGAGTGGAGATAAGAAAGAAGAAGAGAATCAATCAAACAAATCAAATTATTAGAAATAAACGTTTTTCCCTGATTTATACTATTATAAAATAAAGCTTCCAGGGATAAGTTTCTTGTTCAACTTTTTATTTTCAAGCTTTTGGACTTGTCAGTACTTCAATTTATTAACCTGATAATTTGTTTAAAGACTGACAATTCCAAAAGCTTGAAAATAAAAAAATGAACAAGAAACCTAGCCCCGGAAGCTTCATTTATTTTATAAATCAATATATTGTTTATTATTTAAATTTTGCATAAGGATAGAGTGTTTTTTGAACATTTTTATCTATTAGATAATAGAAGGCATATATTGGATTTAATAAAAGATTTATTTTGCCAATATTTCGGCTGGCTGAACGCCAACCTTTATCAAGGCATTACAATTTTGTATACACAAACTCAGTGCCGCATAGTGTTATAATATCAAAGTTGAAATCAATTAAAATACAGAGTAGGTGGGAGAAATTTGTGCATGAAAATATATTATAAAAATTGCAATCAAATATGTAAAATATCTTAAAATATTAAAGTTTGTGTATACACAAAAATGTAATGCCTCGATAAAGGTTGGCGTTCAGCCAGCCGAAATATTGGCAAAATAAATGTTTTATTGAATCCAATATATGCCTTTTATTATCTAATGAATTAAGTATGGATTGCTCTATTTTCAAAACGAATTTTATCTATATTATAAAGGTATAACTATATTATATAAAAAAATGGAAATTTAAATATTTTAATAAGGTTTTTTCATTAATTTATTATCATAATAAAATTAATAACTAATTTTTCAACGTATTGGAAATAGTTATGTCATTGTTTAAGTAGATTAAAACATTCTAATACCAAATATAGAGATGGATTTTATCATTGGAATCATTGGAATTATTATGGAATGCCTCATTTTCGAAATTGTACCATGTTTGGTGTCAAATGCTATTTTCATTGTTTATCATGTATACCTGATTGTGTTGGCAGTTCTACCTTATATTGGAATCGTCTGGCCAATTATTATTAATTGGATTTATATTTTCTTATCGTCTGCTGATAATATTTTGTTTTTGGTTTTCTATTTTGTTATTTGCTTTCTGGGAAACTTCCCGAAATTTGTTTTTTATTTATTTATTAATTTTTATAACTATTTGATTTTGTTTATCGAAATTTATTTTCTTTTTATTAAAAAATAAATATAGTATATTATATATTTGTAAATATTATTTTTGTGTTGTGTTTTCTTGTGCTCTTTTTATACATATATGTTGTGTATGTTTATATAAGGAAAATTATGGAAAATTATTTATTTTTGGAATATTCTATGATTCTGTGGCTCAATGAAATTCCTCAAAAACCTCTTGGTCTCCAAATATTGAGATTTGCTTTGCTTACGATCAAGTATATATGCTGAGAAATTTTCTGCTGGACTTCTCAAGCGTATCCTTCTTCAGAAAGAAATTTCCAATGTTGGTTCCTTTTATCAGCATCTTTGCCTCAATCTTAATTTTCTCTTCATAAAGTCCTACTCCAAGAGTCCTGCATTTCTTCACATTGACTTCTAATATGCCTATAATTGTTTTATTACGATCTAATTTGCTTCTCAAAACGCTTTTACTTCAATAATTCTGAATCCCATTCTGAATTCCTATCATTCGGAGCTATTTTAATTATCAATGTTATGCCATGCTCTTATGGGTCTCTGCAAAATCATCCAATGCAAAAGCTCTACCCTTTCTCATAATGATATTTTTACAACGAATATTCTCTACCAGGCTCCTATGAATCAATGCAAATATGTCGAACTTGAAGAAATTTTATCTTTTTCATCAAGTGAATTTTTTGATTCTGAATTCCCATCATCGGCGATATTTTAAATATCAATGTTATGCCATGCTCTTATGGGTCTCTGCAAATTCACTCAATGCAAAAGCTCTACCCTTTCTCATCATGATATTTTTACAACGAATATTCTCTACAAGGTTCCTATGAATCTATGCAAATATGTCGAATTTGAAGAAATTTATCTTTATCATCAAATGAATTTTTTTATCAACATCTTTTGCCACAAGCTTGTATGTATCTTGAAATACCTTCACCGCAAGAATTCTGTTCTTCCTCTGGTTGGCTAATTGGTAACATTAGTTTGCCACTATCCTATTGATCTTTTAAACTACTTGAAATATAAGAAGTGTGATCTTCCTCATGGTGGCATCCTTATTGTTCTTCTACTACCCTATGGGATTCTCTTCAAATATTTCAACCACAAGAAATCTTCTCGTACATTGTGGCAACTTACTAGCATCGTTTTGCCATAAGAATATAAAGTATTATTTCAAATGCTCTCAAATGCTCAACATGCTCTTATGGGTCTCTGCAAAATCACCCAATGCAAAAGCACTACCCTTTCTCATAATGATATTTTTACAACGAATATTCTCTACCAGACTCCTATGAATCAATGCAAATACGTCGAACTTGAAGAAGTTTTATCTTTATCATCAAGTGAATTTTTCAACCAGCATCTTTTGCCACAAGCTTGTGTGTATCTTGAACCGTAAGAATTCTGTTCTTCTTCTTGTTGGCTAATTGGTAACATTAGTTTGCCACTATCCTATGGATCTTTTAAACTACTTGAAATATAAGAAATGTGATCTTCCTCATTGTTCTGCTACCTACCTATAGGATTCTATTCAAATATATCAACCAAAGAAATCTTATCGTCCATTATGGCAACTTACTATCATCGTTTTGCCATAAGAATATAAAGTATTATTTCAAATGCATCTCAATTATAGAAATTTGCTTACTTACCATCATATCTCTTATCATTGGAATTTATCAAATGGAGTTATTAATTCTTTATACCAAGAAGTTTAATTTACTACTTTGTAACGTTCTCTAATAGAAATTGCTCTGCTGTTTAGTTCAGAAAGAACTCTTTATTGACGTGACAACGTCTTAAATTAGGTTGCGGCTGGGAGTCACTTATGAAAAAGTGTAACGCCCGGTAACGTTACGATGAGTCATCGAACGAGAGTGCTGCGCGCGCAGCGCTAGAGAATTAGGCGCATTGAATCGGCGCATGCTTGTCTCTGTCTTTGTCTTTCTCGAACGTTCTTGGCGTTGGAAAAAACAAGAAAGCGTCATAATACAAGTTCACACGTGTGGTTAAAGTATCGTCAGCTGTGTCTGTAGTGAAAATGTGGAGTGCTTAGATTCGTCATTTACAACAACTACAACAATAAAGGTAAATAATTGTACACTGATATTTCATTATCGTAAACTATGATTGATTGATTAATTGTTAGATTGACACAAAAGTTGAGAAACTGAGTTTATAGGTTATGTCATACTATTGATAAATGTTGATAGTGTTAAGTAAATTATTAGTTTAAAATTAATTAATTAATTAATTATTATTTTACAAATTTTAAATAGTTTCAAATTTATTTAGCAAAAATTTGAACCTTCGATCTGAATAAATGTTTTGATTTTCGAATTGATTCTTTAAAATTACAAATATTAAGAAAAAGTGGCAGATATAAGAAAACTTTATTTAAACTGTGTTGAGCAAGAATTTTAACATCTAATTTAAGTAAATGTTTTAATTTTCAACTTCATCATTTACAATTACAAATTTTATTTAATTTCAAATTTATTTAGCAAAAATTTGAACCTTCGATCTGAATAAGTGTTTTGATTTTCAAATACCAACGCGGCTGGTGTAGTGGCGATCTATCGTAAATTATCATCGACATCTACGGCGTAAGTGTTCCAAGTTGCGATTACAGACGTAACTCGTGTCATTAAAACCAAGGGTGACATGTGCATGACTGAAGTTACTTGCTTCGCCGCTAATACTAGCTTCAAGTTTATACTCGGTGCTGTATATATTCATCCAGGAGCTAGTATGCAGGATATTGGAATGTTACTATGGCAGGACTCGGTCCGTACATTCACAACAGCCAGTACGTGCCACCGTTCGTGCAAGTTGATTCTAGTATACCGATTCTTCTGTGTGGTGATTTTAACAAAAACGTAAAGCCTGACAACTCGTTTCTTAAATTCATGAAAAATACGTATAATCTTGATTGCGTATCAAACGTTTCTAAGTCAACTACGTTAAAAGGAACAACTATCGACTTGACTTTCGCAAGACACATTACAGCAGAAACACTTCCTTTCATTTCATATTTCTCCTATCATCGTCCTATCCTCAACAAAATCACTCAAATAGGAATTAGTTAAGTTTTAGTTTACATGTACAATGTTTTAGTAAACAAAATATATTTCTATAGTTAAAATTTGTGCAATTCTTAATTTCATTCAATTCCTTGTTCCTATTGTGCAATTTAATTATATTCATATCAATAAATATTCTACCGTTGTCACGTAAAATCTTCGCCCGTAAAACCGACTTTACAGGCAACCATTGTTTTTTTTTACAATGGGAATACTTCAAAAATGTTCGGAGAAAAACACATCAACCAATAGTTTGCTTCGACTCCTGACGTTTCAGTGAATTCCTGTCAATCTCTTCAGGAGAAATTTAAGAGAATGACAGGAAATCACTGAAACGTCGGGAGATAAACTATTAGTTGATGTAGCTGTGTTTTTCTCTGAATCTACTTCCAACCAACAAATTATTTTTAGATTTAAAAATATTTTTTTCTTTTTGCTTATCCCTAGTACACATGGTACAGGCCTTGATAATCATGATTATATAAAAGGGCGTTTCTGGATCTGTAAAGAAAAAAAAAAACCTTTTATTTCTCAAAATATTTCGAGAGATTGCTCCCTCTTTATCAATTTATTGCACTTGATAAAGAGGGAGCAATCTCTCGAAATATTTTGAGAAAAAATTTGTTTTTTTTTTCTTTACAGATCCAGGTACGCCCTTTTATATAATCTTAATTAATAGATCGCCTTTTGACTCAAACTTGATAATCATGTTGGGTAGAAGTAGGCAACTGTTTTTACTGTAAGTGCACCATATATCTACACATGTGAAAAGCAGTTCGACTTTACACTTACAAATGTGCCAGAGTTTGGTTACTTGTACTCGCTGGTGGGATTGGACTTTTGTAAGAATTGGGAGCCATTGGAGCATTTTTTTAATCAGAAAAAAAGTGCCCAATGCGGGAATCGTACCCGGGGCGTAGCGGTCGAAAACTAACGGTTTAGAATATCCTTCCACCTGGATGGAATATGATTGTTATTCAATAATTCTGTGGTGCAGTCAAGGACTAGTTGATGGGGAATGCTAGGATATAGGTTAATGATATCAAATGATACCATGCTATAGCCGGGAATTGTGAGAAGGTCGTGTATCTCGTTAATAAACTCAGGTATGGAAGATATGGATGTAGAGCATGCATTATCTTTCAGGATAGATATGAGATAATTTGATAAGAATTTAGCTAAAAGAGATTTAGGGGAGAAATGATAAGCGATTATAGGTCTAAGGGGAATATACCTGGCTTGTGAATTTTCGGCGCAGACCGTATGCTTCTAATAAACTTATCCTCGGAGATTTATATTTGATTAACTCAATTATTCTTCATATATTTTCATTGAAACAGTAACTCTTTATGATGTCCTATTAAGTTGTTGACTAACGCTGACTTTTTAAAATTCTTTAAAATCTATGATCATATAAATCCGTTAAAAATTCCAGTATATTCTATAAAATATAAATTCAATTGATCTATCCAATACAAAAGAAAGTGTAAAGTACATCAACTAATATATCAAAACAAATATATATAGGTATTTTAAATATTTTATTAAACAAATTTATATATAATATTACATGGTTTGAGAAAGGAATTGTGCAAAGGGGGTTAAAGAGAAGCTTTTTTTATGTATAAAGAAATACAATTTTGGAGAAATGGTAAAAAAACTAAACAGAGCTGTGCGTTTTGGGGGGGAAAAGGAGGATTTTTTTATTCTACACACGTTCTTATGAAATATGCTATGTACAAACATTGATGATTTAACATTTATATGGTGGAAGGGATACATTTTTAAAAGGAAAATAAAAAAAAAATATGCATAAAAAAACATTGAAACAAACAGATTTCACCTAAATAATAATCTCATTATATATAACAAAAATTCTGTGATGAAGAGAATTTCAAATATAAAATATAACCAGAAAAAAATGCGTATATTAAGTATATATTAAGGACTCAGAGTAATAAATAAAATTTATTATTCTTATGTTTTTGTATATAGGTTTTAAACTTTTAATTAAACAATTTTAATTTATATTCAGACATTTTTCATTTTTTATTTAGACATTTTCAATTTTTATTTAGACATTTTCAATTTTAATTAAGACATTTTTCATTTCAATTTATACATTTTTCATTTTATAATTTAGATATTTATCATTTTAATTTTTAAAAAGTCCATGTGTCTAAATTAAAATGTAAAATGTCAAAATTAAATTTGGAAATGTATAAATTAAAATTGAAATTGTCTAATTAAAAGTAAAAAACCTATATATTGAGAATATTTTTATATTATTAATTAATAGGGAAATTTTTAAATATTTTATTTTAATTAATTCAGAACACCCTGTATACCTTTCGATATTAATTATAATTTAGAGAATATGGTCAAATATATAAATTTATTTTCAGAGAAAATAATTGTGACAATACTTACCACATTATATATATTTATCAAAGGCATAATTATATGTTTTATAATTTATATAATTCACCTCAATAATCAAAATAAACTATAGTGTGTTTTCTATCAATTTATTTACTCTTCTCTTTAAATTTTATTGGAATCTATGCTTTTTTTGTTTGCCTTAATTTGTGTAAAACAATTATAGGTTAAAAATACAGATATTTGACTTATTTTTTCCAGAAAATGTTATATACATTAAGACCTCTAGTTAAAAGATTTAAATAAAATTAAAAATAAATAATTTCTTTTATATAAAAAAAAAACACATCAATAATGTAATAATATAATAAATGTGAAATATATTTTATATAACTTAGGATTTAAAATGACTAGAATAATATTTTTTGTAAATGCAAATATATATTACAAAACAAAAAAAAATCTATATAGTACAAAAATGACTAAATGTTAAATACATTTAAAATATCACAAAAATATGTTAATTTAACTAAAAACTAATAATATTTAAATAAAGTCATAAGAACATCATTTTCAGTATTATATAAATTTAACAAAAATAACTGAAAAACTATTAAAGTCATAAGAACATCATTTTCAGTATTATATAAATTTAACAAAAATAACTGAAAAACTATTAATGTGCTATTTTTAATTTATAATTCAATTAAAAACCTTTTTATTTATTTCTCTCTCAATGGTTGCTTTGCTTTAGCATTCATATTTATCATAAATAAACCAATTTACATACAGAAAATATATTTTATGTCATTTTTTAACATTATGAGAGAAATACCATGTTATTTATAGTCGTAAATTAATTTTCCAAAAGAAATATTCAAACTTTTTCTTTTAGATACTATTCTGAATAAAAGGTCGATATTTTTCTCAGGATTCATTTTATTTTTAAATATGTCTATCATCAACTAGCGCCATCTATAGCTGAAAATTAGAAATATTTAACGCGTACTTTTCTCTTTTTAAATATACTGTATATTGTTAAAAGAAATGTAGCGTTATAAATATATGTATTGAAAATAGAGCAATCCATAAATAAATCTTCAATTAAAAAGGCATATATTGGATCAAAATATCATTTATTTTACCAATATTTCAGTTGGCTGAACGCCAACCTTTATCAAGGTGTTATAACATTTGTTATTACACCTTGTGCAACATGTGTAACGTGTGTAACATATATGTTATAATACCTTGATAAAGGTTGGCGTTCAGTCAACTGAAATATTGGTAAAATAAATGATATTTTGATCCAATATATGCCTTTTTAATTAAAAATATGAATATTAATGAATAACTCTTATTTTGGATCAAATGTTTATTTCATATTTCGATGAGGCAGTTTGCCTATCTTCATCGTGGAATTCAAACCTTGTTAACAAATTATTAACGTGGATAATTTGTTTACAAGGTTTGAATTACCCTATGAAGATAATATATATTCCCATAGAAATATTGGAAATTGTAATAAACATTTGATCCAAAATAAGCGTTTTTAATTCAAAGTTATTAAAATAGACTGCTCGATTTTCAACAAATATATGCATATTGAAGCAAAAATTCTGGATATGCATTACTGGATTGTCAAACAATTGGGAAGTTATTTTTCGATAGATAAGAGTCTGAAGACACAAGATATTGTGGTTAACGATCGCCAAAATTCAGAATACTGAAAAGTGAATCAAGAATCAAATAAATAAAACTGGATTTTCTCTAATGAGAGAGAGCTTAAAGAATGTTAATAACCTATTAACCACGAAATTAACAAGATTCTTCATTTTTCTTTATCTTTCTTCTTCTTTTTATCTCTACTCAATCATATTAGGGTATGAAGCTTGTAGAGCTTGTTGATGGTGTCTGCTGGGGTTGAGTAGAGCTCATCAATGGATGAGTTAATACAGTCAATAATGTTTTTTGGGGTTGCAGGTTGAGAATTACACTTAGTTTTACCTTTATTTAAATAGTATATTGTAAAAAGATTAAGACACAATCTGATTGGTTGTGGACACTTAGAAAACATCATTATAAGACAAAGGAATCTGATTATGCAACTAAAATTTGCTTAATGACTTACGCCATTTATCGGAATAAATATCAACTAATCATTGTTTTTTTTAATTATTCCAGAATACTCGAATATCAGACATAACAATTAATTGATATTTTAAATACTTAGTTAAGTACTTCACAAAAAAGTTTCTAATTTGATAGCTATGGGAGCAATTAGAGATGGCCAAGAATATAGATGAACTTAGAGATTGTCTCTTATTTGTGGATAAGCCAATTTTGCCATTTTTCTTTTGACAAAGGTGGTCGTTAATGGAAATGGTCGTTCATATGTACAGATAGTTGTCCCAATCTTGTCATTTTTATCTTGACATAGGTGGTCGTTAATGGAAATGGTCGTTCATATTCAGTTGTCTTGAATCTTAATTAGGATTCTACCATATCTATCTAAGCGGGTTAATATAAAATCATTATTATTATTAAGGTAAGAAATATAGAATCTCTTTGTCCGAAGGATATGTTTCATTTGTGATTTTATTGAGATTTTTCAAATTTTCGAACTTAAAAACATTCCTACAAGAGAACAATAAGATTTCTGTTTTATTTTGTTTACCTGTAGAAAGGTTTTTTCAAACTCGAAAGTTAGAGAATGAAAAAATCCCAAAAGAAACTCATCCTGAACCGCTATTTTTGATTACCTTAATATAATACCGAGGGAATTAATTATTTTGTTTTTGCATCATATGTATATATGAAAAAACAATAGAAGAAACGGGTCAGGTGTTGATATTAAAAATAATGATAGCATATACTGACCAGGAGCACATGTGTTTTTAGATGGCAGAGCGCCATCTAGTGGAACAGAAATCAACTAAACATTTAACCTGTTCCCTGATATTTGGCGTTCGTGGATGGCTTTTCTTGATTTATCAAGAGATTGGGTTGGCCAAATATCAGGGAACAGGTTAAATCAATGTTTAGTTGATTTCTGTTCCACTACATGGCGCTCTGCCATCTAAAAAGCACATGTGGTCAGGATATGCTTTCCTTATTTTTAATATGTATAAATATGTATAGCCTATTTACATATAGTTTATAATCAATCTTAGAGTATAATCTATGTAGCGATATGTTTTAGTAACGTTCTTACTAATTTACTTTTGAATATACACTCATGGACTAAACATAAGGAAATCGAAAGTCTTTGCTGTCGTTGGTTCCTGTGTTTTAAGGAGACAGAGGCAATTTTGTTCACATTTGGTTATCTCATGTGTCTTCAATAAAGGTTTTTTCTTCAAATAAAAGACACTTCGGCCAGTAAATCTTTTTATTGCCTCGACAAAAATCGTTTGTCTTCGTCAGAAGCGAACAAAAATTAAAACATTGGGCAAAACCTTAGAAACGTCGAGACAATAAAAAGATTTACAGGCCGAAGTGTCTTTTATTTGAAGAAATATGAATGCCGGCCAGGCAGCTTCTATACAATTCAATAAAGGTGACTGTGTATCAATTATCTTTTAGAGTTTATGTCTAAATTCCGATATACATGCTAATAGGTACAACTTCCTTAAGTTTTGTTAATGAGTGTATATAGAGAGGTTATTTTGTATCCTAAATACTCATTCGAGAAAACTTTATATATTTGAAATTGTCTTCAAAAGAATTAGGAAATACATATGACTAGTGTATATAAACCCACTTAAAAATCTAGATAATTCATTTTTAAACAAGAGAAAAGTATACTGTTGTTGTCGTGTCCAATGAAGAACCTCAGATGTCTCCATACATCTCTATCTATTACAGCAGTCGCAATGTCCACTATCATGGAAGCATACTGTTTGTTCCTATATTTAAAATGTATTAAAATATTTGTTAATATATTGAATTATTCCAAGCCAAGTTTTTAATCGTATACGACAATTTTTCTTTCTTTTTTGAAAACATCTTTATTTTATTAATTACTAGCGGATGTACCCGGCTTCGCCCTGGTTTTTCTCGAGGGAATGTTTGTAGTCTAGTAATAAGAAATTATACTACACCTAAAAACTATCAGAGAAAAGAGAAACCACGGAAGGTGAACAGAAAAATGCTTACAATGGATGTTATGTTTACGATATCAAGTTAAATAAAAACAAAGATAAAATTTGCATATGTTGGTCACTATAAATTTGTATATTTGTTAGGCGAAATTAGAAACATGATAAAACAATTGGGTATTTAAAAACAAATGTAGAAATAAAAGTTGAAGTATAATAAACAATGTTAAAAATTAGTTTTAATTATTAATCAAGATTGTGTGTGAATATGTGAGAAAGATGTAATATCGTTGTTGTTTTCTTGGCCGATTGTTTTACATATGGTGTTATCTTAAAATTGCTTGTTTTGAATATTTTTTAGATTGAGATTATTAGCTAGTATGTAAAAAAATTAACTCTGTTGAAATTTAATTTTGTATTTATATATAAATAAAATTAACTCTGTTGATTTCTTTTGTATTTAATCGATAACAGCGAAGTTACGCATGTTAATGTTAGGAAATATATTTTGATGTTAAGCAAAACCTGCTCCATCTCGTTTTACATAAATGTTGAAAATTTGGTTGAAATTGATGCATTGTAACGAAAGTTTTTAGTGATGTCCACTTATGAAATTTCCATTTTATTAATATCCGTATAGATAGACCTTTATGCTTTATACGATAAAAAAAACTTTGTTCATTCTAGTTCTTTTTTCAGTCTATAGATGGCGCTCAAAAGCTTTAAAAGTTTTAAAATATATAGATAGTTCTGAATCCTGAAGAGCATAACGCCAAATACCCAAATCGGTTTAAGTATTGTATAGGATATACCAATATATTCTATTTGAAATTCAAAAATAAACTTTAAAAAAAGAATAAAAATATTAAAAATACTTTGAATTCCTAATTAAAAAAGGTAAACAATATTTGATTGTTATATATACCACTCTGAATCCTAAATACTCATTCATGAAAACTTCATATATTTGTAATTGTCTTCAAATAAATTAGGAAATACATATGACTAGTGTATATAAACCCACTTAAAAATCTGGATTATTCATTTTCAAACAAGAGAAAAGTATACTGTTGTTGTTGAGTCCAATGAAGATTCTCAGATTTGTAAAATTTGTAAAAAAATAGATTAAAGTATCAAATTATAATATAGAGATACGCAACAAAGTTCAACAAAACAACAAAGACATTCAAATTGGAGTGAATCAGTACGTTCATGTCAAGTAAACGAAGGTGCGATGAAGAAACGACTCAGGGGGGCCGTATCAAAAGTGGGATATGTCAGTATTGAGCAGATAGTGAGCTATTGTCTTCTAGCCATGACGCCGGGCTGGGAGGATACTCAGCGTAGCTCTCAGCTGAGTCGGGGCCTCGGAATCCCTGGGGCCCCACGGGGGTCTCTACGTAGTAAGGATAGGCTGGCCGGGGACTGCCTGGGGGGAGATAAGGGGGCGAGGAAGCCTCAAACCTGGAGGGGAATGATGGAGGTCCCCTACCCTCGTCTACACATACATCCTTATTATTACATATATATACAGTCTTTTTAGCATTATCATGTAAGGTAAACATGGTAGAGATAATCATTTACATTGTTTATTATCCCAAATACAACAACAACATCTTTATTAGGACATTTCCGTCTTGTAAGGACTCGCCATACATCATTTTCATGGAGAAGGGGGGGGGGGCATAAACAAAGGAGAGAAGGGAAAATGAAATCAAAGTATTCAACATAACTATATAAATTAATTATATCCCAAATACACACATTGTACAATCCATGATAATCATGGTAGGTAGTTAGCGATAGCTTTCACTGCAAGTGCACTACATGTCTAAACATGTTTAACCCCACCAGTGAGTGCAAATAGGGATCTGAAACACTTGTAAGTGCAAAAGTCGAACTACTGTCTATATATGTAGAAAACAGTTAGAATTTTGCACTTACAAGTGTTTATCTATTTATACTCAATGGATATTATAAGAAAATGACATCTCCTGGTCGTGCAACTAAAAGTTGACCTCCCACGATCTCCTAGTCTGAGGTTCGAGACATGGTCATTATCTACGACCCTTAGAATTAAAGTTGATATAAGGAAATAAAGTAATTACTTATATATATACAAATAAAAAATATATATACTTATACTCCTTTAAAAGGAGGCCTAACAAGAGGAGCGGATATCTTCCTATCGATAGAGTTATAAGTCCTGTGAGGCTACCGATCCTAACAAATAAAGAAATCAAAATTAAAAAAATAAAATAAAATAAAAACTAAAAGTTGCTGATGGTTTACATCATCTTTTTGTATAAATATTAACTAATCGTTTTTTTTTTAACTATTTCATGGTTATCTCGTGGTGGTGATGTCTTGTCCATGGAGCAGATCGGTCCGTGCACTTTGATCACAATACCAGCCAACAAAGTGGAATGGGGGGGGATGCCATTGCCACATTTCAGAGTTCCCTGTTCATGGTTACCGAAGCGGCTCACGACACCGTACTTCACCCTACAGGACAGTCCCTTACTTATGCTTCTTCTCCCGCCCGCCACGTAGAGGTTATCTCGTGTATCTTCAACTGGGTCGGAGTTTATGACACGTTATGTTATAAGTGCACCAAGCAGGCATTGTCAAACTCAAATAGACGTATAACATATGCAATTATGATTAAATGAGAAGCTTGAGATGTGAAGAGGAGTTTGTAATGGGACAATATTATCTGTAAAGGCTTTCGAGCACCTATCTTTTTCAACATGCGTAAAGAATTGCATATATATGAAAAAAAAAACAATAGTTTCTCAAGTTGGTTTCTCAAGAAGTCACTAGGACCAAAATTCTTTTTGGTCGCATTGATACAGCCTACTCCACGCTGACAAGCTCCAACAGCGCGAAACGCGTTCGTGCATGGCTTTACTTGATTTATCAAGAAATTGGGTTGACCAAGTTATTGTCTGAATATCGATATACATGTTAAAAGTTACAACTTCCTTAAGGATTGTCCATGAGTACATAATTTGTTTAACAAACATTTGCCGAGAAAGATAGAGTTTCAGTACAAAATAGAAAATCAAAACAACCAAATACAACATTAGAGCGATATGGTAGATTAATCTGGCGAAACAGCTAGGATGGTTCACCACTGATGAGCCAAGCCTTCCTAATACAATATTTTCATCGCAAAACGGACAGTAGAAGTTTGTTTCATGTTTAAAAAGAAACATTCATGCATTAATGATTCCATTTATATATATAGTTTGTACATTATCGCCTTATAAAATTAATTTTTTCTACAAAATATTGTTGCACCAAGTTGCAGCTTTTCAGGATCATCGACCTAGGTTTCCTTATTCTTGGTGTTATACACCGAGCGGGTTTCCATATTCAAAGCAAATAAAGAAAAGTAAATAAATTACCTTTTAAAGTTATTGCGTTTATTTATTCGTTGTCTTCCTCGTAGGTCGTGATCCGCTGTCTTAGGTCTAGGTCCTCTCTCGCTCCAATAACCAATCAAGATATATGTACAATAACAATATTACAAAATGAATGATACTATAAAAAGGAATGATGATAATCTAAATAATCTGTTTTAAATAAATATCGTAGAATATTTCGAATAAATGTAGGGCACATTAAAATTGATGCAACAATATCTACCTCTCTTACAAAGAGGGTCAATGCACCGAAGACTTGACAAAAGCCTCCAATTCGATGGAAGATAGATTTAAAAAGAGAGAAGCCGAACTATTTCCTCCCTCTCTTCAAATTTAGAAAGTCACTGAAAAGGTTTCGGTGTTGAGGGGGGACAATTTTTCTTTGAAAATTCCTCTTCTATCCAACTTTTATTCCGGGTTTAATAAAGTCTTGGATCGATTGAAGGTGGCGCTGATGTCGTTCTTACTGCAGTGGGCTTTGATAGGTACAGAAACAACTCGAAACTACAGTAGCATATTGAAGCAAGAAGTTGAATATTCTTTGAGTGTGTGAAAACTTGTAAAAAATAGGATCTCACCCTCTATTATTAATTTGTTAATTTTTTTCCTTGTCGTCTGTTTTGCACAAATTGAATTTGGTTAGAACGATGTATGTAAATTAGATTATTCTTTTGTTGCTTTAAATACGAGGTAATTAACTCGTTTATCTCTATATATATCTAATATGATTTAAAGTTTAATTAATTAATTTTATAAATCTGAGAGTTGTCTTCAAAAACGATCCAACACATATACACTCATAGACAATTACCAATTAAAATAATTTTATTGACATCTTGTCAATACATACAAAGTGCACAGTCTGTACTATTTTAAAATGATGATTATATATATGCATCATACTATGTACAATGAACATGGCGCCTCTGCCAACGCTGCAGAGTTTGGTGGAGAATCGCCAGCGGATCTCCAGCGGCACCACGTATTTCATATACACGCATATACACTCATAGACTAAACCTAAGGAAGTGGAAAGTCTTTTATATCACCAGTTGTTGAATTTTTGAAGGAGAAAATTCTGTCCCTTGGTTATCTCGTGTATCTTCAATAAAAGACACTATGTATCAAATATCTTTCAGGGTTGTTCTGAATCCCGATATACATGCTAATAGTTACAACTTTCTTAAGTTTTGTCCATGAGTGTAGCTCTAGGTATTAATAGACTAGGTAATAGAATGGTAATGTTTAAAAATATTTTTGATAGAATGCAATATGTATATTACAATAAAAACAACTTCCTCAAGTTTTGTCCAAGAATGTGGCTCTAGGTATCATTAGACTAGGTAAGAGAATTATAATGTGTTTATAAGCAGGAATTTGGTAGAATTCAATATGTATATTGCAATAAAACAAACAAAATATGGCATAACACCAACTTTGACAAATTCGGATAAAAGGCCAACCTATATTCATTTGTAAAAAACGAAAGAAAAAAAAAAAAGATCAGGTGTTGAAATCAATATTAAAAATGGCATATCATGACAAGGAGCACATGTGCTTTACAGAAGGCAGAGCGCCATCTGATGGAACAAAAATCAACTAAACATTGATTCAACCTGTTCCTTGATATTTGGCCAACCGAATTTCTTGATAAATCAAGAAAAGCCATCCACGAACGCGTTTCGCGCTTTTGACGCTTGTCAGCGTGGAGTAGGCTGAACCACTGCGACCAAAAAATATTTTTTGGTCCAAATGGCTTCCCAAAAAAACTAAGAAATGGGTATTTAAGGCCAATGTAAAGCATTAATGTAATTAATTTATAATATAATACATATATTATAATATATATAATGCATTAATGTAAAGCACATGTGCTCCTGGTCAGGATATGCCATTTTTAATATTGATTTCAACACCTGATCTTTTCATCTTTTATTTTTTCTTTCGTTTTTTTTAATGTGCTAAGCGTATTCACGCAAGTTTGGCCTTAAATACCCATTTCTTGGTTTTTCGGGAAGCCATTGGGACCAAAAAATATTTTTTGGTCGCAGTGGTTCAGTCTACTCCACGCTGACGAGCGCCAAAAGCGCGAAACGCGTTCGTGAATGGCTTTTCTTAATTTATCAAGAAATTGGATTGGCCAAATATCAAGGAACAGGCTTAATCAATGTTTAGTTGATTTCTGTTCCACCAGATGGCGCTGTAAAGCACATGTGCTGCTGGTCAGAATATGCCATTTTTAATATATTCATTTGTATTAGGCTATGGCCATCATCAGTACAGAGGCGGCTTCGATTTCATAACAATCTAAGAGAGGGGTTATGGAATTGGTCGAATCTGCAAAAATGTTTTTTAGCTCTTGTTGGACCAATTTTCAGGCTAGAGAATAATATAGCATTACCGGATGATACAATAAACGGAAGCATTAAAGCATGAATGTTTCTTTTAAACATAAAACAAACTTCTACTGTCCTTACTGCGCTGAAAAAAATATATTGGGAGGGCATTGCTCATTAGTCGTGAACCCTCTCAGTGGTTTCGCTAATTCATTCTACCAGACCCCCACCCAGACGAGAGTCCAACCCTTCCTCTACGTTGCGGGCAGGAGAAGCAGCACAAGTAAGGGACTGCCCTGTAGGGCGAAGTACGGTGTCGTGAGCCCCGAGCCTCTACGGTAACCTTGAACAGGGAACTCTGAAATGTGGCTGAATAACGGTGCAATGGCACCTCCCCATTCCATGGAGATGGACAAGACACCACCATATCTACCAGAGCGCTTCTTAGAGCTCTAATACTGTATTGGATCATTCTGCTTATGTATGCTACACTGAAGGGTGAAATCTTAACAATGTTTTTCGAGACAAATATGAACATAACCTTTTAGGACAGCAGAATTACATATAAACAAGTATCAGGGTCATCAACAATCAATTTTGTCATCGTTTGCTTTTGTGAATGGAATAAATACCCAAATATGGCCATTTCTTATAAGCATCGGTGGTTCAGTGGTAGAATGCTTGCCTGCCACGCGGGCGGCCCGGGTTCGATTCCCGGCCGATACATTTTTTTTTTTTTACAATTTTTAAAACTCATTTATATTAATATTATTATTATTAAAACATACAAGTATCAGAGCCATCAATTCTGTCATCGTTTGCTTTTGTGAATGTATGTAAATAAAGGATTTCATATTTTTTTATTAATTTTTGTTCTGGCCTTATTTGTTTAAATCTCTTTTTAAAAATCGTTTAAAATGCAGTCGCAATCATTAGCGAACACATATGTTTGCCTAATATTTCCATATGCTCTTTTATTTTTTTTACAGAAAAATATTTACATGCCTGTATTTTGGATTAATTTTTTTATAAACCTTTTTTTAATTTTTATTCTTACTGAAAAGATGGACATCGCTGTCAGGATTCTTTACAGTCAGTCACTCAACTCAGGCAATTTCAAAGGTTAATGGGAGTTTGGTGGAAAAGCTGCCGTCTATTTAAACTATATTAATTTTGAAACAACTAAATGGATTGCAAAAAATAATTAAATCAAATACCTAAACACTAATATAATACAATTTTTGCCATTACACACTTTTTTCTTGTAGTTTATGTGTTTCTTCTGTATTGCTATTCTATGGCACTTCTACTATTTATTATTGATGTACTTTCAGTATGAAGGATACTTCACTCGGGGGATTTCTCGGGCGAATCCGGGTCATTCTTCTAGTTACATATAAATATCAGATAATTACCGGATAATCTTATATGGTAACCAAAACTCTATCTTTAAAAATGTAACAAAACAATGTATTTCTTTATAAATCCTGTACAGAACGCAATGAATGGATGGTTTTCTTATATACAGCGAATTGTTCTAGGTTAGTGTTGGGAGCTAAGACTTTCCTATTCTATCATCGAGCAGAGTAATCGCCAACACCTCGAAGAAATTGATACTTTTAATTCCTTTCATAACTAACTCCTTTACATCATTTCTAAAACCTAACTCCGCCTTTGCTGGTCCCAAGCCCGGAAGAAAAAGGAGGAGGGGAGCAGTAACAAGCTATCTAAAAAACCTGGGTTCAGCTGGCCCGGCTGATAGTACCCTGTAAGGGCTCCTGATCCAGATATACAGGATGAGCAGCGTTTGTACTCCATGTTAGGAGCGGCTGCACACGGCATCTGTTCCTCATGTCAGAGGCGGTCTTTTCTTTTGGAGCTAAGTCGGCCTGCCACTGAGTAGCGCTCCCAGTCTTAATGACAAAGACAGACGCATGCTACTTCACCCAGTCATGATGGTTGTCAAGTCTCAAGCTCTACAAGCTTGATATCCTAATATGATTGAATGGAGATTAAAAAGAAGAAGATTTCTAAAACCAAATATATACATGCAAAATAACCCGGTCATCTGGTCAAATATATAAATATATTAATCTATGAAAAACAATTTATAAAAATGCTAACAGTTAGGTACATTCTATGTTCAACCAAGACATCTAACTACATGGTATTCCTAAGTATTGATGTAAAAGAAGTTCACGAAGACTCATTGATCATCTGGAAATGTTTTCTTCATCAATCAGGATGACCTCTCGACTGTACATAATTGTACATAGTTCCTATTTTCAATATTATGATGCACTAGCGCGCCATCTGTTATCCAAATTCGAAACTATTTTAAACGCGTAAGATTCTTTTTGAAATTAAACAATTTCTACTGTCTTTACTGCAAGTGCATCATAATATAAATGTTCTAATAAAATAAACAATTTGATATTTGCGGAAGATCGATTGCTCGAAGCATATTATATATTTATAAATATATGTAATTCTACTGTCCTCAAAGCTTATGTCCATAGTTCATCTAAAATACCCATTCCAAGAGTCTACCAACACTATCACTATAAATGGAAGTTCCAAAAAGGCAATATAACAGCGGTATGGTAGATTAAACTGGCGAAACCGCTGGGAGGGTTCACCATTGGTGAGCCAGGCCCTGCCATTAATTTTTCCATTGCAGTAAGGACAGTAGAAATTGTTTAATTTCAAAAAGAATCTTACGAGTTTAAAATAGTTTCGAATTTTGATAGTTCCTAGTTGTTTATAATATTAACCTGTTTTTTAAAAACTATTCCTCTTTTATTAGTGTTGTTGTCGTGTTCAATGAACGACGGTTAATAAAATTGTCAAAATCATAACAAAAGCCTATAATTGTTTACAAGTAAGCATTATATGTATTTACTTTAAAAACGCGACAGCCAACGTTAAAATCTATATTAATAAAATGCAAATTTCATAAGAGTACATCACTATAAACTTTCGTTACAATGCATCAATTTCAACCAAATTTTCAACATTTATGTAAAACGAGATGGAGCAGGTTTTGCTTAACATCAAAATATTTTTCCTAACTTTAAAATACATAACTTTGCTGTTATCGATAAAATACAAAAAAATTCAACAGAGTAAAAGTATTTATACTTTCAAAAGTGTTTACTTTCCGCTACTTCGCCGTTTAAAATAACTGCTCTAATTCGAAATATTTGGTATGTTTTATTTGTGTTCACTCTATTTCTATTTATTTGAAGTATTATAATTTCCATGTTTCAAAAACCTATTTCAAAAAGGTTGTTAGAAATATGTAAGGCCTGAAATAGCTTTACATGCGAACATTATGATGCCAAGCGTAGCTTAATAACTGCTCTTGAAATATTTTGTATGTTTTATTTATTTATATATATATTTTCATTTCCATGTTTCAAAAACCTATTTCAAAAAGGTTGTTAGAAATATGTAAGGCCTGAAATAGCTTTACATGCGAACATTATGATGCCGAGCGTAGCTTAATAACTGCTCTTGAAATATTTTGTATGTTTTATTTATTTATATATATTTTTTCATTTTTAGATTTAACTGATCTAATTCGCCGTTTAAAATAACTGCTCTAATTCGAAATATTTGGTATTTATTTATTGAAGTCCTTTTTTAAATTTTCTTATGGAGTTTTTTAATTATTGCTTTTATCTTTTAAATACAGTTTATTTATTATATTTTCTACATATATGGGTTGTATCTAAAAAATAGGTTATTTATATTTTTAAATAAGCGAGGGATTTCTTTAACAGATTCATTTATTTGTCTTTTTGAGGTCCTTTTTCAAAATTTTATTTAAGTATTAAGTATTTTATATTTAGATTATTTATAGTTTTTTTTAACATATAGGGGTTGTATTTTGTATTTTAGAAAATTATTTCTATTTTTTTCCTCAAAAAAGCATGCTTTTTCATTGCCGTGTCCTGCGGTTGGTCTATTTTTGAGGCTTTTTAATGATAACTGGTTTTGTACATTAATTTTTTAGCTTTTTAATATTATGCTTTGAGTTTTTTATAATCTTTTTAACATATCTGGAAGGTTATTTTGAAGAAAAAGCATGCTTTTTTCTTATTTGTTATTTTTCTTATTTCTATTTTTTTCCTCAAAAAAGCATGCTTTTTCATTGCCGTGTCCTGCGGTTGGTCTATTTTTGAGGCTTTTTAATGATAAATGGTTTTGTACATTAATTTTTTAGCTTTAATATTATGCTTTTAGTTTTTTATAATCTTTTTAACATATCTGGAAGGTTATTTTGAAGAAAAAATTTAGGAATTTTGATTTTTACCTCAAAAAGACAGGTATTTTTTATGCTTTGTTTATAAATTGCTGGTTTTTAAGCTTTTGTTATTAATCTCAATATTTTTTTTCAGAATATGCCTCGCCGCAGCCGACCTTTAATTGGTAGGAATACGGCTGCTTCCAGGAGATATAGGAATGCTATAGCTATTGAGACACCACTTCAAAGTGAGACGCGTCGTGCGCTTCGCCGTCTTAGGTATTCTGAAGCCCGCGTCGCAGCTGCAAAAACTATGCAAGTTCCTGTTCAGCGTATTCAGCTTTGGACTCATAAGCCGTTTTCAGGTTTGCAGTATAATACCCATATTGATTATACAGCTGATTCATCTGTCGATATAGGCCAAATGTCTCGGGTATGCCAGTTTTGCTCTGCTTTGAGATTTAGAGATGAACCCTTTGGCCTCTGTTGTAAACAAGGTAGAGTTTCTCTACTTGCTATTGAGTCCCCTCCAGAACCTATTTTCTCTTTGCTCTCTGGCCTACATCCTCTATCGAAGTCCTTCTTGCTGCATATCCGTAGATATAACTCTATATTCCAAATGACATCTTTTGGTGCTAGACAAGTTGTAACTGTAAATATGCATATTTTGTGTGGTATTACAAAAGTTTCAATAAATATCTTTTTTAAATATTTTCTCTTCAAGCCCATCATACACCACACATGCTACATTTTTCACATGTTTCAATGTGTAGGGTTTTCAACCTTCATGGTAAGGTATTCTTACTTAAGAAGTATACTGTGTTAGAAAAATTTATGGTTTTTAATTATTGGTTATTTTATTGTGTTTATTTTACATACATGTGTTTATATTACATAGTATGTGTTATTTTTTGATAATTTGATTGGAAATATTAGTTTTAGCACAACTTGCTTCATACCGTAATGTTATATCTGTGTTGGCTTGCTGAACAATACTGCCCAACATGAATTTACCTATGTTTACCCAAATTACCATTTTAGCATAAGTATACATCTTGCACCTAATAAGAGACCTAAACAATGTGTAAGGTTGAACAAAGAGTGGTCTAACATACACATTGTTTCGGTTTCAGTGAACAAAGAGGTCAGTAAATTTTATTAGAAAAAAAAAAAAACTATTCCATGTAATGTAATAGAAACAAAATACGACCACTACGTCCCGGGTTCGATCCCCGCATTGGACACTTTTTTCTGTTAAAAAAAAAAATGCTCCAATGGCCCCCCCGATTCTTGCAAAAGTCCAACCCCACCAGCGAGTGCAAGTAACCAAACGGGGCTCTGGCACATTTGTAAGTGCAAAGTCGAACTGCTTTCACATGTGTAGACATGTGGTGCGCTTACAGTAAAAAGCAGTCGCTAACTACCCACCATGCTTATCATGGCCTGTACCACGTGTACTAGGGATAAGCAAAAAAAAAAAAACTAAAAAAATAATGAGGATTAAAGATTTTGATTTGTGTTGAAAATTTTGCATGCATTTCTCTATTTCTGTTCTTATCTTGCAAAGCTAATGGATTGTTTAGGTTGCTTATTTTTGACTCGCCAATTTGTTTAGTGATAAAGTGGTATAGCGTTCTTTTTCAGAGCATCACCCTACAAAAAAATTACCTGACCTTTCCTAATATTCAGATAGATTGATTATATCAACGTACTAGACTACAAACATTCCCTTGAGTAAAAACAATTATTTAAAAAAAAATCTTATCTAAATATATATCACTCGGGTAGATATGCACACGGGTCAATCCCGGGGCGAAGCCCGGGTCGGCGTCTAGTAAAGTATAAAAACGACATTTGAAAACCATCCCGCATGAGTTTATTTCCAATGAAAAATCAAAATTTATTCCAAGGAGAAATAACGATTATAAATTAAATAAATTTTGATTTTTCATTGGAAAGAAACACATGCGGGATAGTTTTCAAATGTCGTTTTACAATCACAAGCCAGCATTATATTATATTATAAAGTATAAAAAGTTGAAGTAACAAGTGTTTAGTTGTACAAGTATTGATAAAAAGGTAATATTTGCAAGTAGGTTTCATGTATACACATGGATATTGGAGGAACGTTTTCTATTTAAATGGAATGCTGTTTATGATAGGGATTGAATATGATAGAAGTGTCAAATTATATTGACAAATATTTGCAATCCTATCATATCTTATCTCAGGTTTTAGTGGAAAGAATTTGTGTTTTCGTTTGTTTGTGAACAAATCTCTCCCGCCTTCTCATTGGACGAATGTGGTCATGTTTGTATATAAAGGGGGCTATGGTATGAGTCGAGGCGAGTGTGGTGGATTATCGTGTGGGGACGCTTAAAGTGTTCTTTGCGTGCTATATCCCTGTCTGGCAATCTTGTCGCATACCTGTGTAACCCCGGTCCGATCCCTACCTAAGCAGCAATAAAGCTAAGTACTGTGTTTTTTATTTTATTAAACAAATTGTGATTTATTATTATTTTTTTTTTTTTTTTGGTGTTGTACTTTTGAGTCCACGATTTTTCTGTGTTTAAGTTACTCTTACTGTAGGCCCTAGTTTATTGTATTTGTGTGTTAACCCGTAAATAGTAACTTTTATCAGAAGCACTTTTGAAAACAAAAGAGGTTTTTAAAAAATCAACAAGCTTTCCAAGGAAATGTTTCTTTAACCATCTTCATTTCTCTAGCTTTCGAGCCAACATGCTGTTCAACAGGAAAACTAGAAATATGAATTCCAGCTAACTACATATGCCGATAATAAAAAAAAATATATGCGAAAACTTCTTTTACATATTTTAAAATTGTATATATAATTCTATTACAGTGGAATTTTCTTCTTTTTTTTTTTTAGATAGTAGAAGAATTTTATAATAGTGAAAGAAACATAACCCTGGAATGTTTGTTGCTTTTATGAAATTGTAAATTTAGGTATGGATATGTATTAAGTAAAAGCATTCGTTAACTTCTTTCCACCATGATTATCATGGCCTGTACCACGTGTACCAGGGATAATAATAATAAAACATGTATTAAAAGAGGAATGAGTTATTCAGTTGATGTATGGATACAGATAAGTTACTTATAGGTAGACAAGAAGACTTACCGGAATACGCTGAGCTGTCCTTCGAACTTCTCAGCTCGATGTCATCTTCTTGCTTGTCGTCGCTGCTCTCGGGTGATGAAGGTGGTCCCCCGGGGGCAGGGGGCGAGGGTTTGACGGCGCCCCCTCCACCCCTGAAGTACTCTGCCCATCGTGATTTCCCTGCGTCCTTCTTCAGGCGTTTCTCCTTGGCTCTCCGGTTCTGGAACCAGACTTGTACGACCCGCATGTCCAGTCCTGTGTCCTGTGAAAGTTGTTCCCGGACATGTCGTGCTGGCTTAGGACTGGAACTGTAAGCTGACTTGAGCGTCTCGAGCTGCTTGGCTGAGATGGTGGTGCGTGGCCGCTTGGATGTCCCCTCTGTGCTGGACAGGACACTCCGGCTAGGCCACGTTCTGTTCTGAGATAACTGGCATTGCATGGGCAAAACTATATATAGAGTCATAACATACCGGCTAGGTTTTGTCCTGTCGTGAAATAACTGACATTGCATGGGCAAAACTATAGAGCCATAACATTCCGGCTAGGATCCATATATCAAGTTGGATAATCACCTAGAGCAGTATTTTATCAAAAGAGAAAAATCATGAGGGAAAGAGTTTCTTGTAAGGTGTTTTTATTTATCCGAGCTTTCAGGTATTTCTGCCCTCCTACAGGAGTAAAAATGAGAGCCATACAATTTTTTCTTTTTAATTTTTTACTCCTGTAGAAGGGGGGAAAATTCTCGAAAGCTCGGGTGAAAAAAAAAAAACACCTTACAAGAAATTCCTTCACCTCACGATTTTTCTCTTTTGATAATTCCTGATAGGTTTTGTCCTGTCCTGAGATAACGGGCATTGCATGGGGCAAAACTATAGAATCACAAAATTCTGGCTAGGTTTCGCTTCTTCCTTATCATAGCATCACACTACAGAACCAATCCAGTCAGAATTTTTCCAATCATAGGTAAATATGAATATTTTCTGCGCTTTATTTTTGTAAATCAATAATAAATATTATCGGGTTGGAACGAAAATAATGGCCGATTTCAGTAATGCACATTTTAAGCTTTGATTATTGCATAAAATTTTATTTTTATATTTTCAAGTCATTTATATCATTATGTGAAAAACAAGAACAAAAAAAGAAATATGGTTTAGGTGTTTTATATACAATTATGAAGAACGTTTTTCACACTGTAATGATATCCACTAATATTTATATTTCCAATACATTTTGCGCGATATCAGACTGTTTTAAAAATGCCTTCAAAGCAGAAAATCTGTATAATTTTGCTTCGTGAGTTCAAACTCGGTCGCAGTGCTGCGGAAATAACTCGAAATATCATCAGCGCGTGGGGAAAGGATGACATTTCAGAACGTTATACGTGAAGGTGGTTCGAAAAATGTCACAACGGCGATATCAGGCTTGGAGTTGGGCCGTGGATGTCCATCGGTGGTTGACAACGACCATTTAAAGTCAATAATCGAGGCGGACACAAACAAAACTACACGAGAAGTAGCTGAAGATCTCATTGTTTACCACTCTACAGTTGTTCGTCATTTGAAACAAAGAGGAAAGGTGAAAAAGCTTGACAAATGGATACCATACGAATTGAGTAAATATAAGAAAAACCGCCGTTTTGAAGTGTCCTCTGCGCTACTTCTATGAAACAAGAATGAGCCTTTTCTCGACCGTATTGTCACCTCCAAAAATGGATCCTTTATGACAACTGGCGACGTTCATCGCAATGGTTGGACCGTGACGCAACTCTGAAACACTTCCCAAAGCCCTAATTGCACCAAAAAAAGTTATAGTGAATGTTTGGTGATCTAGAACAGATTTGATTCATCATAGCTTCCTGAATCCTGGTGAAACAATCATACTGGAGAAGTATTGTCCACAAATTGACGAAATGCACCAAATTTTCACTTCATCTGCTCTGGATTGGTAAACAGAAAATGGTCTATTCTCTTCCTAGATGTGTGTGTGTGTGCTTTGTAAATCTTAATACATAGATACAAGGGGAAATAGTGAGGAATGAGGTGAGAGAGGACAGTACCGCGAGCCTTGGCCGCCTCATAGTCAGCCTTGCAGACCAGTTTGTTGTCTTCCATCAGGTAGAATTCATCTCCAGTGTTGAGCTGCCGTTTGCACAGGATGCACTGGAAGCAATGAAGATGGTAGACTTGGTCCTGTGCTCTCCGTACCACTTGGCTGGGGGGAATGCCTTGTTCACAACCCCCGCATTTTGTGCCGAACCTCCTGCAGATACACAAGACAGATATCATCAACCTTAGCTGTATCTGGAGTAAAAGAGAAATAATGATTATTTATAACCTTAGGGATGAGGTATGAAAGGATGAATTGTGAAGAATAATGATAAACGGAAAAGTAAAGTGTCCAGGGATGGGAATCGAACCCACAGTGTTCCCCTTACCGGGCAGATGCCATGTCCACTAGGCTACCCTGGACGCTGTAACGGGAGTAGGTTTCTTTGTATTGATGGTTCATAGAACTTTGAGCACAATATTGACTCTTTCAGCTGGGCCCAGGTTGAATGTAGATTATTAAAAACCTATTCTTAAATACTTTATAACGTGATAACTGTGTGTGTGGTGATCTACACCAGAGAAGAGTATGTATAGTATAGATATGTAAAATACACTCACACATGGAGAAAATTAGAAGAGTGGAAAGTCTTTGTTGTCGTAGGTCCTCGTCATTTTTTTTTTTTTGTGAAGGAGACAATGGCAATTTTGTTCAAACTTGGTTATCTCGTGTGTCTTCAATAAAGGTCACTGTAATATCTTTCAGAGTTATTGTCTGAATCCCGAAATATATGCTAGAAGGCACAACTTCCTTAAGTTTTGTCCATGAGTGTATATAACAATTTGTATCGAGCCCTTGTCTCGATGGTCATTTACCTCATGTCTTAGGACTTCACCGTCTCTTTCCATTGGACCTAAATGGAGATTCGACTATTTCACACAGACAACAATGGAGATTCGGCTATTTCACACAGACAACAATAGAGATTCCTATTTAATAGAGACAATAATGGAAATTCGACCATTTCACTCAGATAACAATGGAGATTCGGTCATTTCTCATTTCCCACAGACAACAACGGAAAATAAGCCATTTTAAACAAACAACAATTTATATAATTTGCAATTTCGCACACACACAACAATGGGGATTCGTCTATTTCATACAAACAATAATGCAGATTTCTACTTCAGACTGAGAACAAAGGAGAATCGACCATTTCACACAGATAACAATGGAGATTGACCATTTCACACAGATAACAATGAAGATTCGACAATTTCACACAGATAACAATGGAGATTCGACCATTTCACACAGATAACAATGGAGAATTGACCATTTCACACAGATAACAATGAATATTTAGCTAAATTATACAAACAACAATGCAGATTTCTATTTCACACATACAACAATGGAGATTCTACCATTTCACATAGACAGCAACAAAGAACTAGCCATTTCACACAGATCATAATGAAGATTCGACCATTTCACACAGATAACAATGTAGAATTGACCAGTCACACAGCCCTAAAGGCAAATCAACCGCACATTTACTTGTGATTGGAATTAAGAGCCCTCAAGCTAAGTAGATTCTGGCGGCCCATCTCCTTCATCAATTATTCCAAGTATAAGGAATATCTAGCAGGAATTACGTCATCTTAGAGTGGCTCTTGTTTCCTCTTTATCATGCAATAACGGTTATAGTAATACATAAATATAGATTGTATACTTTCAGTCTTTTCATTTCTATATATTTACACACTGCATTTTCTATAAACTAATCCCTTGCATTAATATTGAGTAAAATTAATAATTCCTCCAGGGAAAAGTGTCTTTTCAAAACAATTTTATTATTCTCTAGCTTTCAGGCATGGATACCCTTCTACAGGAGAAAACCTGGGATCTCCTGTAGAAGGGTGTCCGTGCCCGAAAGCTAGAGAATAATAAAATTGTTTTGAAAAGACACTTTTCCCTGGAGGAATGATTAATTTTACTCAACATTGCATTTTCTCCTAAATCCTTCAAATCTATCTTAAAAATCTCTCATTCGAATGAAATATATATTTGTCAAACAATTTTTTCCTACAGTATAACCTCCATGAGAGGACACCCGCGCTAGAAGATAACTTTTCCACAAAGAACAGTTTTCATTTGCAAAATTACCAATTTTTACTATTTAGAAACTCTTCGGTAAAAGGACACCTCTCTATAAAGGACACTTTGGCTCTTCAATTAGATGTCCTTTACAGGGAGGTTATACTGTACTATATAATATGTTTCTTTTTTACATATATCATCAAATATTATCTATACAGACCCTTCTGTAATGATAAAAGTTATTAAATGAGAGTTTTTTTGGCTCACATCGGTGATGAAATCTCTCAGCTCACCACTGATGAGCCAAGTCTTCTCATTCAATAAATTTTATCATTACAGTAAGCTCTGTTTTAAAGATGGATATGGCAATTAAATTTAGAACTTTATTTTGTATGACTGTCCAAATTAATAGATACAACAGACTCCCATAAATTCATATATTTGTATCAAACAAATTTAGAGTAAGAAAAAGGTATCTCCTAACGTTACGAATGAATTGCGCCATCTTTTGGAATAAATACCAACTATTTGGTGAGTAATTTACATTTTAGAATAGTGCCCAAAATGGTTTTCCTGATCAATAGAAAAAAAAAGCTAACCATATATGTGAAAAAATAATAAGAAAAAAAATAAAAAGGTCAGGTGTTGATATTAAAAATAAAAAAGGCATATCCTGACCAGGAGTACATGTGCTTTTCAGAAGGCAGAGCGCCATCTGGTGGAACAGAAATAAAATAAATATCGATTTAGCCTGTTCCACCAGATGGCGCTCTGCCTTCTGAAAAGCACATGTACTCCTGGTCAGGATATGCCTTTTTTTATTTTTAACCATATATGTGTTTCAGGCTATAGGCTTTGGTCAAACGTGGCGTAGAATGTATCCAAAATCAAAAAAAAAGCTGATCTTAGAGATTTCCCAATAAATCAATAAATAGATACTTTAAACCAAATGTTCTTGTCCATTCTGTCCATATGGATAAAACTATTGTAGTTCTTTTTTTATCTTAATGATATTCATTACTGCTTCTGGTATTCTGAATTATTCTCTAATTTAATCTTTGGTTTTGTGCTCTGTAGTGAATGTGTCTTTTTTAGTCGGAGGTATTTTGTGTAAGAATGATTAGGTGGTGGAACTTATCCTAAGTATGCCATGATAATCATGGTTGTTATTAAGTGACTGTATTCAATGTAAGTACATCACATGTTTACGCATATAGAAAGCAGTTAGAATTTTGCGCTTACAAATGTGTCAAGACCCCGTTTAGGTGTTTGCATTCACTAGTGGGGTTAAGCTTTAGCAAGAATCGGGATCCATTGAAGATTTTATTTTCTTTAGAAAAAAATGTTCAATGCAGGATTCGATCTCGGTAAGTGACTGTCTAAAATCGAAGGTTTATATAAATTCTCCACCAGCACCCCGTTTATAGATGTCTTGAAATGTCAAGTATCTCATGAAAAGTTCTATTGTTTGCATACAATATTTAGTTAGGAGATGGGGATGGGTATTAAATACACTCAATGATAAAACTTGAGGAAGTGGTACCTTTTAGCATGTATATCAGGATTCAGACAATAACTCTGAAAAATACACTCATGGACAAAACTCAATGACGTTGTACCTTTTAGCATGTATATCAGGATTCAGACAATAACTCTGAAAAATACACTCATGGACAAAACTCAATGACGTTGTACCTTTTAGCATGTATATCAGGATTCAGACAATAACTCTGAAAAATACACTTATGGACAAAACTCAATGAAGTTGTACCTTTTAGCATGTATATCGGGATTCAGACAATAACTCTGAAATATACATTCATGGACAAAACTCAATGACGTTGTACCTTTTAGCATGTATATCGGGATTCAGACAATAACTCTGAAATATACATTCATGGACAAAACTTAAGGAAGTTGTACCTTTTAGCATGTATATCGGGATTCAGACAATAACTCTGAAATATACATTCATGGACAAAACTTAAGGAAGTTGTATCTTTTAGCATGTATATCGGGATTCAGACAATAACTCTGAAATATACATTCATGGACAAAACTTAAGGAAGTTGTATCTTTTAGCATGTATATCGGGATTCAGACAATAACTCTGAATTATACATTCATGGACAAAACTAAATGAAGTTGTACCTTTTAGCATGTATATCGGGATTCAGACAATAACTCTGAAAGATATTACAGTGACCTTTATTGAAGACACACGAGATAACCAAGTGTGAACCAAATTGTCTCTGTCTCCTTAAAAGAAAAAAGACCATGGAGACATAAAAAGCTTTTCACTTTCTGAGTTTTGTCCAATAGTGTATAGGTATGAATGCTATATTGTATGTTAACATATTCAAAATCGACACAAAAATTTCATAAATTTGTATATTCATACGATGTTAAAATAGATGTGCACACAATCCTCTTCACGCCGTTATGAATAAATGGAAAATTTCCAATAGAAGAATAAAACTCTTTACGTTTCTATTTAAGGCTTATGTTTGTGAAACTAATATTTAAATATGTATACGGTTTAGGACTAACTTATGTTATATGCATAAATGATAAAAAAAATAAAAAGGTCAGGTGTTGATATTAAAAATAAAAATAGCATATCCTGACCAGGAGCACATGTGCTTTACCGAAGGCAAAGCACCATCTGGTGGAACAGAAATCAACTAAACATTGATTTAGCCTGTTACTGATATTTGGCCAACCCAATTTCTTGATAAATCAAGAAAAGCCATCCACGAACGCGTTTCGCGCTTTTGGCGACATCTAGCCGAATAAATATTAACTAAATGTTGAATTAGGCTTATATTATGTAAATAAGTATATTGTGTTCCATATTTGATAAGGTACCATCAAGGCTAGTTTATCATCACTAGAAGGTTGGTTTGACGGTTGATATTAGGGAAAGTAGAGTCTGCTACCTGCCAGTGAGGAGGGTGTTTGTTTATATATAAATTTCTTTAGTTTTCTGTTATATATTTAGTCATAATAATTCTATGGATATTATTATTTTTATTTGACATATCGGACGCGATATCCCAGCTCGGGATACTTGCGCCTAAATACATTTAAGTAGATTATATTCAATTCAAAAACCGGACTAAAAACACAATTAAAACTGAAACGATGGTTTTCTCAAACAGAAGAGAAAATCTAAAATGAATTATTTAAGCAACCTATATATACAATTCATTATATACAACTCAATAACCGGAATAAAATCCTATGAATATAATATAATAAATATCGTCTGTAAATATTAACTTATCATCATCTTGTTTACATTCTTCTATTCCCGCATATTTAAATATGACCTTATATATGCATACATATGAATTTCCAGAATGGTTGCAAGGTTTTCCCACTATGTACTAAGTACAATTCTCAACCTACAACCCCAAACTACATTATTGATTGTATTGAATTATTAAATTATAAAACTATTTTAGAGGCGTAATATTCTTTTTAAATAAAACAATTTCTACTGTCCTTACTGCGATGGAAAAATTAAAGGGAGGGCCTGGCTCATCAGTGGTGAATCCTCCCAGCGGTTTCGCCAGTTTAATCTACCATACCGCTGATATATTGCATTTTTGGAACTTCCTTTTATAGGTGACCGTTGTAAGACTCTTGGAATGGGTATTTTAGAAGAACTATGGACATAAGCTTTTAGGACAGCAGAATTAAATATAATTATAAATATATAATATGCTTCGAGCAATCGCTCTTCTGCAAATATCAAATTGTGTCTTTTATTAGAACAATAATGTTACGATGTACTAGAGCGCCATCTGTTATCAAATTATAAAACTATTTTAGAGGCGTAATATTCTTTTTAAATAAAACAATTTCTACTGTCCTTACTGCGATGGAAAAATTAAAGGGAGGGCCTGGCTCATCAGTGGTGAACCCTCCCAGCGGTTTCGCCAGTTTAATCTACCATACCGCTGATATATTGCATTTTTGGAACTTCCTTTTATAGGTGACCGTTGTAAGACTCTTGGAAAGGGTATTTTAGAAGAACTATGGACATAAGCTTTTAATTTTTCCATCGCAGTAAGGACAGTAGAAATTGTTTTATTTAAAAAGAATATTACGCCTCTAAAATAGTTTTATAATTTGATAACAGATAGCGCTCTAGTACATCGTAACAGTATTGAATTATCCATTGATAAGCTCTACTCATCCCCAGCAGACACCATCAACAAGCTTTACAAGCTTGATAACCTAATATGATTGAGTGGAGATAAGAAAGAAGAAGGTATTTAAATACTAAAATTTAAGTTGTGTTTGTTGATAATAAATAATATTTTAGACAAAACTCTGAATTAAAATTAATAACCCAAATATACATCACATTTTATATCTAATATGATAAATATTCTTTAAATTAAAGATACTTCGGCCAGTAAATCTTTTTATTATCGCGTGAGAACGCCCTTGGAACCTTAGAATTATTTTTAACGACTTGCTAAATGTTTTAATTTTTGTTTTCTCCTGACGAGGATAAACAATTTTTGTCGAAAGGATTGAGGTAATAAAAAGATTTATACTGGCCTAAGTATCTTTATTTTCAAGAACTATGAATGCCGGCCAGGCAGCCTCTACCTTTACAATGATAAATCTTTTTATTAATTAACCGTTTTAACATCTAATTATATATTATTTATCATTATTAAGTAGAAACACATACAATACACAATTGATATAACCTATATTATAAGTTAAATCATCAACAACAAAAAACTTTATTAAGACCTTCTAGTCTTATACAGATTCTCCAAGCAGAAATACACGTGTATAGGATACATGAAGGAAAAAAGTAATAGTACCTTAATGGTAATATGATATTTATATACAGGAAAAATTATATAAAGACAATCAAGCTAATAGATTAGTCTGGGTAAATTGGAGGAAAGGAAATTTATTACACATGGATTTACCACGGATTCACCGCAAATGAAGGTAAAAAAAACAAAGGCTAATCACAATCAATATTGAGATAATGAAATGTATACATTGTAATTAAGAAAATTGAGCTCATAAACAGTATTGCAATATAGCGCCCGATTTTAAACATTAAAATATAAACATTTTACATTAAAAGTGACCTGTCTATAGCGCCCCCCCTCTAAATAGCGCCTTCCTCTCTATAGCGCCCGATTTTAAACATTAAAATATAAACATTTTACATTAAAAGTGACCTGTCTATAGCGCCTCCCTCTAAATAGCGCCTTCCTCTCTATAGCTCCCGATTTTAAACATTAAAATGTAAACATTTCACATTAAAAGTGACCTGTCTATAGCGCCCCCCTCTAAATAGCGCCTTCCTCTATATAGCTCCCGATTTTAAACATTAAAATGTAAACATTTTACATTAAAAGTGATCTGTCTATAGCACCCCCTCTCTATACACCCTATTTTGGTGAGTTCCAAGAAGGGGCGCTATAGACAGGTTTAACTGTATATACAAACTATATGGATTATTATCCCTATATGGATATATATGTTTTGCCATCATTTTTTACCAACGTAATTAAATATAAGAAAGACTGCACAATAGGTAAAAAGTACGTATTTAGGTGATAGAAAATGCATGCACTGTATGAGGCAAGTGTTACTAATACTAAAGTTAACATAAAGCATTAGCACGCCATCTGTTATCAAAAGTTGAAACTATTTTTGATGCGTATGATTCTTTTTTAAAAAATATAACAATTATCTAATGCTCTTAATGCAATGATAGAATAATTAGAAGGCCTGGCTCATCGGTGACGAATCCACTGGGAGAGTTCACCACTGATGAGCTAGGCTCTCCTATTAATATATTGCCACGTGGAAAATTAGGGAAGACACAAACTTCAGGAGGAAACAACAATTTATTTCAGGCAAGGACAAACTATGAATGGTAAACAAAAGATAAGCCACGAAGGAAATTTACAGAGTAGCAAAATATAAACATAAAAATGACCACTCTGTTAATAAAAATAATAAAATAACAAATACTCTGTTACACTATTATTGCAGTAAGGACAGTAGAAAATTGTTTAATTTGAAAAGAAGTACACGTGTATAAAATAGGTTAAATTTCTTATATAAATATATATATTAAATACATTATAAAGGACTGCGGCGTATGATTATATAATAAAAGGGTAGCCTAGTGGACATGGCATCTGCCCGGTAAGCGGAACGTTGTGGGTTCGATTCCCGCCCCTGGACACTTTTATTTTTCCGTTCGCCATTACTCTTCATATTTTCACCCTTTCATACTTCATACTTCGCCATTACTCTTCATATTTTCACCCTTTCATACTTCATCCAAAAAAGTTAGAAATAGTAAATATTTCTCTTTGAAATAAATATTGATTTTTCACAGAAAAGAAACTTATGCGGTGAAACTTTGAGTGTTGTTATATATATATTAAAGTTTAATTAAAAAGACATATATTGGATTAAAATATTATTTATTTTACCAATATTTCAGTTGGCTGGACGCCAACCTTTATCAAGGTGCTATAACATTTTTAATTTGTGTCAACAACTCAACAACAATGTGGCGCTGAGTTTGTTGTTGACACACATTAAATATGTTATAATACCTTGATAAAGGTTGGCGTTTAGCCAACTGAAATATTGGTAAAATAAATGATATTTTGATCCAATATATGCCTTTTAAATTAAATATTATTTATGGATTGCTCTATTTTCAAAATATATTGAAGTAATATCTATGATTATATAAAAAAAAATAGTTTAAAACTACAACAAATTCTCACAATGAGTTTCTTTTTAGTTTTTTAAAAAATGCAAGCTTTCAAATGATAATTGCTCTTTAACGGACTTAAAACTATAAAGATTTTTCTCAGGATAATTTCTCAAGCGATACAACGTACCCATTGAAGAACAATTATTGTTTGAAAGCTAGCATTTTAAAAATAAAAATAAAATCATTGTAAGAAAGAATTTTGTAGTTTTTAAATGCTTTTCATATTTTATCTTGAATTATAAAAAGGTATTAGAACAAATTTAATGATAAAGAAGTGAATTTTCTTTCTTTTTTCGAAGAATTCTTTGCCAAATCATTAGTGGGAATGGTAAAACAGAATAGCTGGATATGGCGTGACAAGAAGCAGTCGGTTAGCTCCAAACCCAAATTCTGGACCTCTACAGGACACTGTCCAAGAAAGGTCCATTTGTCAGGTCCTGAGTTAGGATTATGGACTTCTAGCTAGCATTAGAGAATCCTTGTATCTATTTCCCTCCATCTTATATTTTATTTAATCCTTCACTATAAGAAAAACTTTGTAACTCTTTTGCAGGTCGCTAAAAATCATCGAATTTACCAAAATGACTTTCAGATATTAAATATTAGCAATAATAAATCTATATAAAGCAACTAGCGGATGTACCCGGCTTCGCCCGAGGTTTTACCCGAGTAAAGGTTTGTCTAACGAACATTTGTTAAAACAATTCTCTATAAACTTATTTAAAAAAAAGATATATTTTGATAATTTGAAACTCGTAAATTTGAATCTCTCGATAAAGTGAACATTTTTTCCCGGTCCCTGTGTGCCGTGTCATCCTGAATTTTGTGTTTCCTAATTTCCTACATTACAAAATCATCGTTTTATCTAGTGAACATTTTTTCCTGGTCCCTTGAAAAATACTCGATAAGTTGAATAAAATCAATATTAATTGGTTCCCTCGGTAATTGGAAGTTAAAGGAATAGTATCTTCGCCTTGGAATTGTATCATTATTCTTGTCTCAAATAAATTGCCGTGTCATCCTGAGATAATCTTACTTTTGATAAATAATCTTATCTAAAAAACTTATAGATAAAAAAACTTGTTATCATCATCGCAATGGTGGCGCTGCTTGCGAGTTAAATCTACAAATCTGCAAATAACTCTAAGGATATTCAAGATATTCAAGAAATTATTTTCAAAAACCTTCCCGGGGATTTACCTAATAATATCCCAAATTTTCACGGCGATTGGATGTATGGTTTTTGAATCAATAGAGTACAGACAGACAGACAGACAATCAATTTTATATATATATATAACGCATCATCTATATATAGCAAATGAAAACATTAAGACACGAATGTTTCTTTGACACATAAATCAAATTTCTACTGTCTTTACTGCGATGAAAAAATATATTGGGAAGGCTTGTCTCGATACAAATATTATACACATATATGTATTTAATTAAAAAGGCATATATTGGATCATAATATCATTTATTTTACCAATATTTCAGTTGGCTGAACGCCAACCTTTATCAAGGTGTTATAACATTTTAAAGTGTGTCAACAACAAACTCAGCGCCTTGATAAAGGTTGGAGTTCAGTCAACTGAAATATTGGTAAAATAAATGATATTTTGATCCAATATATGCCTTTTTAATTAAAGATTTATTTATGGATTGCTCTATTTTCAAAACATATAAGTATGTAACTCTACTGTCCTAAAAGCTTATGTCCACAGTTTTCTTAAATACCATTTCTGAGATTCTACCTTCCAGTGTAGCATATATAAGCAGAATGATCCCAATACAGTATTATTTCTCTATGGAAGCGGTCTGATAGATTAAATTGGCGAAACCGCTGGGAAGATTCACCATTGATGAGCTAAGCCCTCTCAATATTTTTTCATCGTAGTAAGGATAGTAGGAATTCGATTTTGTTGTGAAGAGAAACATTCGTGTCTTAATATTTTCATTTTCTAAATATTAAATTTGTATATATTGGTTGTTGCGAAAACATTTATCATCCTAACTTAATATAGAGATTCTTAAATTATTTGTTGTCAATAAAAATACATACACTCATGGAAAAAACTTAAGAAGGTAGAAAGTATTTGATATCACCAGCCGTCTATTTTTTTTAAGAGACAGAGACAATTTTGTTTACACTTTTTATCTCGTATGTCTTCAATATAGGTCATTGTGTATCAAATATCTTTCAGAGTTATTGTTTGTATACAGATATACATGCTAAAAGGTACAACTTCCTTAAGTTTTGTCCATGAGTGTATCTTTCAGAGTTATTGTCTGAATCCCGATATACATTCTAAAAGGTACAACTTTCTTAAGTTTTGTCCATGAGTGTATCTTTCAGAGTTATTGTCTGAATCCCGATTTACATGCTAAAAGGTACAACTTCCTTAAGTTTTGTTCATGAGTGTATCTTTTAGAGTTATTGTCTGAATCCCGATATACATGCTAAAAGGTACAACTTCCTTAAGTTTTGTCCATGAGTGTATCTTTCAGAGTTATTGTCTGAATCACGATATACATGCTAAAAGGTACAACTTCCTTAAGTTTTGTCCATGAGTGTATCTTTCAGAAGTATTGTCTGAATCACGATATACATGCTAAAAGGTACAACTTCCTTAAGTTTTTTCCATGAGTGCATCTTTAAGAGTTATTGTCTGTATACCGATCTTCTCTTTCTTGACTGTTCTACTTTTAGTGTGTAAGGAAGTGTACTAATCATTTGAAGCTACTCAAAGTGACTATAGAGGCAAGGAAGTGTGGGCCTACTTACTTGAAGAAATCATCCTTACAGAACACCAGGCCGTTGCGGGCGAAGCACTTGTCCTGTAGGGGAGCCTGGCAGTCTACACAGCGCAGACACCTGGCGTGCCAGGGCCGCTCCAACACTTTCAGAATGTACCGGTCCAGGATTGGAGCTTCGCATCCAGCGCATTTCGGAATGGTCGCTGCACACATCAAGTGTTTGACAAAAATGGTGAGAGGAAACTTCCCAATCAAGCTACATTTATCTAAATATTTACCTTTTGCAGTGTAATAGTAAAGTACAATATGACCCATATTCATTCCATCAGGAGATTCAATATATTATTGTATGGAGATGGTTCAAGTATTCTCTGCGTGCTTTATCCGTATCTGGTGATCTCCTCGAATACCTGTGTGAACTTTGTCAAAGCCTCCCTTTGTTGCGAAAATATTAAATCTTTTCGAAAAATATATATATAGAGATATATTATATTTTTATTATCCATTAAATTTATTTAATCTTTGATTCAATTACTTGAATTTCCTTTAAAACACACTCATATAATTTATTATAAAATTCTAATATATATATTTTTATACTTTTAGTAGATTCTATAGATTCGTAAATACCTCAGCCAAAAGTTCCTTTCAAGTAATAGATACATACACTCATGGACAAAACGTAAGGAAATTGTACCTTTCATCATATATATGTTTTTATTATTATAGTATATTTTTTAAAGGAGAACGTTTGTATTTATATGTATTGGAAATCCGCTGTTATATAAGCGAATAAAGAGTGGTTTATGATTAAAATAGGAAACTTTCTTAAGTTTTGTCCATGAGTGTATAATCAGAATAATCCAATACTATAACAATACTAGAGCGGCATAATAGATTAAACTGGCGAATTATATCTGGGAGAGTTCACCACTGATAAGATAGGCCCTCCCGATACTTTTCCATTGCAATAAAGACAATAGAAAGTGTTTTATTTGTGAAAAAGTTAAAATTATTCTAAAAAGTTAAATTTATCATATATAGATCTAATGTTTTAAGTTTATGATGGTTAGATTTGACGACTGCATTTACTGTAAGTGTACCACATGTTTACATATGTGAAAAGCAGTTCGACTTTGCACTTACAAATGTGTCAGAGCCCCATTTAGTTACTTGTACTCACTGGTGGGATTGGACTTTTGCAAGAATCGGGGGCCATTGGAGCATTTATTTTTTAATTAGAAAAAGTGCCCAATGTGGAATTCGATCCCGGGTCGTAGCGGTCGAAAAACCAATGGTTTAGACCGTACTTCCACCGACCCCCTTTGTTTTAAGTCTAATATAATATTGTGGCGAAAAAATAATTTATATTTTATTATTTAATTCAATTATTCAAAGAAAATATTTGGGAACAGATTTATTATTTTATATTTGTAAAATCATCATTTAGTTACCTAGCTTGCTTGATCGATATTCTCTAGCTGTAGATAGTGTTGTTGAGGCTTGTTTGATAATTGTCGACTTGTCGTGCTGACGTCATCAATAAATACTTTGACATCTTAAGATATTCCAAGACCTGATTTCTACGCTACAATATTGTATCAGTTAACCAATGTTCCTATAATTGGTATAACTACCAATGTATGATGTGCTATCTAAATTACTAAGTTATATATTAGAAAGATAGAATCATTTTAAATGCAAACAATAATTAAAAACGGCCTTCGTGGTTAAGTTTCTTGCTTTATTTGCATATTCTCTCAAGCTTCCAGGTTATTATAAACCCTTCTACAGAAGTATCTGATAAAAAGTTTCTTGCTTTATTTGCATATTCTCTCAAGCTTTAAGGTTATTATAAACCCTTCTACAGAAGTATCTGATAAAAAGTTTCTTGCTTTATTTGCATATTCTCTCAAGCTTCCAGGTTATTATAAACCCTTCTACAGAAGTATCTGATAAAAGGTTTCTTGCTTTATTTGCATATTCTCTCAAGCTTCCAGGTTATTATAAACCCTTCTACAGAAGTATCTGATAAAAAGTTTCTTGCTTTATTTGCATATTCTCTCAAGCTTCCAGGTTATTATAAACCCTTCTACAGAAGTATCTGATAAAAAGTTTCTTGCTTTATTTGCATATTCTCTCAAGCTTCCAGGTTAGTATAAACCGTTCTACAGAAGTATCTGATAAAAAGTTTCTTGCTTTATTTGCATATTCTCTCAAGCTTCCAGGTTATTATAAACCCTTCTACAGAAGTATCTGATAAAAAGTTTCTTGCTTTATTTGCATATTCTCTCAAGCTTCCAGGTTATTATAAACCCTTCTACAGAAGTATCTGATAAAAGGTTTCTTGCTTTATTTGCATATTCTCTCAAGCTTCCAGGTTATTATAAACCATTCTACAGAAGTATCTGATAAAAGGTTTCTTGCTTTATTTGCATATTCTCTCAAGCTTCCAGGTTATTATAAACCCTTCTACAGAAGTATCTGATAAAAAAAGGTTTATAATAACCGAAAGCTTGAAAGAATATGTAAATAAAGAAAGAAATGTATATGTCTCTGAATGGAACTACACACAGAGGAAAGGGGGAATCGAAATCAAGGTAAATGTAGAGGAATGAGATAGCGCCATCTGTCGTTTCGCACGGAGATCAAAATTTCACGAGTCATTTAGCAGGTGAGTATCATGAATATTTCACCACCTGTCACCAAACCTTCTGTTGACATCTCTCGTCACCTCTTTATTATTATTTTTTTCTCCTTTTTCTTTCTTTTATACGTATTCACAAATACATACATCTAGTAATATGTATATAGTATACATAACAGATTGCGCACTATGCATCATAATATAATTGTTCAAATAAAATATTCAAATTAAAGTTTGCGGAAAAGCGATTGCTCGATGCATATTATATATTTATAATTATATGTAATTCTGCTGTCCTCAAAGCTTATGTCCATAGTTCATCTAAAATACCCGTTCCAAGAGTCTATCAACAGTATCACTATAAAAGGAAATACCAAAAATGCAATATAACAGCGGTATGGTAGATTAAACTGGCGAAACCTCTGAGAGGGTTCACCACTGATGAGCAAGGCTCTCCCTTTAATTTTTCCATTGCAGTAAGGACAGTAGAAATTGTTTAATTTTAAAAAGAATCATACGCGTCTATAATAGTTTCAAATATTCATAACAGATGGCGCGATATGCATCAAAACATACATAAAATATTGTTTATTAAATCGAAATATCTATAATTTAGATATAAAAAAAGTGAAACATTGTAGTTGATATGTGTTGGATCGTTTTTGAAGACAACTCTCGGATTTATAATATTAATTTATTAAACTTTAAATCATATTTAGATATAGAGAGAGAAACGAGTTAATTACCTCGTATTTAAGACAACAATCATCTAATTTATATACATAGTTTTAACCAGATTCAACTTGTGCAAAACAGACGAAAAAGACAAAATAAACAAAAATTAATAATAGAGGGTAAGTTCTTATTTTTTCAAGCTTCCACACTCAAATACTCAATAATAATAAATACTCAATAATAAATAATACTCAGTAATAATCATTTTCTTGCATCACTATGAAGTACTACAACCATGATAATAATAACAATCTAAAAAAATATCGATATAACAAATTTTGTTTAGGAATCACAATATTTATGTTTCATTATTGTTTCTAAAAACATTTTCACATTTGTATAACAAAACTAAATGCACGAAGAAACATGTGGCCATTGGACATGCGTCGGACCAGGAGGCTGTTGTTGGGTGCTACGCTGCCTGGAGTATAGGAGCTCCATCTATGATTCTTCCTGTGGTGAATCTGTATAAGACCGGTGGTCTTAACAAAGCTTTGTGTGTGTATAACAAATCTAAATTCATGAAGGAACGTGTGGCTATTGGACATGCGTCGGTCCTGTAGGTTGTTGTTGGGTGCTGCGCTGCCTGGAGTATAGGAGCTCCATCTATGCTTCCTTTCTTCCTGTGGTGAATCTGTATAAGACCGATGGTCTTAATAACGCTTTGTGTGTGTATATAACAAAACTATAATACAATATAATGCGGCTTATGATTGCAAAACGACATTTGAAAATTATCCCGCATGTGTTTCTTTTAAACGAAAAACCCGAAATTTATTTTTGGGGGAGAAATAACGATTATTTCTAACCTTAGAGATGAAGTACGAAAGGATGAATTGTGAAAAGTAATGATAAACGGAATATGTATGTATATTTGGAAAAACACAAAATTGAAAATTTAAAGGAATATTTGAACATATGCAACATTGTTAAAGGAGAGGCTTAAAAGGATTAATCATCATTGTTATTATTTTAATTGTTAGTTAAAATTGATAGTTTAGATTGTTAGTTGGATACCTTTTAATACTTTAGAGGATAAAATAGTTAGTTGTTTAATCCCTAACTTAAGTTTTAAATCTATGGATTAGATGTTGTTCAATTTAAGGAAACTAAGTTTATATTAGGGTTAACACAAGTATATATCTCTATTCGTGTTAAAATTGTGGAAAACGTTAAAAAATACAAAAATAATTTCTCTCTCTCTCACAAATTTTCATTTTAAAATTCTAGCTTTCAAGCGATAATTGCTCTTTAACAGGCTTAATAAAAACATCGACTATATCTTACAAGAAATATTTATATTTGATCCAATATATGCCTTTTTACTTAAATATTTATAAATATTTCTTTTAAGATATAGCCGAGTGTTTTTTATTAAGCTTGTTGAAGAGCGATTATCGCTTGAAAGCTAGAATTTTATAGTAAAAAGAAACTCATTGTGCGAAAATATTTTTGTATTTTCATAAGTGTATGTATTTATTTAAAAGAAGATGATAAGGGGCGGGCACAATTTAGATTATTCTATATACAGTTACGAGCGTCATTCCTCATCTCCTAATCAACAATCAGTCATCAGTTTTCATCTCTGTCACCGTTTGCTTTTTTTTTTTTTTTGGAATGGCGCCCTCCTATTGGTTGGCTACGGTCACGCCACCTTTGCCCCCCCCCCCCCCACTCGCCTTTTCGTTTATGTAATTATTGTGTTGGAGCGGGTCGCTCCTTAAATAAATGCATATATTAGTTAATAACCAAATGGAATCCTCTCTTTCTTTTTCCCTGTAAGAGACGCCTACGGAAGCCAACAGTACATAGACAGATAAAGCACATAGGCTATAGTTATTAACTAACATATGCATTTATTTAAGGCGCCGATTTATAATTGTAACAAATAGTATTTGAATCAAAACATTCAATCGGGTAAAACACGGGCGTTGCCCGGGTCATTCGGCTAGTAGATTATAAACACAAGGTAATAAGACCAAATACAATTAAACAATTGGTGTGTGAGGCTTAGATAACAGCGTTGTCACCGAAAACGTCACACACTATTTGTTTATTTGGATTTGGTCCTATTACCTTGTAATACAATATAATACGGCTTATGATTGTAGAACGACATTTGGAAATTATCCCGCATGAGTTTCTTTTGAACGAAAAATCGAAATTTATTTTAAGGAGAAATAACGATTATTTCTAACCTTATGGATGAGGTATGAAAGGATGAATTGTAAAGAGTAATGATAAACGGAAAAATAAAAGTGTCCAGGGATGGGAATGGAGCCCACAGTGTTCCGCTTACCGGGCAGATGCCATGTCATTACCTTGTGTTTTAAAAAATATGTTTATCTTAATGGATTTCATCTATTAATGAAATATATATTTTATTAATCTTTCAAAATGTAATATATATTGGCGTGAATTGTATTTTTCAAATATAACATTTTCTTTTATTTATACCCTTATAATGCAATGATAAAAATATTGTGAAGACATGCCTTATCAGTAATAAACCCCTCTTAATACAGTTAAACCTGTCTATAGCGCGCCCTCTTGGAACTCATCAAAATAGGGTGCTATAGAGAGGGGGTGCTATACACAGGTCACTTTTAATGTAAAATGTTTATAGAGAGGAAGGCGCTATTTAGAGGGGGCGCTATAGACAGGTTTAACTGTACTTTCATCATTGCAGTAAGGGATGTCGAAATTGTTAATGTATCAGGAACAAAGAATAAATTTTCGAGATAAACTCGAATTATCCACAAATATCCGCAGTGTTGTATTATGGCCTATAATTTGGCCATTTCCACATCACCACCTTAAATAATTTTCTGGTAAATTGGACAGCTTTCATAACTCATCTGGTAGAATGTTATGAAATCGAAGCTGCCCCCCCCCCCCCTTTTTTTTTGCGGCTTATCCCTAGTACACGTGGTACAGTATCATAGTGGGTAGAAGAAGGTGACTGCTTTTACTGTAAGTGCATCACATGTCTACACATATGAAAAACAGTTCGACTTTGCACTTACAAATGTACCAGAGACCCGTTTGGTTACTTGCACTCGCTGGTGGGGTTGGAATCTTGCAAGAATCGGGGTCCATTGGAGCATTTTTTTGAAATCAGAAAAAAAGTGTCCAATGCAGGAATCGAACCCGGGTCGTAGTGGTCGAAAACCAACGGTTTAGACCCTCCTTCCACCAAAGCTGCCCCTGAACCGATTAGGATCATAGCCTGAAACAGTAGTATACAGTTTGGCTTTTTGTCCTATTTCCAAAACTGGTGTTGTATAACTCATTCTTTATCATTACTGGTGAAGCCTTTTACTAGGATGAAAAGCACAAAGCATCGCCTTCTGGTGTATAATTAAAGGAAGTGCTGTCTCTTTCTTTCAAATACATGGATATCATCCGTACCAACTTTATGTTATATCTATGGATGGTAAAACCACAACTGAAAGAGTCTTGGAATCCACTAGCTCAGGGATCGGCAGACTTTTGAGTCAGAAGAGTCAAAAATTACAATTTACAAGATTTAAAAGTTTTCAAAGAGCCACAAAATTTCTTTCTTGCCAACAATTAAGCACTCGCATAAATAATATTTACATATGAAACTATTAGATAATTAAAGACATATATTGGATTTAATTGGCAAAATAAATATTTTATTAAATCCAATATATGCCTTTTATTATATAATGAATTAAGTATGGATTGCTCTATTTTCAAAATATGAAACTATATAAAGAGCCGCAGCTTCACATCCGAAGAACCGCATGTGGTTAGCGAGCCGCAGTTTGCCGACCCCTGTATTAGCTAAATCAGAGCTAAGAGAGACTTAAAACAAAACACTATGTAGGAATGACAATACATTCAGATGGCACAAGAACCTATAAGACATGCGACAATTGTCCTGGTGTGGAACTAACACCTAATCACATATTCTCATGCCCAGCAATGGCCTCAGCCTTGCAGAAAATTGACATAGACCCAGAGCAGCAGCTTCACACACCCAAGATAGAGGACATTGCTGCTGCTGTGATAGAGATACATGGAGATATCTGAGGCTCTTCATTGGACACGACAACAACATAAAATTGACATGGACCCAGAGAAGCAGCTTTAAACACCCAAGATAGAGGACATTGCTGCTGCTGTGATAGAGATGCATGGAGATATCTGAGGCTCTTCATTGGATACGACAACAACAGAAAATTGACATGGACCCAGAGAAGTAGCTTTACACACCTAAGATAGAGGACATTGCTGCTGCTGTGATAGAGATGCATGGAGATATCTGAGGCTCTTCATTCGATACGACAACAACAGAGCTAAGAGACATTCCAGAATCAATCTTGTACCCAACTTTTCCAGCTCATCAAGGTGTCAGTTACAACGTGGGAACCGTGGTGACAGTCTAATCATCGTGTCATCCTGTCTGACACGTCCATGTCGGACAAAGCCGGCCATTACCTGCGGGGACCACATCGATTTCGGAAGCCGTCATTACTGAGATTTGGCGCCTTTTGTTAGGACCACAATGGCGCCATCCAATTCTATGTCTGGGGCGACCATTAAACTTTTTTTTTTCACGTCTCTCTACTTTAAATGGCCAGCGTGCGACACCTAATCTCATGGAATTATACATAGGAGCGATATTGAACATTTGCTAGCCAATTCTTATGGAGATGCATTTGGCATTTACAATCTATTGTTCCTATAGAAATCCACAAATTACAGCTAACCACAGATCCCCCAATTAAATTAATGTTCTTCCATTGAACGGATATTTGATCGGCTCCTACATAATCAATATTTTGCTGAACAATGATCATTTAGATATTTAGAAATTGATTTTGAAAACTTCGATTAGTTTTTGAAGGGCATTTAAAAGCTTTCCTATAAAAACGTATTATATAAATTGATAAAGAATGAGTAATTCTTCGAAATAATTTGAAAAACTTGTATTTTCTTTCTTTCAGAATTCAAGTATGCGCCTTTTTTTATATAATTATGTTCAATGGATCGCCTTTTGAGACTCAAAAGTACTGATATAGTTTGATGTTTTCGATTAAGAAAGATAACGATTTCTTCTAAATCTATTTTGACGAATAAAGCGTTTTATTAATATATATGTAGGAAAATAAGAAAACATAGTAAAATGGTCAGGTGTTGATATTAGAAACAACATATCCTGATCGATAACATGAGAATTTTAGCATGGACGAGATTTTTTTACCCATTCCTAATCTGAAGAAAACATCAGTGTTGGTTATAATTCGCTAAATATATAACTCAAGGAATTAAAACGGCTCGGGTTTTATCTAGTTTCGAACTCAAGATACAATCGCCGTGGGTCATCTAAGGTGTTTCAGATAAGGGGAGTCGGCTAATGAATCCATATATATATAGTCAAGCTAGATAACCAGGGAAAAGGTATGAGGTTGTGTTAAGTAAGAAGACCGAAGAGATGAGACTTAAGAAATGGGCAAGGGTATGGACAATCAGATGTGGAAGGTCGGATAATGAATCCATATAATATATGCAACATAGATAACCAGCGAAGAAAGGATGGTAAGAGATCGTGCTAAGTAAGAAGACCGAAGAGATGGGACTTAAGAAATGGGCAAGGGTATGGACAATCAGATGTGGAAGGTCGGATAATGAATCCATATAATATATGCAACATAGATAACCAGCTAAGAGAGTGTGGTAAGTGGTTTTACTAAGAAAGAACGCCGGAGAGATAGGACTTGAGAAATGAGAAAGGGGCAATCAGATCTGGAGTCAGCTTATGAATCCATATAATAGAGTCAAACTAGATAACCAGGGAAAAGGTAAGAGGTTGTGTTAGGTAAGAAAACCGAAGATATGGGACTTGAGAAAGGGTATAGACTTAAGAAATGGGCAAGGGTATGGACAATCAGATCTGGAAGGTCGGATAATGAATTCATATATAGAGTCAAGCAAGATAACCAGCGAAAAGGTAAGAGGTTGAGCTAAGTAAGAAGGCCGAAGAGATGGGACTTAAGAAATGAGAAAGGGGCAATCAGATCTGGTGTCAGCTAATGAATCCATATAGTCAAGCTATATAACCAGAAAAGAGAGGATGGTAAAAGGTTGAGCTAAGTAAGAAGGCCGAAGAGATGGGACTTAAAGGAATGGGTCGGTCAATCAGCACCCCATCCTGCGGGGATGAGTCAGGGGGACAGATCTCGGCTTATCGGATTAGTTGAATCCCACAGGGGCAATTTGCTGCTAATTTCTTCTTTCCGGACCGCAGTCCATAGTGTGGATGTTCTTCTTCCATAATTCTTCTTCTATGGACCTCTACTTCAGGATTTTAATAATACGTATTGCCTACTCTTTATTCTCTCTCTTTATCTCTTTATCAAGAAATATGGGTTAAGAGGGTTTGAAAATATACAAGGTACGATCAAAAGGTAACTGAATTTTTTATGAAAAATCAAGAGTTAAAATCAATTATAAAAAAAAAGAATTATTTTAGATTAAAGAATAAACAACAAATAAAGACTGGCAACACTGGTAATAGCGCATGCGTAAATCTAATTGTAAAAAGATAAAGGTTCTTGTAAGGATTGTCAAATGTAAATAATTTTGTAATGTCGATTTTTTTAAACAAAGAGCTAACATTCTGCTCGAAATAAAATAAATCGTTTACATAGACAATACATTTTTTTTGAAAAGGAAGCGTATGGAGATGAAACAATTCTAAAAAATCAAGTACATTTCTGGTACAAAAGATTTAAAGATCAGAGTATCGAGAATGATCCAAGGTCAGAACGTCCCTCAACTTGACGATGGAGCACAACATCCAGCAGGTTAGTGATTTAATTTATGCTGATAGAAAAATAAATTATTAAAATTACAAATATATTCTCACAATGAGTATCTTTTTTATCTAAAAAACGCTAGCTTTCAAGCGTTAATCGCTTTTCAACGGGCTTACTATAATATCGACTTTATCCCACCAGAAATAATTACAAAAAAAGTCGATATTATAGTAAGCCCGTTGAAGAGCGATTAACGCTTGAAAGCTAGCGTTTTTTTTTTTAAATAAAAAAGATAATCATTATGATAATATATTTGTAATTTTAATACTTTTTTCACAATTCTATCATGAATAGAAAAATAAATATTGAAACGATAGTGGAGATTGTTAGAATCCCATATGGTAGCTGCCAAAGCATTGTTCATGAACATTTAAACATGAAAAAAAAATCTTTGTGGTTACTTTGTTCCACGACATCTAATCGTACAATAAAAACAGAACAGATTAGAAATTTGTAGTGATTTAATTGAAAGTCCAGTTAATAAACGATATTTTAAAAAAGAAAAATAACTGGAGATGAAACTTGGTGCTATCTTTATGATCCACAAACAAAGAAGCAATCACTTAAATTGGGCACTCCGAGTTCTCCTAGGAAGAAAAAAAAAAGTTTGTCTTGACCGATCAAATGGAAAAAGTGATGCTTATTGTTTTTTTGACTACCAAGGAGTTGTACATTGTAAGTTTATTCCAGAGGGAACTCAATAAAAACACATACAAAGAAATACTTGTGCGTCTTATAGATTCAATACGAAGGAAAAGTAAATAGCTCTTTCAGTCATAACAATGAAAATTGCTTCATGACAACACCCCTGCCCATAAAGCCACCATGGTTATGGATTATTTAGCTAAGTACTCGGTGACTGTTTATCACATCCTTCTTATTCCCCAGACCTCTCTCCCCCTGTGATTTATTTTATTTTCCTAAGCTCAAACTTGCGTTAAAAGAAAAAAATCGTCATCTAAAGAGATTATTGAAAATGCGACAGCTGAAATAAACAAGCTCAGGAAAATGGACTATGAAACCGCTTTTAAACAACTTTCTGACCGCTGGAAAAATGTGTAGATAATGGAGGGTCCTATTTAGGAAAAAATATAATGAATAAAAAACTCTTATTAAAAGGCATTGGAAACGAGAAAATAAATAGTCCAGCTTCAACCACTAGACAATTAGATCTATATGAAATAAAAATAAAAGCGGTGGGGATCGGTAATCGTATATTGAGTGAAGAGGTCAAATATTTGAAGTATAAAAACTTGCCATAGAAGCATAGGGCGCCTCTCCCGTCAAAATAAACGTCAAATCCTGACGCCATCCATTGATCGTCGCCGCAACTAGTGGCCTCGGGTCGGCGACAAAGCCACAACACCAGCTTTGACAAACTGTGAAGCGTCAACTTAAGAGACCATGGTTTTGGGCTAATGGCCCTCGTCAGTCTAGGGCGGACTTTCCATCTATATGGAAACTTGCTTATAACTTGCTCCATATATATTAAAGTTTGATATTCATGATAATAATACGTATATAAATGAATAATTCTCTAATATCTTCATTCAAAGTCAAAGATCACAGTAAAAATCCAATTAGGAATTCTTTATTCGGAGAATCGATAAAGAGAGCGAGAGAGTTGACATTTTATGTTTTCGAACATCAGGTAATAAGGCTTTACTCTTCAAGTTAAAGAGTTCATCTCTACATGATTATTCCACTTATCCACTTTATCTTTCTTCAGCGCCATCTACTATTCAGATATTTTCAGACTTCCATCTATATAGAAAGTTACCAATCGGCCAATATATATACAAATAATCTATAATAAATAAAATATATCTATACAAATAAAGGAAACTTCTTTAGTATAAATAAACGCATAAACTAAGAGATTCAACCAAGCTACTCAGCCAACTGAATATCTGCCTTTTTAGAAATTTCTAAGGGCATCGTGATTTCTGTGTGGATATCATGAAATATATCCGCCTTAGACGTTTACAGTTGATTACAAGCGATTTCATAGTTCATTTTTCTGAGCTTGTTTATTTCAGCCGTCGCATTTTCAATAATCTCTTTAGATGACGAAAAGCGTTTTCCTTTTAACGCAAGTTTGAGCTTAGAAAAATAAAAGAACTCACAGAGAGATAGGTCTGGGGAATACGGAGGATGTGATAAAACAGTCACAGAGTACTTAGCTAAATAATCCATAACCAAGGTGGCTTTATGGGCAGGGGCATTGTCATGAAGCAAATTCCATTGTTATGACTAAAAGAGCTAGTTCCTTTTCCTTCGTATTGAATCTCTAAGACGCACATGTATTTATTTGTGTGTAAAAGGCCATTAGCCCGAAACCATGGTCTCCAGGTTGGCAATTCTCAATTTGTCAAAACTGGTGTTGTAGCTTTGTCACCGAATCGAGATCGTTAGTTTACAGAAGATAGAAGAAGAATGACTATCTAATATTTGCATCGATCTAGTAGAAAAAAATTGGCCAAAAATAGATGGAAATGTTTATCATTAATTAACAAAAAGCTTCTATAAATTATTATAATCTTAATCAAATAATTGTTGAAATTTGATCTACATATGATTTTAAAAAGATCTGAATAATTCCATCATCAACATACCAAGTATGTTACCATTATCAATAAGCCAATCAATGCAATAGATGTGAATCTCCTGTATATATGAATTAAATAAGGTTTCTGGAGATTGATTTATTTTTATTTGTTGTATATTTATTAATTAATTGTTCCACAGAGTGTGTGTGTAAGCTCACAGGTAAATAGGCGCTAACTGAAAAGAATAAAAAGTTCCTTTGTCCAATATTAGTTTCACTTTTATATTTTGTTCTCTCTCTTGTAAATCAATAAATATAATGTTTAATTAATAATTATTGGAACCAGTTTCATTAAAAATTCTAAGCAAGGTCAATATTATTTTTATTGTAATCTCAAGCTTTCGGGTATTACCACCCTTCTACAGGCTTACAACAATAAACAATAATGAAACGCTGTTAAATTATCCATTGTTGTAATCCTGTAGAAGGGCAGAAATGCTTGAAAACTTGAGATTACAATAAAAATGAAAAGAAAATCATATCTAGAAACCTGTTGCATTATACAATTAAAAGGTCAACTAAACTTGAAAATTATAAAAAGGTTTAGATATAAGGTTATCTCAAAAAGCTCATGTTTTTCTTAAAACGTTGTTTTTCTTATTGGCGAATAATATTGTATATCAAAGAAATAATGTATTATTTAATTTAATTATACAATGAAAATATTTGGAAACAGATTTAATTTAATTATTCAATATAAATAATGATCGAAATATTTTTTTTGTGTGCTTGCTCAAGATTCCCTAGCTGTAGATGGTTTTGTTGAGTTGTTGATAATTGTCGACTTGTCGTGCTGACGTCATCAATAAATACTTTCACATTCCCAGATATACAAATACTTGATTTTCTACGCTACAATATTATTACGGCTAATACATAATAATACAATTACTTTATGAAAATTCGAAACTATTTTAGACGCGTAAGATTCTTTTTGAAATTAAACAATATCTACTGCCCATACTGCAACGGAAAAATTAAATGGAGGGCCTGGCTCACTTTTCCATTGCAGTAAGGGACAGTAGAAATTGTTTAATTTCAAAAAGAATCTTATGCGTCTAAAATAGTTTCGAATTTTCATAACAGATGGCGCGTTAGTGAATCCTGATACAATTACTTTAAACATAATACAAATATATTATACATAACGGCAAATAATATTATGGAGAATAATATTGGTATTTAAATTTTTGCAGGTTTTTGCGAACTTTTGGGAGAACCTTGTATTATGACATGTTTCATGGTTGAAGAATACTTATAGAATTGCCAGAATTGACGGAATTTGATGTGTTTACAGAGTTTCAACGTTAATTGAATCCATTTGGACGGTCGGCAAGTGTCACCCAGGGGAAGGGAGATGGCGACAAAAGGGAAAGTTTGCCGTCAAGATTATGCAACAATGGACACTAATAGCTTGTCACACGTTTTACTGGACATTCACCGTGTTGACAGACAGGATTAGAGGAACGTTTGTCTATAATCTTGTGAAACAGTTTAAATAGCCTATCGCAAATATTTATATAATCGTTTAATTAACACTCATTGACAAAATTTATGGAATTTTCATGTTTTAATGTCGCTGATTATCTTTTTTTTTTTAAGAAAACGGAGACAATTTTGTTCACACTTGGTTATCTCGTGTGTCTTCAATAAAGGTCACTGTGTATTAAATATCTTTCATAGTTATTGTCCGAATCCCGATATACATGCTAAAAGGTACAACTTCCTTAAGTTTTGTTCATGGGTGTATGAAAAAAATTAAAGTCGTATAAGCTTATGATTTTGCTTTGTTTTAAAAATGAATCGATGTTGGTTCCATATGCTTTAATTGAATATTACACCTTAGTTCTATATATTTTATTGCTAAAAAGGAACACAACAAAACAAAAAAGAAACTAGAATTGCAAATGATTTGATAACTAACAAAGGAAAAAAAAAACAATAATAATAATAAAAATGATGATGATAAAAAATTGGATATGTCTGCCAAAAAATGTTTCTATGAAATAAAAAATAAGAATAATTACAAACTTAACATATAAACTTTAAACAATGGGTGTCTTTAATATTTGTGAAAAGAGGAAAAAGTAAAAGGAGATGATCAATGAAGATGATAAAGAAGAAAATGGAAAGTGCATATTCTCTTACTCTCTCTTTGGCTATGTTACAAAACGTTGTTTAAATGACTTAATGATAGATACACACCAACCTTCACAATTTATTACGCGATGTATATCAGCGACTTACTATAAAAGGAAGAAAGTTTAACACGAAGTCGACTTTTTTCGACAATATTCAACAATGGTCCCTGAGACAGGTTTTAATTAACATCCAGATATTCAACAATGTTGTCTGTGCAACAGGTTCTAATTGGCACCCACGAGTTCAACACTGATCGCTGAAAAACTCCAACACTAAAAACCTAGACATCCAAGACTTATTGCTGAAGAAATTACCAATTAAAATCCAGACATTCGAAAATGATCGCTGAATGCAGCAACAATAAGCAACCCAGACATCCAACAATGATCGCTAAACTCAGTAACCATTTGAACTCAGACATCCAACAATAATAGCTAAAGCCAGTAACCATTTGAACTCAGACATCCAACAATAATAGCTAAAGCCAGTAACCATTTGAACTCAGACTTTCCAGCCACAATAGCTGCGGAGAGTGACAGTAAAGCCACGAACATTTAAACACATCATCGCTGAATGCAACAATAAAAAACTCAGACATTCAACAATGATCGCTGAAGGCAATAACAATGTGAATTCAGACTTCCAACCATAATAGCTGAGCTCAGTAACACTAAAGCCCCGTATATTCAAAGAGACATCATCGCTAAATGTAGCAACAATAAGAAACTCAGGCATCCAACAATGATCGCTAAAGACAATAACAATGTGAACTCAGAATTCTATCTACAATCCTTGCGGAGAATGAAACTAAAGCTGAAGTTTCGAGCAATGGCCCTCATCACTACAGGGATGGCATCATAGCAACCTACAAGAGGAGTTATGGAATCGGTCAAAATTACCAAAAAGGTGTTTAATCTGGTAAAGTCTAAATTATGCCACTTTTGGTACATGAATTCTATCCTCCCAACACTTTATAGCATAAATATGATATATATATTATTGTATTTCATTTTGAAATCATATTTATTACAACAACAACAACAACAAAAAAGCCTTTATTTAGGGCCTCTCGCCCTATACAGGATTCGCCAGTTTACAATGGATGGGGAGAACACTGTGTGGCCTTTTTCCGGGATATAGTCTTGTGGAATCCAAATATCTCCATCGCTATATACCTATTCTTTGATATTTGATTAATTAGTGCTGGAAATGAAGGACAAAGTAGCCCCGTTTTATCATTTAGTTTTCGTCTTTCCTCAGACAGAGCAGCACAGTCAAATAAGTAGTGCAACATCTCCGTTGTTATTTCTGATCCACAGAAAGTGCATATATTTATTACTCCTTTTTATATATTTATTTCACAGTTATTTCAAATTTTTATGGTTTTATTATATTTTTATTTCTTTAATTAATTCGAAATATTTTAATTATCAATATTTATTTATATTACATTGTTTTTCTTTTGATTATATTTACTTTGTTTAGAATGTATATCATAGATGGTTTTATCGTCCAATAATCTTGTAAGACGTCCGTGGCTCACCTGAAGTACGCGACCTGCTGTATGCTTCATAACAAAAACCTCGTAAAAGATGGACGATTGGTCCATCGAAATATTGGATTAATAAATAATCTTTAAATCCAAAATAAGTCCTATTTTTAAATATACGATATAATTACACATTTCATAATATTTTCAGCTCTAAATTTCGAGTTAAACTAAACATGTATCGCAATAAAATACAAACAAATTAAATTCTCTGTATTCAGTCTATCTGTTAAACTCTAAAACTATTAAAAAGACCAATCATAGATTCTCACAGAAATTATTTTCAATACCTAATCAAAATATAACTATTCCGTGTATGTATTGATTTGTTTAATTTTGTTGCTAGGATTCGCTACAAACAGTTTTTTTTTTTTAAGAAATACAAAATCGAAGCTAAGATTGATGTTTTCTGAGGTCTGTAGAGTTAGGTAGTAAATTCATGTTCAAAGTTTGAATAATTGATTTTCATTGTTCTAATAGAGATTATTGTTGTAAAAGCATTAGTTGATGACAGTTGATGAGTTTTGAACTGTGAAATTGTATTGTGTGACAAAATTTATAATAAAAATAAGATTTACTTTTTATAATAAGAAGAATGGTTGAATATTTACTTATACAAATAACAATCCAAGTGGGGGTTGGTGAAAGGATGGTCTAAACTGTTGTTTTCGACCGCTATGACCCGGGTTCGATTCCCACATTGGACACTTTTTTTCTGATTAAAAAAAAAATCTCCTATGGCCCTCGATTCTTGCAAAAGTCCAACCCCACCAGCGAGTGAAAGTAACCAAATGAGGCTCTGGCACATTTCTAAGTGCAAGGTCGAACTGCTTTTCACGTGTGTAGATACGAGGTGTGTTCAAAAGGTATCGCGACTTTTGTGTTTTTTTCAAAAATTATTTATTTATTCATGAATACCTATTTTGTCCCCTTCAAAGTAATTCCCATGAGATATTATACACTTGTGCCAACGGTTTTTCCAATCTTCGAAGCACTTCAAAAAAATCATTTTTAAAAATCTTTTTCAGCTCCTCCTTCGATGCCGTCTTTATCTCGTCAAGCGTAGCGTAACGTCGTCCTTTCATGGGCCTCTTCAGTTTAGGGAACAAGAAAAAGTCACAGGGAGCCAGATCGGAGGAATACGGTCGCTGCGCGCGCGGCATCATTAGTGTGTTGTTTTTGGCCAAAAAGTCGCGCACAAGCAACGATGTGTGAGCAGGGGCGTTATCGTGGTGCAAAAGCCAATTTTTGTTCTTCCACAAATCCGGGCGTTTCTGGCGGATTGCTTCGCGAAAATTGCGCATAACTTGCAGGTAATATTCCTTATTGACCGTTCTACCCTGTGGCAAGAACTCATGATGGCACCACGCCCCTGCAATCGAAGAAAACTGTCAGCAAAACTTTCACATTCGACCGAACTTTTCGCGCTTTTTTCGGTCTTGGTTCGTGCGGCAGCTTCCATTGAGATGATTGAGCTTTGGTTTCCACGTCATAACCATAAACCCACGCTTCGTCACCAGTTATGACCCTCTGGAGCAAATTTGGGTCGTCGCGGACAGAGTCCAACATCTCATTAGCAATGTTCATGCGATGCTGTTTTTGGTCGCAATTGAGCAATTTTGGTACGAATTTCGCGGCGACCCGTCTCATGCCCAAATCATTGATAAAAATCGAATGGCACGAGCCAATCGATATGTTTAGGTCCTCAGCAACTTCTCTAACGGTGATTCGACAATCGGCCAATTACATTTTCTCCACTTCATTAATTTTTTCGTCTGTTGTTGAAGTGCTCGGGCGTCCGGAACGCTCTTCGTCGTTCACATCTTCTCGGCCTTCTGAGAACATTTTGTTCCACCGATAAACGTTGCTTCGGTCCAAGGTAGCTTCTCCGTATGCCACAGTCAACATTCGGAATGCATCCGCGCACTTAATTTCGTTTTTCACACAAAATTTGATACAGGTTCTTTGATCCATTTTTTTAATAGGTAAAAATCGAAGACGATCCAAAACACCTGCAAGCAAAGCAGCTGTCAACAATTAAGTGAACATTCAAAATGGCCGAGCTTGTCGGCATAAGTGAGAGACATGAGTACCAACATAAAGCCACAAAAAGATCGAAATTCGAATATACGTAACCCGCGAAAATTCAAAATTCGCGATACTTTTTGAACACACCTCGTATGTGGTGCACTTACAGTAAAAGCAGCCGTATACTTCTACCCACCATGATTACCATGGCCTGTACCACGTGTACTAGGGATAAGAAAACAAAAAACTATCCAAGTTGGTTCATATATTTTCTGATATTAGAAAATGATCAAGACCAGAAAGAGCAAATATATATATACAGAGAAAGCCACCAAGAGAAGTCAATGAGAGATTTCCGTAAATCAACAGGGTCCTGAAATCTGAAAATTTTCTGTGAAAGTAAATAAACACAAAATTAACGTCAGACAAACAAAGTCATCCAGTACCTTTCACATATCAGAACTATATGTTATAACCATATTCAAATATGACTTTTAGAAGACAAAGAAATTAATCTCCTTCTTCTTTCTTATCTCATTTTAAAGATTCCACCCTTCATTGTAGCATATAAAAGCAGAATGATCCAATACAGTATTAGAGCTATAAAGAGGCCGTATGGTAGATTCAATTGGCGATATCACTGGGAGGGTTCACCACTAATGAGCCAAGCTTCCCCAATATTTTTTCATCGCAGTAAGGACAGTAGAAGTTTGATTTATTTATGAAAAGAAACATTCGCGTCTTAATGTCTTTATTCGTTAAATATTTCTTATCCCCATTTTATCATATAGAGTATCAAGCTTGTGAAGCAAAGAAATGAAATACTGATGAGTAACATTATTCCATATAGGTTTGTTCTCTATCTGAATCTATCTAAGATTGCACAAGAAGAGTGTAAAGATAGGAAATAGGAGGATTTAAAAGCGCGAATGTTTCTTTTATACATAAAACGAACTTCTACTGTCCTTACTGCGATGAAAAATATATTGGGAGGGCTTGGCTCATCAGTGGTGAACCCTCCCAGTGATATCGCCAATTTAATCCACCAGACCGCTTCTCAGAGCTCTAATACTGTATTGGATCATTCTGCTTTTATATGCTACACTGAAGGATGGAATCGTAGAAATGGTTTTCAAGTAAACTATGGACATAAGCTTACATAAGCTTGAATGTAATCCTGCTGTCCTGTAAGCTTATGTCCATAGTTTACTTGAAAACCATTTCTAAGATTCCATCCTTCAGTGTAGCATATAAAAGCAAAATGATCCAATACAGTATTAGAGCTCTGAGAAGCGGTCTGGTGGATTAAATTGGCGAAACCGCTGGGAGGGTTCACCACTGATGAGCCAAGCCCTCCCAATATATTTTTCATCGCAGTAAGGACATTAGAAGTTCGTTTTATGTATAAAAGAAACATTCGCGCTTTTAAATCCTTTTATTTTATATGTATAGATGGCGCGTTATTGCTCTGTGTTAATTTATTCCTAACAGGAAATAGGGTTATTAGTAGGAAAACAACAGGATTAAAAAAAAAAGTATTAATCAACCAGGCGCGATATTGAAATATTTGCTCCTAATACAGAAGAAACAACAAACAAATTAGAACTTAGAATTGAATATTTATAAATTTACATGTACTCGTATTAATCGACAGAGTTCATAAAATGTATATAGACCAAGTGGCTGAGGTGAAAGAGTTAGATCATTTATATCAGGGATCAATCGATGTTTCACTTCTGTAAAGTTCGGACAGTCATAGATAAGGTGAAGAGCAGTTTGTTCAGTTTCTCTACAGGAAAAATTTCGGTAACCTATACTTCATTCAGTGTAGAACAGTCCGCTAGGGGCCCAAGCCAGTGTAAGATAGAGAGACTATATGTTAAAGTACTGATTTGAGTATGAATATAAGTTTTGTATGAAAATTAGAAACTATTTTAGACGCTTATATATTTTTTTTTAATTCTATTTTTTTTTCTTTAAAAAATTATTTCGAGAGATTGCTCCCTCTTTATCAATTTATTGCACAGTGAATTTAATTTACAAATTATTGTAGATCATATGAAAACAACATTTTAGAGGCGTAAGATTCTTTTTGAAATTAAACAATTTCTACTGCGCTTACTGCAATGGAAAAATTATATGGAGGGCCTGGCTCATCAGTGGTGAACCCTCCCCAGTTTAATCTACCATACCGCTGTTATAGTGCATCTTTCGATCTTCCTTTTATAGTGATACTGTTGTTAGACTCTTTGAATGGATATTTTAGATGAATTATAGACATAGTTTCTAATTTTCATAACAGATGGCGCGCTAGTGCATTGTAATATAAGTTTTGTATAAAATAGAAACTTTTAGATATTTACGTGTAAGTGACAATAAAAATAGAAATAATGATCACAATTTTATCTTTTTTAAATTTGCTGGATTCGTTGTTTAGAAATCTTGTTGTTCTTGTCCTAAAATCTCTTTATTAAGTACTTCTCAGAAAGGTTATTCACATATTAAACAAAATGTTAACGCGGAATTCAATCCCGGTTCATGGCTGTCGGGAATCGAGGGTGTTACCCACTAGTTCACCGACTTTATTGTTTAAAAATATTGAGAGAACGAGCTATATAAATATATATGAATACAATTAATTGAAATTTAAAGTAAACATGAAATTTTATGGAAATTTTAATTTCAAATATTATTTTTTATCAAAATAATTTTGATTAAAATCTCAATTTTTACTTATGATTTTCAAGTTTTTAATTTCTTCGATTTGTTTAAGGTTAGATGAATTCAAAATAAATTAAAACTTTATTAAAATTACTCTATTGTTTCTCTCTATATATAGTTTGAAATAAATTAAAAACTTTATTAAAATTTTAAAAAATTACTTATAACGTTTGAAAACTTTTAAATTTGGTTTTAAAATATATGTTAACTTTGAAATAGGTTAATGGTGTATTTTTACAAACCATTATTGGCAACTGCATCTATATTCATGGACAAAATTTAAGGAGGTTGTACCTTTTAGTAGGTATATGTATATATATTTCTAGTTTTTTTTTAAGGAGAACGTTCGAATTTACATGTATGGGAAATTCACCGTTATATAAGGAAATAAGGAGTGGTTTATGTTTTGAATATGAAACTTCCTTAAGTTTTGTCCATGAGTGTATCTTTCAGAGTTATTGTCTGAATCCCGATATACATGCTAAAAAGTACAACTTCCTTAAGTTTTGTCCATGAGTGAATCTTTCAGAGTTATTGTCTGAATCCCGATATACATGCTAAAAGGTACAACTTCCTTAAGTTGTGTCCATGAGTGTATCTTTCAGAGTTATTGTCTGAATCCCGATATACATGCTAAAAGGTACAACTTCCTTAAGTTGTGTCCATGAGTGTATCTTTCAGAGTTATTGTCTGAATCCCGATATACGTGCTAAAAGGTACAACTTCCTTAAGTTGTGTCCATGAGTGTATCTTTCAGAGTTATTGTCTGAATCCCGATATACATGCTAAAAGGTACAACTTCCTTAAGTTGTGTCCATGAGTGTATCTTTCAGAGTTATTGTCTGAATCCCGATATACATGCTAAAAGGTACAACTTCCTTAAGTTTTGTCCATGAGTGTATCTTTCAGAGTTATTGTCTGAATCCCGATATACATGCTAAAAGGTACAACTTCCTTAAGTTTTGTCCATGAGTGTATCTTTCAGAGTTATTGTCTGAATCCCGATATACATGCTAAAAGGTACAACTTCCTTAAGTTTTGTCCATGAGTGTATCTTTCAGAGTTATTGTCTGAATCCCGATATACATGCTAAAAGGTACAACTTCCTTAAGTTTTGTCCATGAGTGTATCTTTCAGAGTTATTGTCTGAATCCCGATATACATGCTAAAATGTACAACTTCCTTAAGTTTTGTCCATGAGTGTATCTTTCAGAGTTATTGTGTGAATCCCGATATACATGCTAAAAGGTACAACTTCCTTAAGTTTTGTCCATGAGTGTATCTTTCAGAGTTATTGTCTGAATCCCGATATACATGCTAAAAGGTACAACTTCCTTAAGTTTTGTCCATGAGTGTATCTTTCAGAGTTATTGTCTGAATCCCGATATACATGCTAAAAGGTACAACTTCCTTAAGTTTTGTCCATGAGTGTATCTTTCAGAGTTATTGTCTGAATCCCGATATACATGCTAAAAGGTACAACTTCCTTAAGTTTTGTCCATGAGTGTATCTTTCAGAGTTATTGTCTGAATCCCGATATACATGCTAAAAGGTACAACTTCCTTAAGTTTTGTCCATGAGTATATCTTTAAGAGTTATTGTCTGAATCCCGATATACATGCTATAAGGTATAACTTCCTTAAATTTTGTCCATGAGTGTATCTTTCAGAGTTATTGTCTGAATCCCGATATACATTTTAAAAGGTACAACTTCCTTAAGTTTTGTCCATGAGTATATCTTTCAGAGTTATTGTCTGAATCCCGATATACATGTTAAAAGGTACAACTTCCTTAAGTTTTGTCCATGAGTATATCTTTAAGAGTTATTGTCTGAATCCCGATATACATGCTATAAGGTATAACTTCCTTAAATTTTGTCCATGAGTGTATCTTTCAGAGTTATTGTCTGAATCCCGATATACATTTTAAAAGGTACAACTTCCTTAAGTTTTGTCCATGAGTATATCTTTCAGAGTTATTGTCTGAATCCCGATATACATGCTAAAAGGTACAACTTCCTTAAGTTTTGTCCATGAGTATATCTTTAAGAGTTATTGTCTGAATCCCGATATACATGCTATAAGGTATAACTTCCTTAAATTTTGTCCATGAGTGTATCTTTCAGAGTTATTGTCTGAATCCCGATATACATTTTAAAAGGTACAACTTCCTTAAGTTTTGTCCATGAGTATATCTTTAAGAGTTATTGTCTGAATCCCGATATACTTGCTAAAAGGTACAACTCCCTTTAGTTTTGTCCATGGGTGTATATTTAAGAGTTATTGTCTGAATCCCGATATACATGCTAAAAGGTACAACTTCCTTAAGTTTTGTCCATGAGTGTATCTTTCAGAGTTATTGTCTGAATCCCGATATATATGCTAAAAGGTACAACTTCTTTAAGTTTTGTCCATGAATGTATTTTTCAGAGTGATTGTCTGAATCCTGAAATACATACTAAAAGGTACAACTTCCTTAAGTTTTGTCCATGAATGTATTTTTCAGAGTGATTGTCTGAATCCTGAAATACAAAATAAAAAGTACAACTTCCTTAAGTTTTGTCCATGAGTGTATTTTTCAGAGTTATTGTCTGAATCCCGATATACATACTAAAAGGTACAACTTCCTTAAGTTTTGTCCATGAGTGTATCTTTCAGAGTTATTGTCTGAATCCCGATATACATGCTAAAAGGTACAACTTCCATAAGTTTTGTCCATGAGTGTATCTTTCAAAGTTATTGTCTGAATCCTGATATACATACTAAAAGGTACTGCTTCCTTAAGTTTTGTCCATGAATGTATTTTTCAGAGTGATTGTCTGAATCTTGAAATACATACTAAAAGGTACAACTTCCTTAAGTTTTGTCCATGAGTGTATTTTTCAGAGTGATTGTCTGAATCCCGATATACATGCTAAAAGGTACAACTTCCTTAAGTTTTGTCCATGAGTGTATCTCTCAGAGTTATTGTCTGAATCCCGATATACATGCTGAAAGGTACAACTTCCTTACGTTTTGTCCATGCGTGTATCTTTCAGAGTTATTGTCTGAATCCCGATATACATGCTAAAAGGCACAACTTCCTTAAGTTTTGTCCATGAGTGTATATTTCAGAGTTATTGTCTGAATCCGGATATACATGCTAAAAGGTACAACTTCCTTAAGTTTTGCCCATGAGTGTATCTTTCAGAGTTATTGTCCAAATATCGATATACATGCTAAAAGGTGCAATTTCCTTAAGTTTTGTCCATGAGTGTATCTTTCAGAGTTATTGTCTGAATCCTGATATACATGCTAAAAGGTACAACTTCCTTAAGTTTTGTCCATGAGTGTATTTTTCAGAGTGATTGTCTGAATCCCGATATACATGCTGAAAGGTACAACTTCCTTACGTTTTGTCCATGAGTGTATCTTTCAGAGTTATTGTCTGAATCCCGATATACATGCTAAAAGGTACAACTTCCTTAAGTTTTGTCCATGAGTGTATCTTACAGAGTTATTGTCTAAATATCGATATACATGCTAAAAGGTGCAATTTCCTTAAGTTTTGTCCATGAGTGTATCTTTCAGAGTTATTGTCTTAATCCTGATATACATGCTAAAAGGTACAACTTCCTTAAGTTTTGTCCATGAGTGTATCTTTCAGAGTTATTGTCTAAATATCGATATACATGCTAAAAGGTGCAATTTCCTTAAGTTTTGTCCATGAGTGTATCTTTCAGAGTTATTGTCTGAATCCTGATATACATGCTAAAAGGTACAACTTCCTTAAGTTTTGTCCATGAGTGTATCTTTCAGAGTTATTGTCTAAATATCGATATACATGCTAAAAGGTGCAATTTCCTTAAGTTTTGTCCATGAGTGTATCTTTCAGAGTTATTGTCTGAATCCCGATATTCATGCTAAAAGGTACAACTTCCTTAAGTTTTGTCCATGAGTGTATCTCTCAGAGTTATTGTCTGAATCCCGATATACATGCTGAAAGGTACAACTTCCTTAAGTTTTGTCCATGAGTGTATCTTTCAGAGTTATTGTCTGAATCCCGATATACATGCAAAAAGGTACAACTTCCTTAAGTTTTGTCCATGAATGTATATTTCAGAGTTATTGTCTGAATCCCGATATACATGCAAAAAGTTTTTTTTTATCCCTAGTACACGTGGGACAGGCCATAATAATCATATTGGGTAGAAAACTGTTTTTACTGTTAGTTCACCTCATGTCTACACATATGAAAAAGCAGCTCGACTTTGCACTTACAAATGTGGCAGAGCCTCGTTTGGTTACTTGCACACGCTGGTGGGGATTGACTTTTACAAGAACCGGGGGGCCATTGGTGCATTTTCTTTTAAATCAGAAAAATTGCCCAATATGGGAATCGAACCCAGGTCGTAGCGGTCTAAAACCAACGGTTTAGTTGCCTGGAAAGAATAATAAGCTGCTATATCTGATTATAATGACATAGATCACAGAGGTCTAGAGAAGAGAAGGCAATAAAATACATATACAGTTCATTTTTATAACAACTATATACAAAAAAAACTATAATAAAATTATTCAAATAATATATCTACAAAGGATATAGATATACACGATATCAAATGATTTATAAAAAAAATCAAAATAACATAGAGTATCATAAATTAACACAAAGCAATAACGCGCCATCTATATATATATATAATAAAAGGATTTAAAAGCACGAATGTTTCTTTTATACATAATACAAACTTCTACTGCCCTTACTGCGATGAAAAAATATATTGGGAGGGCTGGGCTCATCAGTGGTGAACCCTCCCAGCTGTTTCGCCAATTTAATCCACCAGACCGCTTCTCAGAGCTCTAATACTGTATTGGACGATTCTGCTTATATACGCAGCACTGAAGGGTGGAATCTCAGAAATGGTTTTCAAGAAAACTATGGACATAAGCTTATAGGAAAGTAGAATTACATTCAAATATTTGCATCGAGCTATGCTCTTCCGCAAACAATGAAGACAAGGTCAGTTAGGCATAAATTAACACAAAACACCACTGATGAGCCAAGCCCTCTCAATATATATTTTCATCGCAGTAAGGACAGTAGAAGTTTTTATTATGTATAAAGGAAACATTCGTGCTTTTAAATCCTTTCATTTTATATGTAACATAGAGTATCTTCAAACATAGAGTATGTTCAGTAGAAACACACACACTGGTAAAAAATGAGTAGTCAAAGAAAGTATTTGTTGAGTTTATTTAAAGTGAAGAATAGGTATAAAAGAAATTCCAGAATATAGATTTAAAAAAAAATTAAAACGAAACCTGTCAATTATAATTGTTATAAAAATAATTATTAGGTCAAATACATTCATGGACAAAATTAAGGAAGTTGTACCTTTTAACATGTATATCAAGATTCAGGTAATAACTCTGAAAGGTATTACAGTAACCTTTACTGAAGACATACGAGATAACCAAGTGTGCACAAAACTGTCTCTGTCTCCTTAAAATAGACAGACGACCAGCGACAGACGTTCCACTTCCTTAAGTTTTGTTCAAGAGTGTATGTTACAAACATATTCCAGTTTCTGTAATCTATAACTAGTTCCTGAGGTAAGAGCTGTGAAATGGTAATGTTTAGCTGAAATCTAAATGGATTAAATAAAACACTATAACGGAATAATCTATCAAAGAGAATCACTTTAAAATAAAAAATCTTAACACCATTAACAATCAGACCTTATTTACTGTAGAAATAGTCAATAATATGGCAATTAATGGTAAATTTAAATAACACTAAGAGAATTCGAAAATACATTACCACCCCTAAATAGATATCTAGATCTAAACCTTTTTCATTTGAAACAGAAAGGTAACAAAGAAGAATTTCATGTTTTAATCGGTAGTACACACACACAAAGCTTTATCAAGACCACCGGTCTTATACAGATTCACCACAGGAAGAAATAATAGATGGAGCTCCTATACTCCAGGCAGCGCAGCACCCAACATCTAATCGGTAGTGGTTTGATACAAAAGAAGAAAAAACAGCACAATTCCTAATGGAAAATTAAATCAATGGTGGAATTGAAGTATAAATGTGCCAGAGAGAGAGAGAGAGAAAGAATGTATTGTGAGGTCAGGACAGACATATCTTGCTAGGAGGGACAGACTGTTCAAGATAAACATATTGTTGTGTGTCAACAAGCAGTCGACCGATGGTACACCGGAGCAGTAAAAATTATTCTAATTTTTGTTTATTTTTAATTAATTACTTTTATCAGAGAAAAGTCACCACAGAGATGACAGGGATAAATTGTATTTGACCATTGACCACCGTTTCGCAGCAATGCCTTAAATACAACATGCCAATTATAAATTAATCTTCATGCTATTTGGATTTTGACCCGTCGATTTAGAATGCCCAGCTACAGCTCCAACCCATCCTACAACCGGCCCGGCGAGACCCCAAACATCATGACCTTCCTGGACTGGACCACGAGCCCAGCACTGCACCAAATAAACCATCTGAGTATCACATCCCCGCCTTTGTCTCATCAATACCTATCTAGTACGAAGAGACACACAGTACAGACTAAGATAAACTACCCAGATAGGTAAAACAGTGCAGAACACAACACCTAGATAAGATAAACAGTCCATAAGAGGACAAGACAGACGTGTCTAGCAAGGAGAGACAGCAAAGAATAAGATAAACCTACCCAGATAGGTAAAACAGTGCAGTACACATCTACCTATCTAGGAAAAGCAGCCCAGAACAGGACAGGACAGAAGTGTCTAGCAAGGAGAGACAGTAAAGAATAAGATAAACCTACCCAGATAGGTAAAACAGTGCAGTACATATCTATCTAGATAGGAAAAGCAGCCCAGAACAGGACAAGACAGAAGTGTCTAGCAAGGAGAGACAGTAAAGAATAAGATAAACCTACCCAGATAGGTAAAACAGTTCAGTACACATCTACCTATCTAGGAAAAGCAGCCCAGAACAGGACAGGACAGAAGTGTCTAGCAAGGAGAGACAGTAAAGAATAAGATAAACCTACCCAGATAGGTAAAACAGTGCAGTACACATCTACCTATCTAGGAAAAGCAGCCCAGAACAGGACAAGACAGAAGTGTCTAGCAAGGAGAGACAGTAAAGAATAAGATAAACCTACCCAGATAGGTAAAACAGTGCAGTACACATCTACCTATCTAGGAAAAGCAGCCCAGAACAGGACAGGACAGAAGTGTCTAGCAAGGAGAGACAGTAAAGAATAAGATAAACCTACCCAGATAGGTAAAACAGTGCAGTACACACCTATCTAGATAGGAAAAGCAGCCCAGAACAGGACAAGACAGAAGTGTCTAGCAAGGAGAGATAGTAAAGAATAAGATAAACCTACCCAGATAGGTAAAACAGTGCAGTACACACCTATCTAGATAGGAAAAGCAGCCCAGAACAGGACAAGACAGAAGTGTCTATCAAGGAGAGACAGTAAATAATGAGATAAACCTACCCAGATAGGTAAAACAGTGCAGTGTACATCTACCTATCTAGGAAAAGCAGCCCAGAACAGGACAAGACAGAAGTGTCTAGCAAGGAGAGACAATAAAGAATAGGACATAAGAAATCTACTTAGCAATTAATAAACAGTGGAAAACAAGACAGATCTATCTATAATGCCTAGAAAGGATAGACAATGAAGAAGGACTAACAAATCTACTTATCAAAGAAAAACTGTGAAAACAAGATATACCTTCCTATAATGTCTAGCAAGGAGAGACAGTGAAGAATAGAACGTAAAAATATACTTAGCAAATGAAAACAGTAGAAACCAAGACAAGCCTACTTATAATGCCTAGAAAGGAGAGATAGTGAGACCAGACCGTAAAATATACTTAACAAAGAAAAAACAGTGGAAAACAAGACATACCTACCTATAATGCCTAGAACTGAAAGACAGTGAAAAACAGGCCTTAAATATCTACTAAGCAAAAAAAACAGAGGAAAACATACAGACCTACCTATAATGCCTAGAAAGGAGAGACAGGGCAGTACAGAACAGGAATAACCGGCCAATCAAGAGTAAACAGTGTAGAAACAGGTATACCTAGCAAGGGAATACAAATCAGAACCATCGCACATACATAACAAGGAGAGACAGGCTGAGAAAGATCTACCTAGATAGAAGAAACAGTCAAGAACAGGAGAGGACAGCGGTGTCTGGAAATGAGAGACTACACAACAGGACAATAATGACCGACCTATCAAGAAGAAACAATGTAGAATAAGGCAGCCATAGCAGGTAAATACAACTCAGAACTTAACAGACCTACCTAACAAAGAGAGACAGGTCAGAAAAGACCTAGCTATCAAAGGAGAAACAGGGCGGAACAAAACAGACTTACTTATCAAGAATAGAAAGTATAGAGCAAGGCATACCTACTGAGATGAACTGAACAGTTCACTCTGTAAAGAGACAGGCTGGGACAGACCTACCTAGAAAGGAGAGACAGTGCACCCTGCGATGGGCTCAAAGAGACCAATTTAACAAGAAGAGACAGGCCGGTACAGACCTACCTAGCAAGGATACACATTTGACCCTGCGATAGGCCGAAAGAGACAAATTTAACAAGAAACAAGCTGGTACTGACCTACCTAGCAAGGAGAGACAGTGCACCCTGCGATGCGCCGAAAAAGACCAATTTAACAAGAAGAGACAGGCCGGGACAGACCTACCTAGAAAGGAGAGACAGTGCACCCTGCGATGGGCTCAAAGAGACCAATTTAACAAGAAGAGACAGGCCGGTACAGACCTACCTAGCAAGGATACACATTTCACCCTGCGATAGGCCGAAAGAGACAAATTTAACAAGAAACAAGTTGGTACTGACCTACCTAGCAAGGAGAGACAGTGCACCCTGCGATGCGCCGAAAAAGACCAATTTAACAAGAAGAGACAGGCCGGGACAGACCTACCTAGAAAGGAGAGACAGTACACCCTGCGATGCGCCGAAAAAGAACAATTTAACAAGAAGAGACAGGCCGGTACAGACCTACCTAGCAAGGATACACATTGCACCCTGCGATAGGCCGAAAGAGACAAATTTAACAAGAAACAAGCCTGTACATAGCTACTTAGCAAGGAGAGACAGTGCACCCTGCGATGGGTTCAAAGAGACAAATTCAACAAGTAGAGACAGGCCGGAACAGACCTACCTAGCAAGGAGAGACAGTGTACCTGCGATGGGCTCAAAGAGACCAATTTAACAAGAGGAGACAAGTCGGGACAGACCTACCTAGCAAGGAGAGACAGTGCACCCTCCGAAAGAGACAAATTTAACAAGAAACAAGCCGGTACAGACCAACCTAGCAAGGAGGCACAATGCACCCTGTGATGGGCTCAAAGAGACCAATTTAACAAGAAGAGACAGGCTGGGACAGACCTATCTAGCAAGGAAACACAGTGCGCCCTCCGAAAGACACCAATTTAACAAGAAGAGACAGGCCGGGACAGACCTACCTAGCAAGAAGAGACAGTGCACCCTCCGAAAAAGACCAATTTAACAAGAAGAGACAGGCCGGGACAGACCTACCTAGCAAGGAGAGACAGTGCACCCTGCGATGGGCCGCTGTCATGGCTCGATAAGCCCCGCCCCCGCCGCTAGCCAATGGGAGGGGCCGAGGGATTGATTGCCTTCCTTCATCGGTACGTTCTCCAGACCTCAATTAGCGCAGTCAGACTTCCTGCCTGGGGGTTGTCAACGTGCTCGGGTAGATACACGACCTGACCAGCACGTCTATACCTAGCTACCCATCACAGTTTAGTAGATAGATTATTCTCCTATACACACGGTTGTCAACGTGCTCGGGTAGATACACGACCTGACCAGCACGTCTATACCTAGCTACCCATCACGGTTTAGTAGATAGATTATTCTCCTATACACACGGTTGTCAACGTGCTCGGGTAGATACACGACCTGACCAGCACGTCTATACCTAGCTACCCATCACAGTTTAGTAGATAGATTATTCTCCTATACACACGGTTGTCAACGTGCTCGGGTAGATACACGACCTGACCAGCACGTCTATACCTAGCTACCCATCACGGTTTAGTAGATAGATTATTCTCCTATACACACGGTTGTCAACGTGCTCGGGTAGATACACGACCTGACCAGCACGTCTATACCTAGCTACCCATCACGGTTTAGTAGATAGATTATTCTCCTATACACACGGTTGTCAACGTGCTCGGGTAGATACACGACCTGACCAGCACGTCTATACCTAGCTACCCATCGCAGTTTAGTAGATAGATTATTCTCCTATACACGGTTGTCAACGTGCTCGGGTAGATACACGACCTGACCAGCACGTCTATACCTAGCTACCCATCACAGTTTAGTATATAGATTTTTCTCCTATACACGGTTGTCAACGTGCTCGGGTAGATACACGACTTGACCAGCACGTGTGCTCGTTTTTACACTGTTTACTCATGTTTGGTCGGCAATTCCTGTCTTGTTCTGCTCTGTCTCTTCTTGCTAGACATTATAGGTAGCTATGTATTGTTTTCCACTGTTTTTCTTTGCTAGGGAGATTTGTTATGGTGTGTTATACACTGTCTCTCCTTGCTTTGTATTATAGGAAAGTCTGTCTTGGTTTCTACTATTTTTCTTTGCCAAGTAGATTTCTTACGTCCTGTTCTTCACTGTCCCTCCTTGATAGGTAAGTCTATTTTGTCCTGTTATGGACTGTTATTCCTATCTAGATAGGTATAGGTACTGTACTATTCTTCCTATCTAGGGAGGTTTATCTTATAGTCTGTACTGGGTATCAGCAGCACGTTTATACCTAGCAGGATACCTAGTTTAGCAGATACATATGTTAATAAATTAAATTTTATTGCCCTCTATCGTTAAAATTTTACACAAATAAATTTACTGGCAATGCGTTTTTTTTTTTTTTTAAATCTCTACAGACCTTACTGCAATGAAATGATTTAATGAATGAGAGGGCTTGGCTCATCAGTAGTGAACCCTCTCAGCGGTTTCGCCAAATTAATCTCTAGACCGCTCTACTATTGTATTGGACTGGTTTTGTTATATACCCTGCATTTTCTATGGAAGGCAGCTAAATGGTGTTTAGTGAACTATGGACATAAGCTTATAGGTCTGTAGAGGTACATACATATAAATTTCAAGGTGTTGCATCGAGCAAAGCTATTCCGCGCAAAACATGTTTTCATAACCATTATATATTAGTAAATTAAATTTTATTGCCCTCTATCGTTAAAATTTTACACAAATAAATTTACTGGCAATGCGTTTCTTTTTTTAAAATCTCTACAGACCTTACTGCAATGATATGATTTAATGAATGAGAGGGCTTGGCTCATCAGTAGTGAACCCTCTCAGCGGTTTCGCCAAATTAATCTCTAGACCGCTCTACTATTGTATTGGACTGGTTTTGTTATATACCCTGCATTTTCTATGGAAGGCAGCTAAATGGTGTTTAGTGAACTATGGACATAAGCTTATAGGTCTGTAGAGGTACATACATATAAATTTCAAGGTATTGCATCGAGCAAAGCTCTTCCGCGCAAAACATGTTTTCATAACCATTATATATTAGTAAATTAAATTTTATTGCCCTCTATCGTTAAAATTTTACACAAATAAATTTACTGGCAATGCGTTTCTTTTTTTTTAAATCTCTACAGACCTTACTGCAATGATATGATTTAATGAATGAGAGGGCTTGGCTCATCAGTAGTGAACCCTCTCAGCGGTTTCGCCAAATTAATCTCTAGACCGCTCTACTATTGTATTGGACTGGTTTTGTTATATACCCTGCATTTTCTATGGAAGGCAGCTAAATGGTGTTTAGTGAACTATGGACATAAGCATATAGGTCTGTAGAGGTACAAACATATAAATTTCAAGGTATTGCATCGAGCAAAGCTCTTCCGCGCAAAACATGTTTTCATAACCATTATATATTAGTAAATTAAATTTTATTGCCCTCTATCGTTAAAATTTTACACAAATAAATTTACTGGCAATGCGTTTCTTTTTTTAAAATCTCTACAGACCTTACTGCAATGATATGATTTAATGAATGAGAGGGCTTGGCTCATCAGTAGTGAACCCTCTCAGCGGTTTCGCCAAATTAATCTCTAAACCGCTCTACTATTGTATTGGACTGGTTTTGTTATATACCCTGCATTTTCTATGGAAGGCAGCTAAATGGTGTTTAGTGAACTATGGACATAAGCTATTAAATCATATCATTGCAGTAAGGTCTGTAGAGATTTTAAAAAAAGAAACGCATTGCCAGTAAATTTATTTGTGTAAAATTTTAACATATGTTAATACTAAGAAATAACGCGCCATCTATATATATAAAATGAAAGGATTCAAAAGCACGAATGTTTCTTTTATACACCATACAAACTTCTACTGTCCTTACTGCGATGAAAAAAATATATTGTGAGGGCACATTGCTCGATGCAAATATTTGAATGTAATCCTACTGTCCTATAAGCTTATGTCCATAGTTTTCTTGAAAACCATTTCTGAGATTCCACCCTTTAGTACTGCGTATATAAGCAGAATCGTCCAATACAGTATTAGAGCTCTGAGTAGCGGTCTGGTGGATTAAATTGGCGAAACCGCTGGTAGGGTTCACCACTGATACACCAAGCCCTCCCTATATATTTTTTTCATCGCAGTAAGGACACTACAAGTTTGTATGGTGTATAAAAGAAACATTCATGCTTTTAAATCCTTTCATTTTATAGATACATGTGCACATATGTTTTAATAGTGTTTTACATCTTGAAGGAATTTTCGAGTGTTTAGTTTGTTTATACCTGGCCAATGATACGATAATTTTATTTTAACCTTTTTATATGTATTTCTAGTTTACTGTGAATATTTATATAAAAATTAAGCTGATATTACTTTTATAAGTCCCACCTCATTGTTTATTCGAAGCGAACAAAGATTGACCGCTTATACGAAGATGTTCTATACGTGATTTTCGTTTTCGTGTATACGTTTTATTAGTTATACGCCTAAATTGGCTATCTATGTTTACTTAACATAAAGCTAACCTAATTTCAACATAACCTAGACAAACGAAAAACCAATATTTAATTAGCTACCTAAACACACACCCAATAATGGAACTACTGAAAATATGCTCTAACCCAAATTATAAATAGCCAAACATTGTGTATCAGAAGCTGGTTAAGCAAACCATTATATGAATTCTCTTCAATAATATCCGTGGTACAGGCCATGATAATCATGGTGGGTAAAGAATTTGGCCTTTGCTTTCACTGTAAGTACACCACAAGTACACCGATATGTCGAATAAAAAAAAACTAACCATAAAAAAGTTTCAATAATACTATAAAGTATATAAATTATAAAATAAATAAATAAAAATTAATTAATTTTAGTAAATCTTAGACACTTTATATTAATATATTTATTTTTTTAAAGGTTATTCATAATTTATAGAGAGATGTTTTAATTTATATTACTTTTATCAGTTTAAACTTAACTTTTCTAATAGTGTTTTTATGTTTGCGTTGAATATTTCAATGATTTTTCAACGTTGAAAAAAGCAGATAAAATTAGAAACCTTATGAATATTAAAATATAGTAATAATAGTATAAATATAGTTACTGAGATTAAAACATATTAAATTTATTTTCAAGGATTCTCAAAGATAAGTTTCAGATATATTTTTATTATGAAAGGTATTTTTAAATATTAATTAAATTTTCGAAAAAATGCTAATTGAGAATAGGTATAAGAACATTTTGATTAAATATTAATACTACGTGGAAAAAAATAAAGTGATATAAATATTTTAGCAAAGTTCAAGAATTCACAAATTTGAGTATTGCTTTATCAATGTAATTGCAACTTTCTCAATTTTATTTGCAACTTTTTGATTTTTGTAGATAAAAACACCATATTAAAAAAATACTTTATCATACACAACGCCAAAATTACACCTTTATTTCGAAAAAATAATATATGATTGTAATATATGTTTATTCTAAAGAATATTTTAAGATTTAATAAATAAGTTTTTAAATTTTTAAGACATGTCTTTTTTTTATTGTCAAATTATATTGTTACATCATGATTAATGGCGTATTTCTTATATTAGTTTTAATATATTTGAAATTTAAATTATATATTTATTTATTTTATATAAAATATTCTATGATATTTATTTAAAACAGATTATTAATTTATCATCATTTGTATTTAGGTACACTGTGACTTCACTGCTCTCTTTGATGTGAGAAAATAAATAGAGGATTCTGGTGGCTACTTAAAGAAGACTTATCTCTTTATTCCCTTTTATAAATTTGTAGGATGGTTGAAACACGCTCTGGTAAGATGCAAGACCCAGCACAGGAGAGAATCCAGGCTGAAGAGTCTGCCAAGCCGCAACCTGGTGCAACAATTGGTAGAGATGCTAGTTCCGACCCAGTTGTCCTGAATCCCAACATCGACATCCCCAAGTATGATGGAACGGAAGACCCTCGCCCATGGATTGAATCTCTTGAAGAAATTGGCTTCTTGTACCATTGGGCAGACTACATTATCTCTCGTTATGCCGCCATGAACATGACGGGAAGCGCTAAAACCTGGTTGAATTTACACAAAGCTAGTTTCACGAGCTGGGAAAATATTAAAATCCGCCTCATTCAGGATTTTTCTTTGGACGCGAATAAAGAAGAACTTAGAATGAAGCTCAACAGAATGCAACACTGGAATGAACCAGCAATCAGGTTCGCGGAAGACATTCTAGTGTTGTGCAACAAGGTTGACCCCGCAATGGAAGAAGAAACAAAAATTGAACATGTTATTGGAGGACTGAAAAAAGAGTACTCATTCGCGCTCTACCTGAACCCTCCTAAAACGACCGATGACCTTCTTGTCGTGTGCAAGAAAATGGATTATTTTGAAAAGAAGTATCGGGAACGTGTGGAGAAATCCAGAAACCTATATAACGGTCCACGCTATTCTAGACCCCAACAACAATCGAGGTACGTGCCGCCGACTGCCGCACGAAACTACCAGACCACTTCCAGGCCCCAAGCCCCTGTTTCCAATAATTACAAGAACGACTCCCCTCCTACCCCCAGACAGTATCGAAACAACTCCCCCCAGCCAACTTTCCTTTCGAAAGAATTGGAATTGACTTTGTTGGTCCACTACCATCTACGAAAAACAGGAAAAAATGGATAATCGTGCTGTCGGACTACTACACTAGATATGCAGAAACAAGAGCAGTCTCGGAAGCAACAGTGAAAGAAGTTTCTAAATTTCTAGTAGAGGATATTTTTCTTCGGCACGGAGCCCCACAATATCTTATTAGTGACAGAGGCTCTCAATTTACCAGTAATTTAATGAAAGAGGTGATGAAAACGTGCAAGATTAAACATTGCTTCACAACGAGCTATCATCCCCAGACTAATGGATTGACAGAGCGGTTAAATAGAACATTGACCAATATGCTCAGTATGTATGTGAACACTGATCAGAAAAATTGGGACGAAATACTCCCATTCATCACTCACGCTTACAATACTACAATTCAGGAAACCACAGGATATTCTCCCTTTTTCCTGATGTTTGGAAGAGAACCCACGTCTCTTTTGGACGACAGGAATATCTCGGTGGACATTGACAAAGATGATTATGATGAATACATAAAACATCACTTAGACAAAATAAACAGAACAAGAAAATTAGTTATTAACAACACAATAAAGACTCAAGAAAGAATGAAAAAGAACTATGACAAGAAACACATGGAAAGAAGCTACGAACCATGAGAATTAGTAGCAGTTTGGACACCAATTAGGAAAATAGGAAAGTGTGAGAAACTACTGAGAAAATATTTTGGCCCATATAGAATATTAAAGAAGCTGTCCAACGTAAATTACTTAATTGAACCAAAAGATAATCCTGGCCAAGACCCATTGATTGTCCATGTCTCAAGAATCAAACCCTATTTTGAAAGAATTGATGAGGTCAATCACGAGGACGTGACGACCTCTGGAGAGGGGGAAGTGTTACATCATGATTAATGGCGTATTTCTTATATTAGTTTTAATATATTTGAAATTTAAATTATATATTTATTTATTTTTATATAAAATATTCTATGATATTTATTTAAAACAGATTATTAATTTATCATCATTTGTATTTAGGTACACTGTGACTTCACTGCTCTCTTTGATGTGAGAAAATAAATAGAGGATTCTGGTGGCTACTTAAAGAAGACTTATCTCGTTATTCCCTTTTATAAATTTGTAGGATGGTTGAAACACGCTCTGGTAAGATGCAAGACCCAGCACAGGAGAGAATCCAGGCTGAAGAGTCTGCCAAGCCGCAACCTGGTGCAACAATATTGACAAACATTTTCAGTTTTTTTTTCTGATCAGTTTTTAGCGGGAAGAATGTTGTCCTCGTTTGTTAGTAAACCAATCTCTCACGCCTTCTCATTGGACGAATGTGGCCATGTCTGTATATAAGAGGGGACTAAGGGAATGCGAGTAGATATAAGCCAGACGATAAAAGCCAGACCTTTTGATCTCTGGGTCTTGATCTCCTGATCTTGATCTCTGAAATGATCCCTTAGTTATTTTTGAAGCCTGCGGCGCCTTAGTTGTGCTTGGTGCTGCCTTGGTTCCCTCAAAATCGGCGCGCACTCGCCCTCCTCTCCCCCGGGGTGCCCACGGCTCTGCCGGCGCCTCTCCAGCCCTCTCCTTGGCCCTCCAGCGCGGCGGGCGCTTGGAGACTCACAAATATGTTGCGTCTTAAAATGCTTACCAGAATAGCATGTAGAAGACGGATTAATTGACACAAGGGAATGCGAGTGGGGCCCAGAGCGTGGAGAATTGGTGTGGAGACCGTTAAAGTGTTTTTCTACGAAGTTTTCCCTGTCTGGCTGTTCTCTTCGCATCCCTGTGTCACCCGAGTCCGATCCCTACCAACGCTACAATAAAGATAAGTACTGTTTTATTTTATTTAACAAATCGTGAGTTGTTTTTATCTCCTTTTTGTTGTTAGTATTGTACTCTTGAGTGTACGTTGTTCGGTGTATTAAGTTACTCTTACGGTAGGCCCTAGTATACTCCTTTTTTGTGTGTTAACCCGCAAAAGTATTAATTTTTGTCATTATAATTTTACTTTCAAATCCTCTGATGAAGGGGTTTATATTTTCTATCACGACAAGAAACTCTTCCCTCAGAAAATTGTATTTTATTTTTAATTTTACCGAAGGGTTTATAATATTAACAAATATGGGGATTGTTAATCAAATTGTACTTATATAGATAAAGAGCCTGTCAAAAGTTACCCATAGGTTGTGCCATAAACGATATTTTTCATAATGCACCCATAGAATATATGTCAAACACATATAATCTATTAAAGAACATATCCCATCAACATTCAGTTATTTTCTATCAAGAAGTGAGAAACCAAATTCGAGGAATCTCCGTATAAGTAAAAATACAAAATATCCATATATGTCAAACACCTATAATCTATTAAAGAACATATCCCATCAATACTCTGGTATTTACAATCAAGAAGAGAGGAACCAAATTCGAGGAATCTCGGTATAAGTACAAACACAAAAGGTCCATAGAATATATGTCAAACACTTAAAATATCTATCGAAGAACATATTCCATCAACACTATGGTATTTCCTCTCAAGAAGTGAGAAACCAATTTCGAGGCGAGTACATCTCGATATAAGTACAAATATAAAAGATCCATAGAATATATGTCAAACACTTATAATCTATCGAAGAACATATTCCATCAATACTATGGTATTTCCTATCAAGAAGTAAGAAACCAAATTCGAGGGGAGTACATCTCGATATAAGAACAAACACAAAAGATCCATAGAATATATGTCAAACACTTATAATCTATTAAAGAACATATCTAATCAACACTATGGTATTTCCTATCTAGAAGTAAGAAACCAAATTCGAGGCGAGTACATCTCGATATAAGTACAAACACAAAAGATCCATAGAATATATGTCAAACACTTAAAATCTATTAAAGAACATATCCCATCAACACTATGGTATTTCCTATCAAGAAGTAAGAAACCAAATTCGAGGCGAGTACATCTCGATATAAGTACAAATACAAAAGATCCATAGAATATATGTCAAACACTTAAAATCTATTAAAGAACATATCCCATCAACACTCTGGTATTTACTACCAAGAAGTAAGAAACCAAATTCGAGGCGAGTACATCTCGATATAAGTACAAATACAAAAGAGAGATCCATAGAATTAATGTCAAACACTTATAATCAATTAAAGAACATATCCCATCAACACTCTGGTATTTACTATCAAGAAGTAAGAAACCAAATTCAAAGGCGAGTACATCTCGATATAAGTACAAATACAAAAGATCCATAGAATATATGTCAAACACTTAAAATCTATTAAAGAACATATCCCATCAACAATCAGCTATTTCCTATCAAGAAGTGAGAAACCAAATTCGAGGCGAAGACATCTTGATATAAGTACAAATACAAAAGATCCATAGAATATATGTCAAACACTTAAAATATATCGAAGAACATATTCCATCAACACTCAGCTATTTCCTATCAAGAAGTAAGAAACCAAATTCGAGGCGAAGACATCTTGATATAAGTACAAATACAAAAGATCCATAGAATATATGTCAAACACTTAAAATCTATTAAAGAACATATCCCATCAACAGCTATTTCCTATCAAGAAGTAAGAAACCAAATTCAAGGCGAGTACATCTCGATATAAGTACAAACACAAAAGATCCATATAATATATGTCAAACACTTATAATCTATAAATAAACATTCTTCCCTGATTTATAAAATTATAAAATAAATGAAGCTTCCAGGGTTAAGTTTATTGTGCAACTTTTTATTTGACAAGTCCGAAAGCTTGAAAATAAAAAGTTTCACAAGAAACTTAACCCTGGAAGCTTCATTTATTTTATAATTTATAATCTATTAAAGAACATGATCCATAAACACTCTGGTATTTCCTATCAAGAAATGAAAAACCAAATTCGAGGAATCTCCGTATAAGTACAAACACACAGAGGTGTAATTAACGTGACAATGATGCAAATCAAATTTGACATACACGGTGGGAGTGTAAACACCAATCTTACAGAAAGGAACGCAAACTCAGCATGGGCTATCATTATCTTTCAATCATATTCACATTGTGGCAACACGTGCCAGGCGACCCCTGGTCTAATCTCGTCGAGTGGCTTATGAATGGACTACCCACCGGATGATTTAGATTTAATTAGAGCTGTCGGTGGATCGATAGATCGGATCAATGGTTCAAACACTACCGCTATGGTGGATTATACCTCGGCCTTACGCCATCCCTCCCCCTCTTATGCTACCCCCCATGCCAGCCAGATACCTAATAAGCGTTAACAAAAGAGATTAAATCATCTTATTCATAACTATACATAGTTTTATCCTTTTGAAAATAGAGCAATCCTTTTTTTAATTCGTTAGAAAATAAAAAAGACATATATTGGATTTAATAAAATATTTATTTTGCCAATATTTCGGCTGGCTGAACGCCAACCTTTATCGAGGCATTACATTTTTATATACCCGTATACAAATATATAAGTATTTTATAATTATAAATATCCACGCTGCGCGCGTTTGTTTTTTGTAAATATTTCTGGTGGGATCAAGTCGATATTATTGTAAGCCCGTTGAAGAGCGAATAACGCTTGAAAGCTAGCGTTTTTTAAATAAAAAAGATACTCATTATGAGATTATATTTGTAATTTTAATACTTTTTCACAATTCTATCATGAATAGAGAAATATATAAGTATACAAATGTATAAATGTATAAAATGTACAAAAGTATAATAAGTATACAATAATGCCTCGATAAAGGTTGGCGTTCAGCCAGCCGAAATATTGGCAAAATAAATCTTTTATTAAATGCAATATATGCCTTTTTATTATCTAAGTTTTATCCTTGTAATCCATTTGGATAAGGAAAACGAAGTCTAGAACATGGTTGATTCCATAACCGTCTTTTTTTTTTTTTATAAAAATTTCAAACCTTAATTCTTCTTCACATTCGTAGCAAAATAGATAAAAACAGAAAAGGAAAACAATTTAATAACAAAAACAACTTTTCAATAAATCCTGAAGGAACGTATTGTCCACAACTCTAGCTCATTGTAAAGATAGAGGCTGTGCCTGGCCGGCATTCCTATTACTTGAAAATAAAGATACTTAGGCCATTAAATCTTTTTATTACCTCGACATTTCGACAAAAATCTTTTGTCCTCGTCAAGAGCAAACAAATATTAAACATTTAGCAAGGCGTTTTGGAACATTAGAATGATTTTTAACGCTTTGCTAAATGTTTAATTTTTGTTTGCTCCTGACGAGGACAAAATAATTTTGTCGAAACGTCGAGATAATAAAAAGAATTACTGGCTGATGTATCTTTATTTTCAAGAAACGCTAGCTCAATCTATCAAAGAACTAATGTCAACTTTGAGATTTGGAGAGAATCTGAAAATAAAATGTTTCTTGCGAGCCACACCTGTCTTTTCAGTGATACCCCAACCTTGACGTATGTACGGTTGAATCTGTGACCAATTGAACATGCGTCGGACCTGGAAGCTATTGTTAGGTTCTATGCTGCCTGGAGTATATGAGCTCCATTTATGCTTCCTTCCTGTGGTCAATCTGTATAAGACCGGTGGTCTTAATAAAGCTGTATGTGTGTGGAGAGCTGGTAGAGCCTTCTTATCTCAATATCATATACTTCTGAAGTTCTATAGAGAAAGAATTTGCTGTTTGGGCGTTTTTTTTAAACAATACACACGCATTAACAAAACTAAAGAGATAATTTTCTTCACACTTGGTTATATCATGTCTTCAATAAAGGTCACTGTAAAATCTTTCAGAGTTATTGTCTGAATCCAGATATACATGCTAAAAGGTAAAAAAGGGCTAAAATATTGTTATGACTCTTCTCAGCCGTCGATGTTTGCGTTCAAGGTTTCTAAGATAACAATGTGGGTTCGTTTTGGATACAGCTTAGTACTATGGATTTATTACCAGATCTTTAAAAGGGATATTAATAACTATACATCGGAGATTGACTTGCCTTCAATGTCTGCCACTAGAGGGATCCTCCTCCGCTACCGTCTTCCCGGTCAGTCCATACGGCCACACGTCCGGAGCCCACCTGCTGCGTCTGTTGTCACCGCCGTTCTCTCTGACTGCAGGTCCCGTTGTCACCAGACAGACTTCTCTCCCCAGACTGCCAGGTCTTCTCGGTGCACAAACCCCCGGCAGGCCGGCCGCTAACTCGGCTGATCCCTTCACGACGACGGCGCCTGCTGGACTCCCTCTGTCTGCCACCCCCTCCTCTGGAATTTGTCAATCAACACTTCCTGGAAGGGGCCCCTGCATACCTTCTTCTCTTGGCTTTCCCACTTCTTGCCTTATACTTCTCTGCTGCATCGCTTCAATATTAACGGTAGCAATGCTTAGCTTCATCTATACTTCCTGCGGTAAATCTGTATAAGACCGGTGGTCTTAATAAAGCTGTATGTATGTGTATATATATGTACACAATATTGTAGTTTCAAGATAAATTGTTTGAAGTTTTTTAAAAACTACAAGATTTCCCACAATGAGAGAGATTTCTTATAAAAAAGATGGATCATCAAAATATAAGAAGATATTTTAAAATATTTAATCCAAAATAAACTCGTCTTCATTAAGTAATATATACACGTTCAAAACAATCAATTATATTTTTTTATGATCAATTAAATATATTACATTATTAAAATATATAAATTTATTTACTCTATATTATACATATATATGAATTGAATAATAAAAAGGCGTATATTGGATTTAATAAAAGATTTATTTGCCAATATTTCGATTGGCTGAACGCCAAACCTTTATCAAGGCACTACTAAACATAGTTTATACAAAAATGTAATGCCTTGATAAAGGTTTGGCGTTCAGCCAACCGAGATATTGGCAAATAAATATTTTATTATAAATCCAATATATGCCTTTTTATTATTTAATGAATTAAATATGGATTGCTCTATTTTCTAAACAATATACATGAATATATTTTTGAAAATAGAGCAATCCATAAATAAATCTTTAATTAAAAATGAATATATATTAAGAATACTGTTTCACATAGTATAAAATACATATGGTTATATGAAAAAAACGTATAGGATTTTTCTTTCCATTTTAAAATTCTCAAAAGAATTCCAATTTTTTTTTTCTTTTAAAGAAATTCAGAAAACAAATGTTTTCAGACGATCTTTTTTGTGTGTTTTACAACATTCGAATCGATTTTCTTGGAAAGTTGCATTTTTTACTGGTATCTCTGTCTTTTATATTTTCTTTTGGATTATTTCGTTTTATTCCAAGATTATTTTAGTGATTCAAGGAAGAGATTGATTTTAAATAGGAAATAAATTTTTATAATACACACAATATAATACGGCTAATGATTTTAGAACGAAGTTTGACAACTATACTTCAAATGTTTCTTTTGAACGAAAAATCGAAATTTTTCTGTTTATCATTACTCTTCACAATTCATACTTTCATACTTCATCCCTAAGGTTAGAAATAATCGTTATTTCTGCTCAAATTAAATTTAGATTTTTCGTTCAAAAGAAACATTTGCGATATAGTTGTCAAACTTCGATTTATGAAATGAATCATATAATTATATTATGATTTAGGAAAATAGATACTGTGCATAATATAGTGTTATAAAATAAAGCTTCCAGGGCTGAGTTTCTTGTGTAACCTTTTATTTTCAAACTTTCAGACTTGTCAGTCCTTCAACAGGAATATCACGATAATAAATTGATGATAAATACTATTTTTATATACATATTTTAAATATTTATGCTATTAAGAGAGAATATATATTACATTCTGTTTTAGAAATAGAGCAATCCATAAATAAATCTTTAAACAAAAAGGCATATATTGGATCAAAATATCATTTATTTTACCAATATTTCAGTTGTCGTAAAGATGAGGCTGCTTTTTGTCGAAACGTCGAGGTAATAAAAAGATTTACTGGCCGAAGTATCTTTATTTTCAAGAAATATTTCAGTTGGCTGAACGCCAATCTTTATCAAGGTATTATAACATTTTAATGTGTGTCTCTAAAATGTTATAACACCTTGATAAAGTTTGGCATTTAGTCAACTGAAATATTGGTAAAATAAAGGATAATCCAATATATGCTTTTTTGTTTAAATTACAATCTGTGTGAAAAACAACTTTTGAAAAAATTACGTACATGGTGAATGATACGTGCTGGTTGAACGATATCTCCAGACCTGATATATAGTGTATTGAAATATTGATATTAATGAAAAACACACACACACACACACATAATACTTTTTATATTATAAAATATTAGTCGATGAGATTTAGAATCAAATAATTTTTGATGTTGTTTATTGTTGCACCTTCATGTATATGCACTCATAAACAAAACTAACGAAAGTGGAAAGTCTTTGATATTGCCTGTTTTCTGTTTTTTAAAGCAGACTGAGGTAATTTTGTTCACACTTGGTTATCTCGTGTGTCTTCAAATAAAATCAATGTGTATCAAATATCTTTCAGAGTTATTGTCCCGATATACATGCTAAAAGGTACAACTTCCTTAAGTTTTGTCTATGAGTGTATCTTTCAGAGTTATTGTTTGAATCCTAATATACATGCTAAAAGGTACAACTTCCTTAAGTTTTGTCTATGAGTGTATCTTTCAGAGTTATTGTCTGAATCCTGATATACATGCTAAAAGGTACAACTTCCTTAAGTTTTGTCTATGAGTGTATCTTTCAGAGTTATTGTCTTAATCCTGATATACATGCTAAAATGTACAACTTCCTTATTTTTGTCTCCATGAGTGTAATTCAGCAGGAAAATAAGAAGAGAATAGTAGAACGAAGTATTTCGACAACAATAATTGACAAGAATAGGGTAACAGCTACCACGACGATTATATTAGCTTGAGAGATTCAAGGGAGATATATCCAAAGCTTTCACAGAAATATCAGCAACACGAACAGAGAATAGTTAGAACAAGACCTTGAAATATATAGTGACAATGTTATCAGACAAACTTGCCAAAGATATACAAGAGTCCATGACATTTACAGAAAAATTAGCATGAACAAGACACATAGGTACCATGCACTGACAAGCATCAATGTCATCAGACAATTATACTTGCCAAATATATATAGATACAAGAGTTCAATACATTTACAGAAAAACAATAACAAGACACAAATGTACAATGCACTGACAAGGTTCAATGACAATCTCATCAGACATACTTGCCGAAGAGCTACAAGAGTCCATGACATTTTTCAGAAAAGCTAGCAGGAACAAGGCAAATAGGTACCATGCACTGACAAGCATCAATGACATCAGACAATTAGATTTGCCGAAGAATTACAAGAGTCCATGACATTAACAGCGAAACTAGCAGAAAAAAGACACAGAGATACAATGCACTGACATATACAGCAAAACTAGCAGGAAAAAGACACATAGGTACCACGCACTGACAAGAATCAATGCTATCAGACAATTGAACTTGTCAAAGATATACAACAGTCCATGACATTTAGAGCAAAACTAGCAGGAACAATGCACATAGGTACAATGCACTGACAAGGAACAATGTCATCAGACAATTGAACTTGACGAAGATATACAACAGTCCATGACATTTAGAGCAAAACTAGCAGGAACAATGCACATAGGTACCAAGAACTGACAAGGAACAATGTCATCAGACAATTGAACTTTACAAAGATATACAACAGTCCATGACATCAGAGCAAAACTAGCAGGAACAATGCACATAGGTACCAAGAACTGAAAAGGATAAATGTTCTCAGACAATTATACTTGACAAAGAGCTACAAGAATCGATGAAATTTACAGCAAAACTATCAGCAACCAGGCACATAGGTACCATGCACCGACAAGGAACAATGTCATCAGACAATTGAACTTGACAAAGAGATACAAGAGTCTATGAAATTAAACCAAAAATAGCATGAACAACGCACATAGGTACCATGCACTGACAAGGATCAATGTCTCATCAGACAATTAAACTTGCCAGAGATACAAGAGTCCATGACATTTTCAGAAAAGCTAGCAGGAACAAGGCAAATAGGTACCATGCACTGTCAAGCATTAATGACATCAGACAATTAGATTTGCCGAAGAATTACAAGAGTCCATGACATTAACAGCGAAACTAGCAGAAAAAATACACATATATACAATGCACTGACATATACAGCAAAACTAGCAGGGAAAATACATAGGTACCATGCACTGACATTTACAGCCAAACTAGCAGGAAAAAGACACATAGGTACCATGCACTAACAAGAATCAACGTCATCAGTTAGCCAAAGAGCTACAAGAATCCATGCCATTTACAGCAGGAAAAAGACACATAGGTACCATACGCTGACAAAGATCGATGTTCCCAGACAATTAGACCGGCTGTAAAACTGTTTGCCGCGGTAAAAGGCCGACCAAAGCGGCCGGTGAGTCAAGAGGCCAAACACCAAGCCAATTTCAAAGTGCCCCCGGCGCGTAATTCCGCAGCGCAAACAATCCACGTAACACGCACGCACCCTCCCGTAATCCACTTACACCATTTCATGACACTCATAACTCTTCTACTTTGACTCGATATTATTGATCTGATGGGATAGAAGTATACGTGAGAACTTTTCAGTAAAATTCTCGTTCACTTTTTAGAACTCTTATCTCTAGAAAATAAAAATCAGATAAAATTATTCTTTCACGCTTCCATAAGGGTTTGATGAACATTTTGCGAATGGAATTCATAAAGGATAGTAAGAAACTTAACTTTTTAGAAGGTTTACAATCATCTTATATAATCAATTAAATATACTCATGGACAAAACATAAGGCAATTGTACCTTTTAGCATGTATATCAGGATTCAGACAAAAACTCTGAAAGATACACTCAAGGACAAAACTAAAGGAAGTTTTACCTTTTAGCTTGTATATCAGGATTCAGACAATAACTCTGAAAGATACACTCATGGACAAAACTTAAGGAAGTTTTAACTTTTAGCATGTATATCGGGATTCAGACAATAACTCTGAAAGATACACTCATGGACAAAACTTAAGGAAGTTTTACCTTATAGCATGTATATCGGTATTCAGACAATAACTCTGAAAGATACACTCATGGACAAAACTTAAGGAAGTTTTAACTTTTAGCATGTATATCGGGATTCAGACAATAACTCTGAAAGATACACTCATGGACAAAACTTAAGGAAGGTTTACCTTTTAGCATGTATATCTGATTCAGACAATAACTCTGAAATATACACTCAAGGACAAAACTAAAGGAAGTTTTACCTTTTAGCATGTATATTAGCATTCAGACAATAACTCTGAAAGATACACTCATAGACAAAAGGAAGTTTTACCTTTTAGCATGTATATCAGCATTCAGACAATAACTCTGAAAGATACACTCATGGACAAAACTTAAGGAAGATTTACTTTTAGCATGTATATCTGGATTCAGACAATAACTCTGAAATATACACTCAAGGACAAAACTAAAGGAGGTTTTACCTTTTAGCATGTATATCAGAATTCAGACAATAACTCTGAAAGATAAACTCATGGACAAAACTTAAGGAAGTTGTACCTTTTAACATGTATATCGGGATTCAGACAATAACCCTGAAAGATACACTCATGGACAAAACTTAAGGAAGCTGTACCTTTAAGCATGTATATCGGGATTCAGACAATAACTCTGAAAGATACACTCATGGACAAACTTAAGGAAGTTTTAACTTTTAGCATGTATATCGGGATTCAGACAATTACTCTGAAATATACACTCATGGACAAAACTTAAGAAAGTTGTACCTTTTTTGATACAGAGTGACCTTTATATTGAAGACACACGAGATAACCAAGTGTGAACAAAATTGCCTCTGTCTTCAGAAAAAAGATGACCGGCTACATCAAAACTTTCTACTTCCTTAAGTTATGTTAATGAGTGCATTTATTTAGAGAATTTGAATAATTCTTTTAATATTTATTAACTCATGTTTTGGAAATCTACTGTCTTCATGGTGGGAAGTTTTAAACGAAGTTTGACTGCTGAATTTAGAAAGCTTCAAAACATTTATCCTAATAATTCTGGAAAAGTCAACATTGTGTTCAAATTTTCACCTTGAAAAGGGCAACAGTGGTTTACTAAAACTTCTGACAATAAATTCTGAAGGTTGATGAATTTAAATCGTTAATTAATGATTAATCAACCTAGACCAATGTGTCATATTGAAAATAGATCAATCCATTCTGAATATACACACACACTCATGGACTCATGGACTTTAGAACCTGATGTCCCTGGTTCGAACACGCTTTTCGCTATCTTTTTATTTTTTTCTAATTATTTTTATGATCTCTTCCTAATTTTGTAAATATTGACTGAGTCGTCAATAAATTTGTTTTAATTGTCAATTGTCACAAGGAAAAAAACTCGAGGAAGTGAAATCTTTTTAGTCACCAGTTTGTTTATTTTGAAGGAGACAGAGGCAATATTGTTCACACTAGCTTATCTCGTGTGTCTTCAATAAAGGTCATTGTGTATTCTCTCAAAGTTATTGTCTGAATCCCGATATACATGATGTGAGGTACAACTTCCCTTAAGGTTTTGTCCATGAGTGTATATTAGATAAGTTTATAGTGAATAAATATTGTTGATTCTAAACATTCAATATTTAAAAAAAGTCAGTTTCCGTTATTTTTATCTTGTGGAATTATAAATTTATTTTATTTCAATTTAAAGCGTTATGTCCCCCTAGGGACACTTGCACTGTCATACATGTATGTCTTTACAATTGTCTATACATATATATACAATACTTTCAGGCCGTGAATAGAATAGTCATATGATATTAACAATGTGGAAGAGAGAAAAAACGAGAAAAAAGAACTGTGTACAAAAGAAAGTAGTGACTAGCAATATGTACAATAAGTATAATATAAATTATCAGTTTCTTTTTGGAATTAGAAAAATCTCTATAATAAAAATCATTATTTGGGTAATAAATAATAATAAAAATATATATTTGTTTTTTATTCTCTATCTGATATTTCTATAAAAGTTATAAATAGAATATAATTATATAATACTTCCAGGGTTAAGTTTCTTGTATAACTTTTTATTTTCAAGCTTTCTGACTTATCAGCCATTTCAAAAGGATATAAAAAAGTTATTTGCACATTCATCCCAGAAATGGGGAAAAAAAGGTCATCCAAGTTAAAGAGAGCAGAAAGAAGTTGGGAAAGAGCGTCACTAAATGCACGTCCCACACAAATCATCCAGACAATTAACAGCGGGACCAATTTGATGGTCTCACGCCCCATAGAATCGATCCACCAGATGGACCGCTGGCAAGTCCCGCGAGGTTGCTGGGAGCCAGCCTTTCCCAGGACTGTTTAGTCCCCGGACCTCTCCAGGGACTGATACAACTGGGAATAGGAACTTACTGATGGAAACATGACGACAAACCTAGTGAATATCTTATTTCAATTTACACTCATGGACAATACTTAAGGTTGTGAGAATGTTTGATCGCAAGTTATATATAAGGTTGTCCCAAAAGTTTGCAAACACCTACAAAAAATTTCAAATTTATTCAAAACGTTGTTTTTCTTATTACTTTGCGAATTATATTATTACAGCGAATACATAATAATACATAATACAATTGCGTTATACATAATACAAATATATTATACATAACGGCGAATAATATTGGTATTTCAATTTTTTGTAAGTGTTTAAGAACTTTTGGGACAACTTTATATTTTTTGAAGGAGATATAGACAATTTTGTTCACACTTAGTAATCTCGTGTGTCTTCAATAAAGGTTAATGTGTATCAAATATATTTCAGAGTTATTGTTTGAATACCGATATACATGCTAAAAGGTACAACTTAAGGAAGTGCATTGTTTAAATGCATTCTTAAAGATGAAGGACACTTATCTTCATAAATGAATTATAAATATAAACGTAGGCAAATAGTACCTGATAAAATAGACATTTTCTTATAAGATTATATAAAAGGGCGTACCTGGATCTGTAAATAAAAAAATAAAAAACAATTTTTTTCTCAAAATATTTCGAGAGATTGTTCCCTCTTTATCAATTTATTGCACAGTTTTTGATAAAGAGGGAGCAATCTCTCGAAATATTTTGAGAAAAAAATTGTTTTTTTTTCTTTACAGATCCAGGTACGCCCTTCTATATAATCTTAATTAATGGATCGCGCCTTTTGACTCAAACAATTTTCTTATAAGTTAATTTTCTTAGGGGTGAGAAAGATGTGTGCGAATTGCCATTAAGAAAGCAACACCAGTTTGTGCATGTTCCCCATACCTTTACTATTACCTTTACGTGACTTTGTCACCTGAGAATTGCGTGACAAGACACAATGTCACCGTAATTACTGGCGGGAAGGAAGGACAATTGTCACCTGGGACATGACTTCCAGGTCAGTAGGGGAATTCTGATTAGATAGACAACAGATAGACAACTTAAAGTAACAGATCAATTTTCAATATATAGCTCTACCTTTATCTGTTTTTCTATCTTTCGCCAAATGCGCACACATATCATTTGCAACAATAAGACAACCTTTTCGTTATAAAAAATACAGGAAAACAAGGTACTTCTTTAATATATTCTTGTTCAAGAATGTACAGATTAATTAATTTAATACTAAATCAGACACGATATCCCCACAAGGGATGCTTACGTCAAGAAACAACACTAAACTTAGATACTATATTACACAAACAATTGAATAATTACAAGGTTTGAGTAGAGAGTTTAAAGAAGAAAAGAAAGGAAAGGACATTAAAATCATGCTTGAATTTACAACCAACTAATGAAATAAACACAAATAAATATACCTAGTATGGCAATTACGGTTTTTTTAACCAAGAGAGAAAATCATAGAAAATCTACAGTGTTTCTAAATTTTAAATATGAGTCCTTACTATTTATAAACATAAAAAGATCCTTGTATTCAATGTCTTCCCGATTTCTGTAGTTCTGGAAGACATTCAATAAGCAGGAATCCTGCCTTCTCTCTCCACACCCTGTGGATACAAATTCATACAAATAAATGATTCACAGTATTTTTCTAGAACAAAAGCCAACTGAATACCATGATTTCGGTTTATGACCATCATCAATACAGGTGTAACCTTATTTTCATAATATCCTACGGGAGCAGTCATAGACTGCTAGATCCTACAAAAAAAGTTTCAGTTGGAGAGTTGGTAGAGATAGTAAAAATATATAACTGAATACAATGATGTTTGATCAAGGTGTTCTCTTTGGTTTATAGAAATTCTACATGGCCACAGTCACTGTTCGGAGGAGATTAATAGAATCGCCGAATGTCGTGGTCCATTTGGATGTGGAAAGTAAAGACTAGAACGCGGTTGATTTCACACTCGTCTTCTCAGTGATACGCTAACTTTGACGTATGCACGGTGTGGCCACTGGACATGCGTCGAACCTGGAGGATGTTGTTGGGTTCTGTGCTGTCTGGAGTATAGTTCACCACTGATGAGCAAAGCCCTCCCAATATATTTTTTCATCGCAGTAAGGGCAGTAGAAGTTTGTATTATGTATGTGGCGACTACACTTTGACAAAGCTCCACTACACACAGGGGGCAGTGGACGGCATCGGCAACCGCGAGCGTCAACCCCCAGACGGAAGGTTCAGTCATGTTCACATTGACCTGGTCGGACCACTACCACCGAGTGAAAACTATCGGTACATATTCACCTGCGTCGACCGATCCACTAGGTGGCCCGAAGCCCTACCCATACAGGACATCACCGCCAAAACAGTAGCAAATGCCTTCCTATCGGTCTGGATATCTCGTTTTGGCGTGCCAGCAAAAGTGACTACAGACCAAGGCAGGCAGTTTGAATCAGCACTTTTCGGTGAGTTGACACGGCTTCTGGGAATCAACAGAATAAGGACATCACCCTACCACCCAGCAGTAAACGTACTGGTAGAAAGATTCCACAGACAGCTGAAAGACTCCCTTCGCTGTCACGATTCCACGAGCTGGTCCTTGAAACTTCCCCTGGTGCTCCTAGGGATTCGTTCGTCGCTAAGGGAAGATCTCAACACCACAACCGCTGAGCTGGTCTATGGGAAGCCCCTACCCCATCCAGGAACATTTTTCGAGGACCCCCCCTTTGCAAGCTCGCCTACCGAACCGTGGTTGGAGGACTTCAAGCGCGCCATGGCATCTCTGAAACCTGCACCAAGCAGGCCACATGGGAACCGCCACGTTTACGTGCCCAAACCACTCGAGACATGTTCCCTTGTCTATCTACGTCGGGACCTGATATTGCCACCGCTAGCTCCCCCATACGACGGTCCATATGAAGTCCTTTTTAGGAAACCCAAAATTTACAAACTGAAAATTAAAAAGAGATCCACGTTGGTGTCAATCGACCGCCTCAAGCCTGCTTTCATATCAGAAGGACCGATGTTTTCCCAAGACCCGAACTTGGCAAGCCAATAAGATTGCATAGGATCGCTGGAAAGATCCTACTGGAGGGGGAGTAGTGTGGCGACTACACTTTGACAAAGCTCCACTACACACAGAGGGCAGTGGACGGCATCGGCAACCGCGAGCGTCAACCTGACTACGCATGCGCGCGGGACGTCATCAGAGACTCTGGCCACTCAGCGGTAAACATCTAGGCTTGGTCCAACGGCCGTTACTTCAACCGTTGTTTCTTTTCTCTTTATATATTTCTGGCTTTAAATAAATTAATTTTAATTATAATTTTATCAGCAGCCTTTCCACAAGCCACACCAACATATCACGCAACAATCCTACATGTATAAAAGAAACATTCGTGCTTTTAAATCCTTTCATTTTATATGTATAGATGGCGCGTTATTGCTTTGTGTTAAAGCTGTGTATGTTTGGAGAGCTGGTAGAGCCTTCTTATCTCAATATCACATACTTCGGCAGTTCTAGAGAGAAAGAATTTGCTGTTTGGGCGCTTGTTTGAAAAACAATACACACTCATTGACAAAACTAAAGAAAGTTGAAAGTCTTTGTTGACGACGCTTGCCTGTTTTTTTTTTTTTTTTTGGAAACAGAGTAAATTTTATTCACACATGGTTATCTCGTGTTTTCAATAAAGGTCACTGTAATATCTTTCAAAGTTATTATCTGAATTCCGATATACATGCTAATGGTACAACTTCCTTAAGTTTTGTCCATGGATATCTTTCAGAGTTATTGTCTGAATCCCGATATACATGCAAAATGGTACAACTTCCTTAAGTTTTGTCCATGAATATCTTTCAGAGTTATTGTCTGAATCCCAATATACATGCTAAAAAGTACAACTTCCTTAAGTTTTGTCCATGAGTATATATCGAACAGGGTGTCCCCAATATATACCATGTTTCAGAAATTCTGACTAGTCAGCCTATTTACTGTATCTGAATGTATAATATGCTGAAGCAGTAAACTTATTAACTTCTTTAGAGGCTAAATTAAGCCAAATACAAATACGAATTAAAGATTCGAGAATAAGTAAGTTTCAAAAGTATAAACAATTTATCAATCAAGAGATTAGAAACAAGTTTCTTTATTAATTTAAAATTACTCCCCTTTAGAAACTTCTTCCTTTAAAATAATTATATATTTAAGGTCAAAATATATTCCAAACTGGATATTTGTTATGTATTGAAGGAGGTAGGAATATATCCAAGCTGAAGATTGAATTTGGAATTACAACGCCATTTGGAAAACTGTGAGGATTTGCCAGTTTTAAATCCAATTTGAACTAATAAAAATTTTGTTGAAAATTTCCTGACAAATAGGAATATCCGTTTAACAACTTCTAAATTAAATAAGATATTTCTGATTTGACTAATATCTGACGATATCAAGTCATAAAGACAAGTATGAGTGGTCTTTTTAAAAGCTAATACTAGATGTAAATGATACTAGGACACTAGATAAGCTGCGATTGATGGTTACTAACTGATTAAAGAAAAGCAATAGGCAGACGCATTCTACTTCACCCAGTCATGATGGTTGTCAAACAGACACCATTAAGGGTTACAAGCTTGATACCCTAATATGATTGAGTGGAGATAAGAAAGAAGAAGAAGAAGACGTGGAGAATATTTTTTCATATAATAACCAAAAGTCTAACTCGATTTGATAGACACTATAACAACATATGTACCGAAAAAAAAAACCTTTTAGCAATATTTTTTATCGCAGTAAGAGCGTTAGGAGAGAAATGTTTTTATGTTTATCCTTTTAATAGTATCCTTTAGTGTAAAAAGTTCATAGTTTCATTATTAGTGAAAAGAAACATTCCCGTCTTATTGTCTTCATTCTTTATACATAGATGGCACGTTATTGCTATGTATTAATTTATGCCTAACTTGTCCTTATTGTTTGCGGAAGAGCATTGCTCGATGCAAATATTTACATGTAATTCTACTGTCCTAAAAGCTTATGTCCATAGTTTACTTAAATATAATTTCTAAGATTCTACCTTTCAATTCAGCATATAAAAGCAGAATAATCCAATACAGTATTAGAGCTCTAAAGAAGCGGTTTGATAGATTAAATTGGTGAAACCACTGGGAGGGTTCACCACTGATAAGCCAAGCCCTCCTAATATTTTTTATCGCAATAAGGATAGTAGAAGTTTGATTCATTTGTGAAAGAAACATTCGTATCTTAATGTCTTCATTCCTTATATATGAATGACTCGTTATTGCTTTGTATAAACAACTACTAAAGAATAAAACGACAAATGCTAACTGGGCAAAATCCACTAACACCGTTCTATCGATCTAATAGGTTAAACTGGCTGAAAACGTTCACCCTAATGAAATCCTAACTGGTTTTATTATATACCTTTAATTTACTATTGGATGGCAGCTTATGGGTATTTTTGGGAACCTATGGACATCTTCTTCTTCTTCTTTCTTATCTCCACTCAATCATATCAGGGCATCAAGCTTGTAGAGCTTGAAACTTGACAACCATCATGAATGGGTGAAGTAGAATGCATCTGCCTTTGTCATTTATTTTATTTATGCTTATGAGGTGATACAGCAGCGTATTTACAATTAGAGAGGAGACAAAATGAATTAAATCTAGAAAAAAGAAGTGAGGACATATCGGTCATTATGACTGGGAGCACTATTCAGTGACAGGCCGACTTAGTTCCAATAGAAATGGCCGCCTCTGACATGAGGAACAGACGCCATGTGCAGCCGCTCCTAACATGGAATACAAACGCTGCTCATCCGTATCCCTGGATCAGGAACCCGTACAGGGTACTATCAGCCGGGCCAGCTGAGCCCAGGTTTTTTAGTGAGCTTGTTACTGCTCCCCCTCCTCCTTTTTTCATCCGGGCTTGGGACCGGCAAAGGCGGAGTTCCTATGGACATAAGCTTATAGGTCTGTAGAGGTACATACATATAATATCAACAAATTGCATTGAGAAAAGCTCTTCCACAAATATGGTTTCATATCAAAGCTTTATTAGCAAATTATATTTAGAAATTTTATTGCCATATACAGGGTCCATTATGAAAGTAATGAGCATAATGTTATTGTGACGCGACGATAGATGGCAGCACGGTAAAACCGTAGAAAATGTGGTGGAGGGATATGCCCTTTCAATCCATCCGGTCGTCAATTGGGTTCGAGCAGTGTGAGGGGAGATACATGCCTCCGCTTGAAGTGTGTTTTCAACTTTTGTAACATAGCGCGATGGAGCGTTCGCTTGAACAACGATATGCCATAAAGTTTTGCGTGAGGCTATGAAAAAATGCAACCGAAACATTACAGATGCTGCAAAAAGCCTTCAAAGACGATTGCATTTCAAGATCACAGTCTGGGAAGTGGCACAAGGCGTTCAAGGAGGGCCGGGAGGAGGTCGCCGACGAACCCCGTTCAGGACGCCCAACAACGGCCAGAACTGACGAGAACGTGGATCGTGTGCTCGAAGTTTTGCGTACCGACCGTCGATTAAGCATCTAGCAAATTGCTGACACATTACACATGTCCACATTTGTGGTACATGGGATAGTGACCGAGGATCTGCAAATGCGTAAGGTCTGTGCGAAGCTTGTGCCGGAAGTGTTAACGCAAGACCAGAAAAAACTTAGTTTTGCGCTGTCAAGAATTGTTGGATTTGATTCAAAATGAACCGGACTTTCTGAACTCTGTAGTAACCGGAGACGAATCCTGGATGTTTGAATACGACCCAGAGTCGAAAAGGCAGAGCTGTGCATGGCACACAAAATCATCCCCACGCCCCAAGAAAGCGCGAATGAGCAAGTCGCGCATCAAAACGATGATCATTGTCTTCTTTAACATCCGAGGAATAGTACATTGTGAGTTTGTTCCGCAGGGACAAAACTGTAAACTCAGCCTTTTACCTGGAGGTGCTCAGGAGATTGAAACGCCGGATCGCACGCGTGAGGACTGACATTAAAGACACGGTCAAGCTCCACCATGACAATGCCACCAGCCACACAGCCTTCATCATTACCAACTTCCTGGCCCGGAGCAACACCTCGGTGATCCCTCACCCCCCTTACAGTCCCGACTTAGCTCCATGTGACTGCTTTTTGTTTCCGCGACTCAAGAAAGAGATGAAAGGAAAACATTGGGAAACCGTGGAAAACATCCAACACCATGTTACAACGTTCCTGAGAAGCATTTCTGTCGAGGAGTTTCAGGGTGCCTTTCAGGCATGGCAAACGCGTCTCCGCAAGTGTATTGATGCAGGAGGAATGTATTTTGAAGAATATTGAACATTTGCACAAATTACGATCAATAAATGTATTTTGCCAGTAAATGCTCATTTCTTTCATAATGGACCCTGTATCAATACAATCTGTAACAACTAATATTTAGACAACCTATTTCTTTAATCTCTACAGACCTTACTGCAATGGTAAAATTGTTGTATGAGAGTGCTTGGCTCATCAGTAGTGAACCCTTTCAGTTGTTCCGCCAGGTATATAAGAAAATCAATGCAATACAATAGTAAAGAGATCTGAAATTAATTTGGCGAAACCACTGAGAGGGTTCACCATTGATGAGCCAAGCCCTCTTATCCACAATAACTTTCACCAATGCACTAAGGTCTGTAGAGATAAAAAAAAAAAGAAACAAATTACCTAAAAATTAGTTGTTACAGATTTTATTGATATATGGCAATGAAATTTATAAATATACAATTACTCTTTTTAGAAGGGGGTCTGTTAAAGGATGGTCTAAACCGTTGGTATTCGACGGCTACGACACAGGTTCGATTCCCGCATTGGACACTTTTTTTTTTTCTGATAAAAAAAAAATCTCCAATGGCCCCCGATTCTTGCAAAAGTTCAACCCTACCAGCGAGTGAAAGTAATCAAACTGGACTCTGGCCCATGTGTAAGTGCAAAGCTGAACTGCTTTTCATATGTGTAGACATGTGATGCACTTACAGTAAAAGCAGTCGCCTACTTCTACCTACCATGATTATCATGGTCAGTACCACGTGTACTAGGGATAAGCAAAAACCTCTTTGTAGAGATATCTCTATGGGGAATGTCCTCTCATTGATGTTCTACTGTATATTTAGAAAATCTATTTTATAACTAAATCACACAGACACATGCCTTTATTAAGACATTCCGTCTTATACAGTCGATTCTCCTGTGAGAAATGAATCTAAAAAGAAATGAGAAGCAGGGGAAGAAATTGAATCCTCGCTCAGAAAAGAGAAAAAGAAGAAAAGGAAAGAATATCTATCTACAAAAGTTAAGACTATATACATCGTTTTTCGTGCATAGAACACAGTGAAGAAGTAGATTGTAAAACGACATTTGAAAATTATCCCGCATGTGTTTCTTTTCAACGAAAAATCAAATTTTATTCCAAGGAGAAATAACGACTATTTCTATCCTTAGGGATGAGGTATGAAAGGATGAATTGTGAAGAATGATGATAAACGGAAAAAATAAAAGTGTCCAGGGATGGGAATCGAACCCACAATGTTCCGCTTACCGGGCAGATGCCATGTCCACTAGGCTACCATGGTAGATTATTGAGTAAACTTGTGAATAAAAAAATATTTCCACACAGTTCAGTTACTTTGTTAGTTTTTTTTTCTTCTTGTCGTGAAAAAAAAAAGAACTTTAAGATAGCTGACCCATTATCCATCAAGTCTGAAAGAAAGGAATACAGCGAAAAGTGTGGATGAGCAGCTCTACCGCAAAAGGTTTCTCTTTCCATTGTGAGAGACGTACATTCAAATATATTTTTATAACTAAATAAAAAGAATTAATATATCAAAAATCATTTCTAACTAATTAAAATAAGATAAATATATTATCTAAATACTCAATTAAAAATCTAATCAATTTACTATTATTTTTATTTGTAGCCAGTTAATTATTGTTATATAATTAAAATAATTAATTATCTAGTTGTGTGTAGTATTCCACAAGAGAACGAATAACAAACAACGAAAAAATTAATTATAACGAAATAATATCTCAAAAGAGCAGATAGATATTGACATTTGGGTTTAGGTTTGAAAAACTTAATATAAAAATAGAATCAAAATCGTATTTAGATATTTCGCATCAGAATCCTATATCTTCAACTATCAATAATATATCTTTTGGAATATATTGATTTAAGGAGAGAGAAAATAAATAATAAGAAACATGATCAGGATAAAACATTGAACATCACCACTTTCTACAGAATATTGATAAAAGAAATAACATATCAAGAACAAACTAAGGCATTAGTATCCTATGCAGCCACATTCATCAATATATATATTCCTTAGAATATTGATTTGAGGAAATAAAATATTAAGAAACATCAGCAAGAGAGAGATAAAGCATTAACATTGAACATCACCAAATCCTCAAGAATATTGTTAAAAGAAATAAAATATCAAGAGAACAAACTAAGACATCAGCATCCTATAGCTTCAACCTATCAATAATATATCCTTCAGAATATATTGATTTAAAGAAAAAAATTAAGAAACATCAGCAGAGTATTACTCAACAATAAACACCACCAATTTCTTCA
>CP092879.1:50183598-50219969 GCA_030710605.1 Cordylochernes scorpioides
ACACGAAAAACCAATATCCAATCAGCTACCTAAACACATACACAATAATGGAACTACTAAAAATATGCTCTAACCCAAATTATAAATAGCCAAACATTGTGTTATAGAAGCTGGTTAAGCAAACCTTTATATGAATTCTCTTCAATAATATCCATGGTACAGGCCATGATAATCATGGTGGGTAAGAATTTGGCCTTTGCTTTCACTGTAAGTACACAAGTACACCGATATGTCGAATAAAAAAACTAACCATAAAAAAGTTTCAATAATACTATAAAATATATAAATTATAAAATAAATAAAAAATAATAATTTTAGTAAATCTTAGACACTTTATATATATTTATTTTTAAAGGTTATTCATAATTTATAGAGAGATGTTTTAATTTATATTACTTTTATCAGTTTAAACTTAACTTTTCTAATAGTGTTTTTATGTTTGCGTTGAATATTTCAATGATTTTTCAACGTTGAAAAAAGCAGATAAAATTAGAAACCTTATGAATATTAAAATATAGTATTAATAGTATAAATATAGTTACTGAGATTAAAATATATTAAATTTATTTTCAAGGATTCTCAAAGATAAGTTTCAGATATATTTTTATTATGGAAGGTATTTTTAAAGGTTAATTAAATTTTCAAGAAAATTGTAATTGAGAATAGGTATAAGAACATTTTGATTAAATATTTATACTACGTGGAAAAGAAGTAATTTAAATATTTTAGCAAAGTTACAGAATTCACAAATTTGAGTAAAGCTTTATCAATGTAATTGCTACTTTCTAAATTTTATTTGCAACCTTTTGATTTTTGTAGATAAAAACACCATATTAAAAAAAAACCTTTATCATACACAACGCCAAAATTACATCTTTATTTCGAAAAAATAATATATGATTGTAATATATGTTTGCTCTAAAGAATATTTTACGATTTAATATATAAGTTTTTACACTTTTAAGACATGTCTTTTTTTATTGTCAAATTATATTGACAAACTTTTTCAGTTTTTTTTTCTGATCAGTTTTTAGCAGGAAGAATGTTGTCCTCGTTTGTTAGTGTACCAATCTCTCACGTCTTCTCATTGGACGAATATGGCCATGTCTGTATATAAGAGGGGACTAAGGGAATGCGAGTGGGGCCCAGAGCGTGGAGAATTGATGTGGAGACCGTTAAAGTGTTTTTCTACTTGGTTTTTCCATGTCTGGCTGTTCTCTTTGCATTCCTGTGTCACCCGAGTCCGATCCCTACCAACGCTACAATAAAGATAAGTACTGCTTTATTTTATTTAACAAATCGTGAGTTGTTTTTATCTCCTTTTTGTTGTTAGTGTTGTACTCTTGAGTGTACGTTTTTCGGTGTATTAAGTTACTCTGACGGTAGGCCCTAGTATACTCCTTTTTTGTGTGTTAACCCGCAAAAGTATCAATTTTTGTCATTATAATTTTACTTTCAAATACTCTGATGAAGGGGTTTATATTTTCTATCACGACAAGAAACTCTTCCCTCAGAAAATTGTCTTTTATTTATAATTTTACCGAAGGGTTTATAATATTAAAAAATATGGGGATTGTTAATCAAATTGTACTTATATAGATATAGAGCCTGTCAAAAGTTACCCATAGATTGTGCCATAAAAACTATATTTTTCATAATACATCCATAGAATATATGTCAAACACATATAATCTATTAAAGAACATATCCCATCAACATTCAGCTATTTCCTATCAAGAAGTGAGAAACCAAATTCAAGGAATCTCCGTATAAGTAAAAATACAAAAGATCCATATAATATATGGCAAACACCTATAATCTATTAAAGAACATATCCCATCAATATTCTAGTATTTACAATCAAGAAGTGAGGAACCAAATTCGAGGAATCTCCGTATAAGTAAAAATACAAAAGATCCATATAATATATGGCAAACACCTATAATCTATTAAAGAACATATCCCATCAATATTCTGGTATTTACAATCAAGAAGTGAGAAACCAAATTCGAGGAATCTCCGTATAAGTAAAAATACAAAAGATCCATATAATATATGGAAAACACCTATAATCTATTAAAGAACATATCCCATCAATATTCTGGTATTTACAATCAAGAAGTGAGGAACCAAATTCGAGGAATCTCGGTATAAGTACAAACACAAAAGATCCATAGAATATATGGCAAACACTTATAATCTATTAAAGAACATATCCCATCAACACTCTGGTATTTCCTATCAAGAAGTGAGAAACCAAATTCGAGGCGAGTACATCTCGGTATAAGTGCAAACACAAAAGATCTATAGAATATATGTCAAACACTTAAAATTTATTAAAGAACATATCCCATCAACACTCAGCTATTTACCATCAAGAAGTCAGAAACCAAATTCAAGGCATCTCGATATAAGTACAAATACAAAAGATCCATAGAATATATGTCAAACACTTAAAATCTATAAATAAACCTTCTCTTCCCTGATTTATAATATTATAAAATAAATGAAGCTTCCAGGGTTAAGTTTCTTGTTCAAATTTTTATTTGAAAACTCCGAAAGCTTGAAAATAAAAAGTTGTACAAGAAACTCAACCCTGGAAGCTTTATTTATTTTATAACTTAAAATTTATTAAAGAACATATCTCATCAACACTCAGCTATTTACCATCAAGAAGTCAGAAACCAAATTCAAGGCATCTCGATATAAGTACAAATACAAAAGATCCATAGAATATATATCAAACACTTATAATATATAAATAAACGTTCTTCCCTGATTTATAATATTATAAAATAAGCGAAGCTTCCAGGGTTAAGTTTCTTGTCTAACTTTTTATTTGACAAGTCTTAAAGCTTGAAAATAAAAAGTTGCACAAGAAACTTAACCCTGGAAGCTTCATTTATTTTATAACTTATAATCTATTAAAGAACATGATCCATGAACACTCAGGTATTTCCTATCAAGAAGTGAGAAACCAAATTCGAGGAATCTCCGTATAAGTACAAATACACAGAGGTGTAATTAACGTGACAATGATGCAAATCAAATTTGACATACACGGTGGGAGTGTAAACACCAATCTTACAGAAAGGAACGCAAACTCAGCAATGGCTATCATTATCTTTCAATCATATTCACATTGTGGCAACACGTGCCAGGCGACCCCTGGTCTAATCTCGTCGAGTGGCTTATGAATGGACTACCCACCGGATGATTTAGATTTAATTAGAGCTGTCGGTGGATCGATAGATCGGATCAATGGTTCAAACACTACCGCTATGGTGGATTATACCTCGGCCTTACGCCATCCCTCCCCCTCCTATGCTACCCCCCATGCCAGCCAGATACCTAATAAGCGTTAACAAAAGAGATTAAATCCTCTTATTCATAACTATACATAGTTTTATCCTTTTGAAAATAGAGCAATCCTTTTTTAATTCGTTAGAAAATAAAAAAGACATATATTGGATATAATAAAATATTTATTTTGACAATATTTCGGCTGGCTGAACGCCAACCTTTATCGAGGCATTACATTTTTGTATACCCGTATACAAATATATAAGTATTTTATAATTATAAATATCCACGCTGCGCGCGTTTGTTTTTTTGTAAATATTTCTGGTGGGATCAAGTCGATATTATAGTAAGCCCGTTGAAGAGCGATTAACGCTTGAAAGCTAGCGTTTTTTAAATAAAAAAATATACTCATTGTGAAAATATATTTGTAATTTTAATACTTTTTCACAATTCTATCATGAATAGAGAAATATATAAGTATACAAATGTATAAATGTATAAAATGTACAAAAGTATAATAAGTATACAAAAATGTAATGCCTCGATAAAGGTTGGCGTTCAGCCAGCCGAAATATTGGCAAAATAAATCTTTTATTAAATCCAATATATGTCTTTTTATTATCTAAGTTTTATCCTTGTAATCCATTTGGATAAGGAAAACGAAGACTAGAACATGGTTGATTCTACAACCGTCTTTTTTTTTTTTTAATAAAAATTTCAAACCTTAATTCTCCTTCACATTCGTAGCAAATTAGATAAAAACAGAAAAGGAAAACAATTTAATAGCAAAAACCACTTTTCAATAAATCCTGAAGGAACGTATTGTCCACAACTCTAGCTCATTGTAAAGATAGATGCTGTGCCTGGCCGGTATTCATATTTCTTGAAAATAAAGATACTTAGGCCATTAAATCTTTTTATTACCTCGACATTTCGACAAAAATCTTTTGTCCTCGTCAAGAGCAAACAAAAATTAAACATTTAACAAGGCGTTTTTGAACTTTAGAATGATTTTTAACGCTTTGCTAAATGTTTAATTTTTGTTTGCTCCAGACGAGGACAAAATAATTTTGTCGAAACGTCGAGGTAATAAAAAGAATTACTGGCTGATGTATCTTTATTTTCAAGAAACGCTAGCTCAATCTATCAAAAAGAACTAATGTCAACTTTGAGATTTGGAGAGAATCTGAAAATAAAATGTTTCTTGCGAGCCACACCCGTCTTTTCAGTGATACCCCAACCTTGACGTATGTACGGTTGAATCTGTGACCAATTGAACATGCGTCGGACCTGGAAGCTATTGTTAGGTTCTATGCTGCCTGGAGTATATGAGCTCCATTTATGCTTCCTTCCTGTGGTGAATCTGTATAAGACCGGTGGTCTTAATAAAGCTGTATGTGTTTGGAGAGCTGGTAGAGCCTTCTTATCTCAATATCATATACTTCTGAAGTTCTATAGAGAAAGAATTTGCTGTTTGGGCGCTTTTTTTTAAACAATACACACGCATTAACAAAAATAAAGAGACAAATTTCTTCACACTTGGTTATATCATGTCTTCAATAAAGGTCACTGTAATATCTTTCAGAGTTATTGTCTGAATCCAGATATACATGCTAAAAGGTAAAAAAGGGCTAAAATATTATTACGACTCTTCTCAGCCGTCGATGTTTGCGTTCAAGGTTTCTAAGATAACAATGTGGGTTCGTTTTGGATACAGCTTAGTACTATGGATTTATTACCAAAGCTTTAAAAGGGATATTAATAACTATACATCGGAGATTGACTTGCCTTCAATGTCTGCCACTAGAGGGATCCTCCTCCGCTACCGTCTTCCCGGTCAGTCCATACGGCCACACGTCCGGAGCCCACCTGCTGCGTCTGTTGTCACCGCCGTTTTCCTCACTGCAGGTCCCGTTGTCACCAGACAGACTTCTCTCCCCAGACTGCCAGGTCTTCTCGGTGCACAAACCCCCGGCAGGCCGGCCGCTAACTCGGCTGATCCCTTCACGACGACGGCGCCTGCTGGACTCCCTCTGTCTGCCACCCCCTCCTCTGGAATTTGTCAATCAACACTTCCTGGAAGGGGCCCCTGCATACCTTCTTCTCTTGGCTTTCCCACTTCTTGCCTTATACTTCTCTGCTGCATCGCTTCAATATTAACGGTAGCAATGCTTAGCTTCATCTATATTTCCTGCGGTAAATCTGTATAAGACCGGTGGTCTTAATAAAGCTGTATGTGTATATATGTACACAATATTGTAGTTTCAAGATAAATTGTTTGAAGTTTTTTAAAAACTACAAGATTTCCCACAATGAGAGAGATTTCTTATAAAAAGATGGATCATCAAAATATAAGAAGATATTTTAAAATATTTAATCCAAAATAAACTCGTCTTCATTAAGTAATATATACACGTTCAAAACAATCAATTATAATTTTTATGATCAATTAAATATATTACATTATTAAAATACAGGGTGATCCAAAAGTCTCGCACAACTTTGAAATTTAATAACTCCGCGAATATTTGCGATAGAGAAATGCGGTAAACACCATTGTGTTCAGGATGCAATGGGATTTTTTATGGCAAATAATGAAAAATTCGAAATTGATTTTAGTTACAACTTTATTCGCTAGATGGCGCTCTACCAGAATCAGAGATTCAGCGGCCAAATTGTTTGATAAATTGAAAAATATAACTGAACGACACGTATTTTTCCTTTTTGAATACCAGGAAAGAACCCTAATAATATCAAATGATAAATTAATAAAACACCATTTCGCCAAAAGTTAGAAGAATTGGTTGACGATTTTTAAATACAATCTGAGATATGTAAAATAGGTATATGCAAATAAAAACATGTAGCAAAAAATATTTATATTTTAGATGGAGTTTAGTGAAATAAATTGAATGTTTGAAAATAACTACTGATATCAATACACGATTTTTGAAATGTTAATATAGTACCAAAAATTATGATGGCACTACTAATAGGATTTCGTGCTATAAGGAATGTATAGTTTCTTGACTAATTGTCGACACTTGACTATTTAACTGGATATTTGTCATGATCCAAAAATGAAATATAGAGGGGAGTGACAAAATATATTTGTCGTACTTTATTCCAAATATCCTATGGGTTTGTCAAATGTTATCATTGTTTATTATACTGTACATAATTTTGAAAATGTATCCCCTCAAAAAAAAAAAAAAACATTTTTTAAATCGACCTTTTGCGTTGAAAAACGTGGTAGTAAAATCATTTTGTATTATTTTTTGCCCAAAACATCTAAAGTTGGGGGGGATACAGAGATTATTCCTTATGCTATTTCTTCTAATGAGCGAAAAGCGATAAACTAAACATAAGGGGTAAAATTGTGTATACCAGTATTATTCGAGAAGTTATAACACTTTGGCCTGCACGACATAATATAAAATGTGGGCAAATGACAAACAAAAAATTACTGTTTACAGAAAAAAAAAGAGTCGTGAGGACAGCATTTATTATTCCCATAACCCAAAACAAAGAGCTGCAAAATATAACACATGAGGTAACTGCCTTCTCTCTTGTATTAGGTCACAATCCTTGCTCAATGTGGCGCCCTTCATTCTCAAACACCGCCTGCAGACGATAGATGACAGAATGGTCACAATTAAATAGTTGAAATTTATAAAACGTGCCATCTGATAGAAGCCTTCAACATGGACAATGTGGTGGGCCGGCATCGATAAAAACGCGACTTAATGTACCCCCATAACCGAAATTGTAAGGCGTCAAGTCTGGTGATATTGGGGGCCACTGGTATATAAAGTGGCGACTTATCAACGAATTTCACCGAACGTATCCTTCAGCAATTGTTTGGCACCGCGGGAGATATGAGGAGGTCCTCCATCTTGCAAGAATGTTATTTCGCTTAGTACTTGTCTCTCCTGCAATATGGGAATAACCTTTTCTCTCAAAGGTTGAACATAACGTACACCAGTTACAAAAATGGTTTTAAAAGTTCTTCCATTGATTTTTTTAAAAGAAAAATGGCCCAATAATAGAAGAAGAAGTGAACCCACACAAAACTGTAACTCTGTGCTGATGAAGTGGTATTTCTGTAAAAATCCTAGGGTTTTCTGTTGCCAAAATGAGGCAGTTTTCAATGTTAAATTCTCCCTTTAGATAAAAGTGAGCATCATCTGTTCTTAGAACATTTAACAGCCAGTTTTCATCAATATCAATTTGCCGGAAAACCCATGCAGCGAATTCTTGACGCTTCTCAAAATCACTGACTTTCAACTCGTGAAAACTTTGAATTTTGTTAGGATATTTTTATAGAAAAATTCTAAATGCGTGTTCTCTCCAAACTGTTCCAAACGAAATCCCCGTTTGTCGAGAAACTTGTCTAGCACTTACTTCTCCATACGTGGATAACGTTTCAATAGCTTCAGCATTCTGCAAAACCGTAACAGCCACTGACTTGCATGTCGATGGTCTTCCACTCCGAGGTTTTGCTTCCAGAGATCCAGTTTCCTCAAAACTTTTAATCAATCGCTTTAGAGAGTAGCAACTCATTGGTCCTTTACCGCTTCGAATATCTTTAAAGGAACGAAACGCTCGTAAAACTTCAGTGGCAGATTCTGAATCACAATTAAAACAATTCACCAAGAATGCTTTATCCTGTAGTGACGGCATTCCAGGGGGAAGGGGAGAAGTTCGACCACACCTTCTTGCGGTCCCCCCTGGACCCTTGGAATATTTGACCAAATTCTGGTTCGTTTCCAAGATGACTAACGTTGCAACGGCACCCATTTTCAAATGAAGAGCAAAACTGATATCTCCAGTAATGCTACCGCGTCCGGGGTAACCGCCGCGTCAGGAGCTGCAGCTCGAGCTCATGATGAGAAATCTACTACGAGGACACAATTCAATCTACTACAACTCAATATAAATGGTACCCAGAGGAAAATAAAGAGCTGACTTGTCTTCTCTGTGACAACAATGTACATATTAATTGTCCTCAGGAGACAAAATTGAATCAGAATCTGAGATTCAATATCAAAGAGTATACAACACTACGAATGGACAGACCGGGAAAATTCGGAGGAGGACTTGCCGTTTTGAATAAAACTCTAGAAATCAAATTTAAGGAAATCGCCTATAATCAGAGTAAGCCTAGAAAAAGCACGACAGAAGCTCAGGCAATAGAAATCTATCTTACAGATAAACAATTCCAATCATAAATGTTTATCACCACGATAATACTAGCATCAATACAGGCCTGATAGAGACATTAAGTGAAGCGTCTTCGGATATCGCAATCATACTTGGTGATTTTAACGCCGAAAGACCAACTTGGGGATCACCTGTCCAGGATAACAAAGGTCAGCAGGTTGAGGACATGCTAACCGACCTCGACCTTACACCGTTAAATAACGAAAAGAACACCTATCTATCCAAGTCCACAGGCACAGAATCCGCAATAGACATCACAGCGATAAATTACAACATCGCACCCACAACACAATGGAAAATTCTGAAAAGTGCAATCAGTGACCACAGACAATTTTAACAACCCAAAAATTCAAAATTGAGAATTTTCAACAGAATAAAAGAACACTGGAAAAAAATTACAGAGAAGCTTGAAGAACTGTGCAACGATGAATTAAATCACAGAACGATTGACAAAAACTTGGAAAAATTCTCTTTGAACATATCCAAAGCTGCAAAGGTATCGATACCTAGAGGTAGACGTAAAGACTTGTGAATACCTTACTGGAAGGACCACAATATCGAGGCAATGATTGCAGAGAGAGACAATAAAAATGAACTTCTTAAAACAAATAAAACAGAAGAAATAATAAAGGAACTTATTGAAATTAGTCACAAAATAGAACAAGAAATTTGGATATTCAAAAAAGAAAAATGGGCAGAATTCTGCGAAGAAAATGGATCCAAAAAAGGAAAGCCATCACTGGAATATAATTAGTGTTATAAAACTCAAAACCAACACTAATCCTCCAATACTCTAACCGATATGAACAGCGAGAACGAACAAACAGATGGCTGACATAATTGCTGAATATCTTTCAAGCACTTCCAGACTCAGCTATACGAATGAAGGCAGGACTCTAAAAAATAATATAAACAAGTTAATTAAGCAAGCAAGAAATTACCATCAACAAGATATTTACTCGAGAGACTTCACACTGAATGAGCTAAATTCATCAATAGGAAAGTTAAATCCAATATGTCACCTGGAGATGCTCTAATCTTTGGTCAAATGATTAAACACTTTGGAGACGAAGCTAAAAATCAACTCCTACGAATACTGAACATTTCATGGCAACCTGGTAGACTACCAAATAATTGGAAGATATCAATTATAGTGCCAATACTGAAACCAAACAAAGATGCTAAGGAATGCAAGAACTATCGGCCAATTGCTCTTACCAGCATACTTAGTAAAATAACAGAATGAATTATCCACTCTAGACTCATAGTCTGGCTCACTAACAATAATAAAATAAACTCCTACCAAACTGCCTAAAGATCCAGACACTGTACAACTGATAAACTGTACTACTTCTGTCAATCAATAATAGATTTCTAGGAAAAACCGCCAAAGAAGACAACGGCCGTATTCCTGGATATGACCTCAGCTTTTATTCGAGTGTAGAAATTATTTGAAAGGCTGCACAACATCGGAGTAAGAGGAAAAACCTTAATCTGGATTGCAGACTTCTTAAGGGGAAGAAGGATAAAGGTTCGGGTCAATGGAACATTTTCCAAGGACCGAAGAACATGGGCTGGTGTACCTCAGGGATCTGTGCTCAGTCCTCTACTCTTCTCGCTATATATTTACTGTTGTTTATGTAAATAGATGAATATTATTTGTATTATTTAAAGCCTCATTATGTAAAAATATATGTATATATAAATTGGACATTTGTTGTTGGCCATGGTCAAGTTTGAGCTCTTGTACGTCCAATTACGACACAACAAAAGTGGCGACGATGATGCGCGATCTACAGAGCCAGTAAAAAGCTGAGGAAAACGGCGTCTATGCAAGTATAACAACTACATCTTTTAAACAAATCTGACTCTCGGATTATGGAGAGGAAAAATAAGAAAATGGGTTAAGATTACATCTTTTAAACTATCTGAATCAAGAAAACAAAGGAGTAGAAAAGATCAGCATGACAAGTTCAAAGTTGATAATACCTTTTAGATGCTATAGCCCAGTGGAGGACACTTCGATCTTTTTGTACAAAAATTTGAGGCTTTCTTTTTGGCATCTGAAGAAGGAGATTAAAGTGCTGATTTTTGCGGAGTTTGATTGTTTTCAATGGCGTGAAAGAGTGGTAATTCCCCAAAAATTAAGATCTTTAGTTTTAAATGACTTGCATGAAATACACATGGGGATAGTTAAAATGAAGATGATTGCCAGACGGTATTTTCTGGTGGCCAGGCATAGACAGTAACATCAAAGAGTCAACTAGAGAATGTAGAGTATGCCAAGAATCGGCAAGCATGCCCCCGGCTACCATCTCGGAATGGACTTGGCCCGAAAAACCGTGGCATCGACTTCATCTTGATCTAGCGGGTCCGTTCATGGGAAGAATGTTTTTGGTTCTCGTGGACGCATACTCAAAGTGGATAGAAATTTTTATTATCAAAGATATCACCAGAAAAACGATTATAAATCATCTTAGAGAAATTCTCGCCAGAATTGGATTACGCAAATATTTTGTTACAGATAACGGAAGACAGTTTGTCTCCGGTGAATTCGAGCAATTTACCAAAATGAATGGTATACGGCACACTAAGACCAGTCCGTATAATCCTAGTACAAATGGTTTAGCTGAGAGATATGTAAGATAGTTTAAAAACCTTTTGAGAAAGAATAATGGGAAGGATGATTTAGAGACGAATCTACAAAGTTTCCTATTTGCTCATAGAGCATTCCCCCAAACTGTAATAAACGAATTCCCCGGCGGAACTGCTAATGAAGAGAAGTTTAAGATCAAGATTCTCGAATTTAATACCAAGATAAGAAATCCGCGAGAGGTATTTCATGAGGCCGTAAGAAGGCAGGAGCAGTTTACTACAGGTTGCGAGGTTTATTTCCGCAACTATGCAACTGAACCTAAACGGTAAAAAGGTACCATTTTGGAATTATTGAGCTACCGTCACTACCTTATAAGTTGCGAGGACGTCGTGTATAAGAGGCATATCAATCAATTGCGACCTGTGAGAAAGAAACAAGTGGAGACAAGAAATTTGATACTTACTCGAACATCAGGAGAGAAGCCTGTAGGTGGAAGTCAGAAATAAAGTAAAAAGGAGGTTCCAGAGGTTACATCAGGAAACAAGGAGGAGACTGCTTCTGTGCACGTACCCTCTTGCACTCCTATACCAGGGCCTGTTGCTGTGCACGTGCCCTCTTGCACTCCTAAACCGGAGGCTGCCGCTGTGTAGTGCCCGTCCGCAGTCCTAGACCTTAGAGAGCCAGGAAACCCCTAGACCGACTGGAGTATTATTAAGGGGGGAGATGTGTTGTGTATGTAAATAGATGAAGATTATTTGCATTCTTTAAAGTCTCATTATGTAAGAATATATGTGTATATTAATTGGACATTTTTTGTTGGCCAAACGAAAATAATCTGAGGCTCTTTATTGGACACGACAAAAAAAAAAAAAACAACGGCATTCCAGAGTAAAATAAATCATCAGAGATAGATGAATATTTTTCAAATGAATTAAAATAAATATAATCGATACTGAGAGAGAGTTGAATTTTAAAAAAATAGAAAATTATTATTTTCGAAATATAAATAGCAAATAAATATTTTATTAAATCCAATATACGCCTTTTTATTATTCAATTCATATATGTATAATAGAGTAAATAAATTTATATACAGGGTGATCCAAAAGTCCCGCACAACTTTAAAAATTAATAACTCCGCGAATATTTGCGCTAGAGCAATGCGGTAAACACCATTGTGTTCAGGATGCAATGGGATTTTTTATGGCAAATAATGAAAAATTCGAAATTGATTTTAGTTACAAAAGATAAGAAATCCCTCGATTCCCGACAGTCATGAACCGGGATTGAATGCCACGTTTAAATTTTGTTTAATATGTGAATAACCTTCACATATTATTCATTGTTCAATTATCATGAACTAGGTTGCTCTTGCTGAGCGGTACCTATTTATGTGAATTTGAACCAGGATTTATTTGCCAATATTTCGGTTGGCTGAACGCCAAACCTTTATCAAGGCACTACTAAACATAGTTTATACAAAAATGTAATGCCTTGATAAAGGTTTGGCGTTCAGCCAACCGAGATATTGGCAAATAAATTTTTATTATAAATCCAATATATGCATTTTTATTATTTAATGAATTAAATATGGATTGCTCTATTTTCTAAACGATATACATGAATATATTTTTGAAAATAGAGCAATCCATAAATAAATCTTTAATTAAAAATGAATATATATTAAGAATACTGTTTCACATAGTATAAAATACATATAAAACGAAGAGAAAAATTTTATATTAAAATGCATGGGCTACAAGCTTTCGGGCTTCACGCCCTTCGACGGGTACAACATATTGAGAGAAAATAACGCTATATATAGTATCGATATGTGAAGAATCTGCATACATAACCATATATGAGTTAACAATATCAGATTAAGTTATGGAAATAAGGCTTTTTATAGAAAAATTTTGACGAATTTCGTCAAAATATTTCTATAAAAAGCCTTATTTTCATAACTTAATCTGATATTGTTAACTCATATATGGTTATGTATGCAGATTCTTCACATATCGATACTATATATAGCGTTATTTTCTCTCAATATGTTGTACCCGTCGAAGGGCGTGAAGCCCGAAAGCTTGTAGCCCATGCATTTTAATATAAAATTTTTATCTTCGTTTTATAACTATTTACAATTCTATAAGAGAAATTTTCATGATTCATGATAAAATACATATGGTTATATGAAAAAAACGTATAGGATTTTTCTTTCCATTTTAAAATTCTCAAAAGAATTCCTTTTTTTTTTCTTTTAAAGAAATTCAGAAAACAAATGTTTTCAGACGATCTTTTTTTGTGTGTTTTACAACATTCGAATCGATTTTCTTGGAAAGTTGCATTTTTTACTGGTATCTCTGTCTTTTATATTTTCTTTTGGATTATTTTGTTTTATTCCAAGATTTTTTTAGTGATTCAAGGAAGAGATTGATTTTAAATATGAAATAAATTTTTATAATACAATATAATACGGCTAATGATTTTAGAACGAAGTTTGACAACTATACTTCAAATGTTTCTTTTGAACGAAAAATCGAAATTTTTATTTTTATCATTACTCTTCACAATTCATCCTTTCATACTTCATCCCTAAGGTTAGAAATAATCGTTATTTCTCCTTAAAATCAATTTAGATTTTTCGTTCAAAAGAAACATTTGCGGTATAATTTTCAAACTTCATTCTATGAAATGAATTATATAATTATATTAAGATTTAGGATAATAGATACTGTGTATAAAATAGTGTTATAAAAGAGCTTCCCGGGTTAAGTTTCTTGTTCAACTTTTTATTTCCAAGCTTTCCAACTTGTCAGTCCTTCAACAGGATTATCACGTTAATAAATTGATGATAAATACTATTTTTATATATAAAAATATTATTTATATATTTCAAATACTTATGCTATTAAGAGAGAAAATATATTACATTCTGTTTTGAAAATAGAGAAATCCATAAATAAATTTTTGAACAAAAAGGCATATATTGGATCGAAATATCATTTATTTTACCATTATTTCAGTTATAGTAAAGATAGAGGCTGCTTGGCCGGCATTCATATTTATTGAAAATAAAGATACTTCGGCCAGTAAATCTTTATTTTACCTCGACGTTTCGACAAAAAGCTTTTTCAAGAAATTTTTCAGTTGGCTGAACGCCCATCTTTATCAAGGTATTATAACATCTTAAAGTGTGTCTCTAAAATGTTATAATATGTGTGTGTGTGAAAAACAACTTTTTGAAAATATATTTGCATGGTGAATGATACGTGCTGGTTGAATGATGTCTCGAGACTTGATATATAGTGTATTGAAATAATAATATTAGAGAAAAACATAATACTTTTTATATTATAAAATATTAGTCGATGAGATATTGAATCAAATACTTTTTTGATGTTGTTTATTGTTGCATCTTCATGTATATATAATATTAAATAAAAATGATATTTTCTATTGATTTTTGATTATCTTGAGGATTATGCTATGAAGTTATTTGTTGGTTCTTTTTAGTACTAAATGGTATTGGTAATGCAGTCGTGGTCAAAATCTTGAAAGAATAAAAATAAAAATAGTCTTGATCAGATATTGCCTTAATTGAACTTATAGAATATATATAAAAACAATTTGATAAAAGTAATGCCTGGCTTAAGGCGAGTAGAATAAGGAAAATCAAAAGATTATTTACATAATGTACAAAAGTTTTGAGCCGGCCAGCGGGAAACAACAACAACGAGTTTTTATAGGGGAAGCGTGACCTCTGGCGGTCGATTTAGCGAATATTTGAATCTATGAAAATATGATTTTAAATAAAATAATATTTTTATATAACATATATACACTCATGGACAAAACTTAAGGAAGTGGAAAGTCTTTGATGTTACCTGTTGTCTGTTTTTTTTTAAGGATACTATGGTAATTTTGTTCACATTTGGTTATCTAGTGTGTCTTCAATAAAAGTCAATGTGTATCAAATATCTTTCAGAGTTATTGTCTGAATTCCGATATACATGATAAAAGGTACAACTTCCATAAGTTTTGTCTCCATAAGTATATTTGATAAGGAAAATAAGAAGAGAATAGTGAGAACTGCGTATTTCGACAACTATCCTTGACAAGAATAAGGTAACAGCTACCACGACAATTAAATCAGCAAGAGAGATTCAAAAGAGTTGTGTCCATAGCTTTCACAGAAATATCGGCAACACGAATAGAGAATAGTTAGAACAAGATCTAGAAGTATATAGTGCCAATGTTATCAGACAAATTGCCAAAGATATACAACAGTCCATGGCATTTAGAGCAAAACTAGCAGGAACAACGCACATAGGTACCATGTACTGACAAGCATCAATGTCATCAGACAATTAGATTTGCCGAAGAGTTACAAGAGTTCATGACATTAACAGCGAAATTAACAGAAAAAAGACACATAGATACAATGCACTGACATATACAGCAAAACTAGTAGGAAAAAGACACATAGGTACCATGCACTAACAAGAATCAACGTCATCAGTTAGCCGAAGAGCTACAAGAATCCATGCCATTTACAGCAGGGAAAAGACACATAGGTACCATACGCTGACAAAGATCGATGTTCCCAGACAATTAGACCGGCTGTAAAACTGTTTGCCGCGGTAAAAGGCCGGCCAAAGCGGCCGGTGAGTCAAGAGGCCAAACACCAAGCCAATTTCCAAGTGCCCCCGGCGCGTAATTCCGCAGCGCAAACAATCCACGTAACACGCACGCACCCTCCCGTAATCCACTTACACCATTTCATGACACTCATAACTCTTCTACTTTGACTCGATATTATTGATCTGATGGGATAGAAGTATACGTAAGAACTTCTCAGTAAAATTCCCGTTCACCTTTTAAAATTTCTATCTCTAGGAAAAAAATCAGATTAAATTTTATTCCTTTTTTTCACGCTTCCATAAGGGTTTGATGGACCTTTTGCAAATGTAATTCATAAAGGATAGTAAGAAACTTAACTTTTTAGAAGGTTTACAATAATCTTATATAATCAATTAAATATACTCATGGACAAAACTTAAGGAAGTTGTACCTTTCAGCATGTATATCGGGATTCAGACAATAACTCTGAAAGATACACTCATGGACAAACTTAAGGAAGTTGTACCTTTCAGCATGTATATCGGGATTCAGACAATAACTCTGAAAGATACACTCATGGACATCTTAAGGAAGTTTTACCTTTTAGCATGTATATCGGGATTCAGACAATAACTCTGAAAGATACACTCATGGACAAACTTAAGGAAGTTTTACCTTTTAGCATGTATATCGGGATTCAGACAATAACTCTGAAAGATACACTCATGGACAAAACTTAGGGAAGTTTTACCTTTTAGCATGTATATCGGGATTCAGACAATAACTCTGAAAGATACACTCATGGACAAACTTAAGGAAGTTTTACCTTTTAGCATGTATATCGGGATTCAGACAATAACTCTGAAAGATACACTCATGGACAAAACTTAGGGAAGTTTTACCTTTTAGCATGTATATCGAGATTCAGACAATAACTCTGAAAGATACACTCTTGGACAAAACTTAAGAAAGTTGTGCCTTTTTTGATACAGAGTGACCTTTATTGAAGACACGCGAGATAACCAAGTGTGAATAAAATTGCCTCTGTCTTCAGAAAAAAGATGACCGGCTACATCAAAACTTTCTACTTACTTAAGTTCTGTTAATGAGTGTATTTATTTAGAGAATTTGAATAATTCTTTTAATATTTATTAACTGATGTTTTGGAGATCTACTGTCTTCATGATGGGAAGTTTTGAACGAAGTTTGACTGCTGAATTTAGAAAGCTTCAAAACATTTATCCTAATAATTCTGGAAAAGTCAACATTGTGTTCAAATTTCCACCTTGAAAAGGGCAACAGTGGTTTACTAAAACTTCTGACAATAAATTCTGAAGGTTGATGAATTTAAATCGTTAATTACTGATTGAACAACCTAGTCTAATGTGTCATATTGAAAATAGATCAATCCATTCTGAATATACACACACTCATGGACTTTAGAACCTGATGTCCCTGGTTCGAACACGCTTTTCGCTATCTTTTTATTTTTTTTCTAATTATTTTTGTGATCTCTTCCTCATTTTGTAAATATTGACTAAGTTGTCAATAAATTTGTTTTAATTGTCAATTGTCACATGGACAAAACTTGAAGTAGTGCACTCTTTTAAGTCGCCGGTTTGTTTATTTTAAGGAGACAGAGGCAATTTTGTTCACACTAGCATATCTCGTGTGTCTTCAATAAAGGTCATTGTGTATTCTCTCAAAGTTATTGTCTGAATCCCGATATACATGATGTGAGGTACAACTTCCCTTACGGTTTTGTCCATGAGTGTATATTAGATAAGTTTATAGTGAATAAATTCAATATTTTAAAAAAAGTCAGTTTCCGTTCATTTTTATCTTGTGGAATTATAATTTTATTTTATTCCAATTTAAAGCGCTATGTCCCCCTAGGGACACTAACGCTGTCATACATGTATGCCTTTACATTTGTCTATACATATAGATACAATAATCATAAACCGTGAATAGAATAGTCATATGATATTAACAATGTGGAAGAGAGAAAAAACGAGAAAAAAGAACTGTGTACAAAAGAAAGTAGTGACTAGCAATATGTACAATAAGTATAATATAAATTATCAGTTTCTTTTTGGAATTATAAAAATCTCTATAGTAAAAAATCATTATTTGGGTAATAAATAATAATTAAAAAATATATTTGTTTTTTATTCTCTATCTGATATTTCTATAAAAGTTATAAATAGAATATAATTATATAATACTTCCAGGGTTAAGTTTCTTGTATAACTTATTTTCAAGCTTTCACTTTTCAGCTCTTCAAAAGGATATAAAAAGTTATTTGCACAGTCATTCCAAAAATGGAAAAAAAAGGTCATCCAAGTTAAAGAGAGCAGAAAGAAGTTGGGAAAGAGCGTCACTAAATGCACGTCCCACACAAATCATCCAGACAATTAACAGCGGGACCAATTTGATGGTCTCACGCCCCATAGAATCGATCCACCAGATGGACCGCTGGCAAGTCCCGCGAGGTTGCTGGGAGCCAGCCTTTCCCAGGACTGTTTAGTCCCCGGTCATCTCCAGGGACTGATACAACTGGGAATTGGAACTTACTGATAGAGACATAGTTAACCTAGTAAATATCTCATTTCAATTTACACTCATGGACAATACTTAAGGTTGTGAGAACGTTTGATCGCAAGTTATATATAAGGTTGTTCCAAAAGTTTGCAAACACCTACAAAAAAATTCAAATTTATTCAGAACGCTTTTTTTTCTTATTACTTGGGGAAAAATATTATTACGACGACATAATATAATACATAATACAAAGACATTATAAAACGAAAATTGCAATTATACCGCGAATGTCCCTTTTAAACAAAAATCGAAATTTATTTTAAAGAGAAATAACGACTATTTCTAACTTTAAGGATGAAGTATGAAAGGGTGAAAATATGAAGAGTAATGGCGAACGGAAAAATAAAAGTGTCCAGGGGCGGGAATCGAACCCACGACCTTCCGCTTACCGGGCAGATGCCATGTCCACTAGGCTACCCTGGACATATTTTTCCGTTCGTAAATATTATATAAAGTAATTTAAAATACAATATAACGCGGCTGATGATTGTAAAACGAAAATTGCAATTATACCGCGAATGTCCCTTTTAAACAAAAATCGAAATTTATTTTATTAGTCGTGGGTTCGATTCCCGCCCCTGGACACTTTTATTTTTCCGTTCGCCATTACTCTTCATATTTTCACCCTTTCATACTTCATCCTTAAAGTTAGAAATAGTCGTTATTTCTCTTTAAAATAAATTTCGATTTTTGTTTAAAAGGGACATTCGCGGTATAATTGCAATTTTCGTTTTACAATCATCAGCCGCGTTATATTGTATTTTAAATTACAAAGACATTATACTTAACGGTGAATAATATTGGTATTTCAATTTTTTGTAAGTGTTTACGAACTTTTGGGACAACCTTGTATTTTTTGAAGGAGAATGACACAATTTTGTTCACACTTAGTTATCTCGTGTGTCTTCAATAAAGGTTGATGTGTATCAAATATATTTCAGAGTTATTGTTTGAATACCGGTATACATGCTAAAAGGTACAACTTAAGGAAGTTCATTGTTTAAGTGAATTCTTAAAGAGGAAAGACACTTCTCTTCGAAAATGAATTATAAATATGTATATAGGTAAATAGTGCCTGATAAAAAATACATATTTTCTTATAAGTTGATTTTTTCTTAGGGGTGAGAAAGATGTGAGCGAATTTCCATTAAGAAAGCAACACCAATTTTGTGCATGTCCCCCATACCTTTGCTATTACCTTTACGTGACTTTGTCACCTGAGAATTGCGTGACAAGACACAATGTCACCGTAATTACTGGCGGGAAGGAAGGACAATTGTCACCTGGGACATGACTTCCAGGTCAGTAGGGGAATTCTGATTAGAGAGACAACAGATAGACAACTTGAAGTGAAGGATAAATTCGCAATATATAACTCTAACTTGATCTGTATTACTATCTTTCATCCAATATATATCATTTAAAACAAAATAAACCTTTTTGATTAGTGTAAGGTTGTCCCAAAAGTTCGTAAACATATTATGATTTATTTTGAAAATAGAGCAATCCATAGATAAATCTTTAATTAAAAAGGCATATATTGGATCAAAATATCATTTATTTTACCAATATTTCAGTTGGCTGAACGCCAACCTTTATCAAGGTGTTATAACATTTTAATATGTGTCAACAACAAACTCAGCGCCACATAACGTCAACAGCATTAAGATTTTAAAAATATATATATTTATATTTTGCAAGTGTTTATAAACTTTTGGGACAACCTTGGTAATATAGAAGAATTCTTATAGAAGAATGATTTAACCTCTGATGTTCTATATCAAGGATGGTCAATCAGGAGGTAGGCCAAGTTTCAGAACTACAATGTTGTGCCAAAAGTTTGTAAACACTTGCAAAATATAAATCATAATCTTAATATGTTTACGAACTTATGGGAAAAACTTGGAAATACATATAAACAAGGTATTTCTTAAAGATATTCTTGTTAAAATACGTAGATTCAAATTAATAAATAATTAAAAGCCGTTTTAAAGGACAAAAGCCAACTTGCATACCATGATTTCGAGTTATGACCATCATCAGTACAGGGGTAACATAATTTTAATAATATCCCAAGGGAGCATTCATAGACTAGACCGATCCTACACAAAAAAAAGTTTCAGTTGGAGAGTTGGTAGAGATAGTCAGTAAATATATAACTGAATACAATGAAGTTTGATCAAGGCCTTCTCTTTGGTTTATATAAATTCTACAAGACCGCAGTCACCGTTCGGAGGAGATTAATAGAATCGCCGAATGTCGTGGTCCATTTGGATGAGGAAAGCGAAGACTAGAACGCGGCTGATTCCATACTCGTCCTTTTCAGCGATACGTTAACCTATGCACGGTTGACTCTGTGGCCACTGGACATGTGTCGGACCTGGAGGCTGTTGTTGGGTTCTGTGTTACTGGAGTATAGAAGTTCCATCTATGCTTCCTTCCTGTGGGGAATCTGTATAAGACTGGTGGTCTTAATAAAGCTGTGTGTGTGTGGAGAGCTGGTAGAGCCTTCTTATGTCAATATCACATACTTCGGCAGTTTTAGAGAGAAATAATTTGCTGTTTGGGCGTTTGTTTGAAAAACAATACACACTCATTGACAAAACTAAAGAAAGTGAAAGTCTTTGTTGTCGCGGCTTGTCTGTTTTTTTTTTTTGGAAACAGAGGCAATTTTCTTCACGCATGGTTATCACGTGTCTTCAATAAAGGTCACTGTAATATCTTTCAGAGTTATTATCTGAATCCCGATATTCATACTAAAAGGTACAACCTCCTTAAGTTTTGTCCATGAATGTATATCGAACAGGGTGTTCCCCGTTATATACCATGTTTCAGAAATTCTGACTAGTCAGCCTATTTACTGTATCTAGATGTATATTAGGGCTGAAGCAGTAAACTTATTAACTACTTTAGAGGCTAAATTAGACCAAATGCAAATAGGAATTAAAGATTCGAGAATAAGTAAGTTTCAAAAGTATAAATAATTTATCAATCAAGAGATTAGAAACAAGTTTCTTTATTAATTTAAAATTACTCACCTTTAGAAACTTCTTCCTTTAAAATAATTATATATTTAAGGTCAAAATATTCCAAACTGGATATTTGTTATGTATTGAAGGAGGTAGGAATATATCCAAGCTGAAGATTGAATTTGGAATTACAACGCCATTTGGAAAACTGTGAGGATTTGCCAGTTTTAAATCCAATTTGAACTAATAAAAATTTTGTTGAAAATTTCCTGACAAATGGGAATATCCGTTTAACAACTTCTAAATTAAATAAGATATTCCTGATTTGACTAATATCTGACGATTTCAAGTTATAAAGACAAGTATGAGTGGTCTTTTTAAAAGCTAATACTAGATGTAGGTGATACTAGGACACTAGATGAGCTGCGAGTCATAGTTACTAACAGATAAAGAAACGCAATAGGCAGACGCATTCTACTTCACCCAGTCATGATGGTTGTCAAACATACACCATCAAGAGTTACAACTTGATATCCTAATATGATTGAGTGGAGATAATAAAGAAGAATAAGACGTGGATAATTTTTTTTTTTCATATAATCACAAAAATTCTAACTCGATTTGATAGACACTATAACAACATTTGTACCGAAAAAAAAAACCTTTAAGCAATATTTTAACGCAGTAAGGGCGTTAGGAGAGAAACGTTTTTATCAATTGAAAAAGCCCTGTACGATTTATAAATGAATAAAACAAAGCATCAAGGGCTGCGTATCTTTATTAGAACAAATATATACGAGTTTTCGGGCACATACGCCCTTCTACAGGAATTAATGAAACAATAATCCAACTAGTTTGAAATAAGATTTATATATAAATTTAACGTGCATATCCACGATACAGGTGCATATCACATATAAGATATCACATGTCTGATGGGATACCTTGCAAGTTGATATGCACCTGTATCGTGGATATGCACGTTAAATTTATATATAAATCTTATTTCAAACTAGTTGGATTATTGTTTCATTAATTCCTGTAGAAGGGCGTATGTTCCCGAAAGCTCGTATATATTTGTTCTAATAAAGATACGCAGCCCTTGATGCTTTGTTTTATTCATTTATAAAACGTTTTTATGTTTATCCTTTTAATAGTATCCTTTCGTGTAAAAATTCCATAGTTTCCTTATTAGTGAAAATAAACATTTGCGTCTTATTGTCTTCATTCTTTATACATAGATGGCACGTTATTGCTATGTATTAATTTATGTCTGACTTGTCCTTATTGTTTGCGGAAGAGCGCATTGCTCGATGCAAATATTTAAATGTAATTCTACTGTCCTAAAAGCTTATGTCCATAGTTGACTTAAATATAATTTCTAAGATGCTACCTTTCAATGCAGCATATAAAAGCAGAATAATCCAATACAGTATTAGAACTCTAAAGAAGCGGTCTGATAGATTAAATTGGTGAAACCGCTGAGGGTTTACCACTGATAAGCCAAGCCCTCCCAATATTTTTTCATCACAGTAAGGATAGTAGAAGTTTGATTTATTTGTTAAAAGAAACATTCGCGTCTTAATGTCTTCATTCCTTATAAATAGATGACGCGTTATTGCTTTGTATAAACAACCACTAAAGAATAAAACGACAAATGCTAACTGGGCAAAATCCACTAACACCGTTCTATCGATCTAATAGGTTAAACTGGCTGAAAACGTTCACCCTAATGAAATGCTAACTGGTTTTATTATATACCTTTAATTTACTATTGGATGGCAGCTTATGGGTATTTTTGGGAACCTATGGACATCTTCTTCTTCTTCTTTCTTATCTCTACTCAATCATATCAGGGCATCAAGCTTGTAGAGCTTGAGACTTGACAACCATCATGAATGGGTGAAGTAGAATGCATCTGCCTTTGTCATTATGACTGGGAGCAATACTCAGTGGTAGGCCAACTTAGCTCCAAAAGAAATGGCCGCCTCTGACATGAGGAACAGACGCCATGTGCAGCCGCTCCTAACATGGAGTACAAACGCTGCTCATCCGTATCCCTGGATCAGGAGCCCTTACAGGGTACTATCAGCCGGGCCAGCTGAACCCAGGTTTTTTAGTGAGCTTGTTACTGCTCCCCCTTCTCCTTTTTTCATCCGGGCTTGGGACCGGAAAAGGCGGAGTTGCTATGGACATAAGCTTATATGTCTGTAGAGGTACATACATATAATTTCAAGGTATTGCATCAAGCGCAAAGCTCTACCGCAAATATAGTTTCATATCAAAGTTTTATTTACAAATTATATTTAGAAACTTCATTGCCATATATCAATAAAATCTATAACAACTAATTTTAAGGTAACCTATTTCTTTTTATATCCACAGACCTTACTGCAATGGTAAAAGTTGTTCAATGAGAGTGCTTGGCTCATCAATGGTGAACCCTATCAGTGGTTTCGCCAGGTATATAAGAAAACCAATGCAATACAATAGTAAAGAGGTCTGAAATTAATTTGGCGAAACCACTTAGAGGGTTCACCACTGATGAGCCAAGCCCCTCTTATCCGCAATAACTTTCACCAATGCACTAAGGTCTGTAGAGATAAAAAAAAAAGAAACAAATTACCTAAAAATTAGTTGTTACAGATTTTATTGATATATGGCAATGAAATTTATAAATATACAATTACTCTTTATAGAAGGGGGTCTGTTAAAGAATGGTCTAAACCGTTGGTATTCGACGGCTACGACACAGGTTCGATTCCCGCATTGGACACTTTTTTTTTCTGATTAAAAAAAAATCTCCAATGGCCCCCGATTCTTGCAAAAGTACAACCCTACCAGCGAGTGCAAGTAATCAAACGGGGCTCTGGCATATGTGTAAGTGCAAAGCTGAACTGTTTTCACATGTGTAGACATGTGGTGCACTTACAGTAAAAGCAGTCGCCTACTTCTACCCACCATGATTGCCATGGTCAGTACCACCTGTACTAGGAATAAGCAAAAAAAAAAAAAGAACTCTTTGTAGAGATGTTCTCTAAGGGGAATGTCTTCTCATTGAGGTTCTAATCTATATTTAGAAAATCTCTTTTATAACTAAATCACACAGACACATGCCTTTATTAAGACATTCCGTCTTATACAGACGATTCTCCTGTTAAAAATGAATCTAAAAAGAAATGAGAAACAGGGGAAGAAATTGAATCCTCGCTCAGAAAAGAGAAAAAGAAGAAAAGGAAAGAATATCTATGTACAAAAAACTATATACATCGTTTTTCGTGCATAGAACACAGTGAAGAAGTAGATTGTAAAACGACATTTGAAAATTATCCCGCATGTGTTTCTTTTCAACGAAAAATCAAAATTTATTCCAAGGAGAAATAACAAACATTTCTAACCTTAGGGATGAGGTATGAAAGGATGAATTCTGAAGAGTAATGATAAACGGAAAAATAAAAGTGTCCAGGGATGGGAATCGAACCCACAGTGTTCCGCTTACCAGGCAGATGCCATGTCCACTAGGCTACCATGGTAGATTATTGAGTAAATGGTTGCATCTTGTAAATAAAAATATTTCCACACAGTTCAGTTACTTTTTTAGGTTTGTTTTTCTTCTTGCAGTCGTGAAAAAATTAAAGAACTTTAAAATAGCTGACCCATTATCCATCAAGTCTGAAAGAAAGGAATACAGCGAAAAGTGTGGATGAGCAGCTCTACCGCAAAAAATTTTCTCTTTCCATTGTGAGATACGTACATTCAAATATATTTTTATAACTAAATAAAAAGAATTAACATATCAAAAATCATTTCTAACTAATTAAAAATAAGATAACTATATTATCTAAATACTCAATTAAAAATCTAATCAATTTACTATTATTTTTATTTGTAGCCAGTTAATTATTGTTATATAATTAAAATAATTAATTATCTAGTTATGTGTGTGTGGTATTTCACAAGAGAACGAATAACAAACAACGAAAAAATTAATTATAACGAAATAATATCTCAAAAGAGCAGATAGATATTGACATTTGTGTTTAGGTTTGAAAAACTTGATATGAAAATAAAATTAAAATCGTATTTAAATATTTCGCATCAGAATCCTATATCTTCAACTATCAATAATATATCCTTTGGAATATATTGATTTAAGGAGAGAGAAAATAAATAATAAGAAACATGATCAGGATAAAACATTGAACATCACCACTTTCTACAGAATATTGATAAAAGAAATAACATATCAAGAACAAACTAAGGCATCAGTATCCTATGCAGCCACATTCATCAATATATATTCCTTAGAATATTGATTTGAGGAAATAAAATATTAAGAAACATCAGCAAGAGAGAGATAAAGCATTAACATTGAACATCACCAAATCCTCAAGAATATTGTTAAAAGAAATAAAATATCAAGAGAACAAACTAAGACATCAGCATCTTATAGCTTCAACCTATCAATAATATATCCTTCAGAATATATGATTTAAAGAAAAAAAATTAAGAAACATCAGCAGAGTATTACTCAACAATAAACACCACCAATTTCTTCAGAACATTGATTTAAAAAAATATCAATAACAAACTAAGGCATCAGAATCCTATGCAGCCACATTCATCAATATATATATCCTTTAGAATATTGATTTAGGGAAAGAACGTACATTAGGAACTGCTATTCACTATGGATCCAACTAACAATAAACATCACCACGGCTTCCTCCAGAACATTGATAGAAGAAATAACATATCAAGAACAAACTATGGCATCAGCATCCTATGCAGCCAAATTTATCAATAAATATATATCTCTTAGAATATTCATTTAGGGAGAAAATGTACATTAGGAACTACTATCCACTATGGATCCCACTAACAATAAACATCACCACGGCTTCCTCCAGAACATTGATAAAAGAAATAAAATATCAATAACAAACTAAGACATCAGCATCCTATGCAGCCACATTTATCAATATATATATATCCCTTAGAATATTGATTTAGGGAAAGAACGTGCATTAGGAACTACTTTCCACTATGGATCCAACTAACAATAAACATCACCACGGCTTCCTTCAGAATATTGATATAAAAGAAAGAATATATCACTGAGAATCCCATGGAGTCGGTCAATGTTAATTCCGCGAAGTAACCTGAAGAAAATCCGTATTTTTGCCTCCGGAGTTTAGAGGCAATTTTCCAAATGGTGCTATAATCCGGGCCACGTAAGCACCAGCTTTTACGCCCGAGGCCTGCACCGCATGCCAACGATGGATTGATCAGTTCAGCCCAATCTACATGACAACAGCCGTTTAGACCTCATTCCTTTCTTTCTAATTCATTTGCTGCGGTTGCCTTTTAATAGGGGATCGTTACGTTTACGATATAATTCTCATTAGAATTGTTTTTTTTTATCTTTAAAATATTTATTAAAATATATTTCCACGCAGATCGAAATGGAGATAAATCTTCCTGAAATTTATTTTGTTGATTTTTTTATATGTAAGATATAGAGTTATTAATTTTTAGATGAGGGAATTAATTTATATATAGTTAAACCTGTCTATAGTGCCCCCTCTTCGAACTCACCAAAATAGGGTGCTATAGAGAGGGGGTGTTATAGACAGGTCACTTTTAATGTAAATTGCATCGTACTACGTATTTAAAATCGGGTGTTATAAAGAGGGAGGTGCTATTTAGAGGAGGAAATATAGACAGGTTCAACTGTAATATTAAGAGGTTATATTAAAAAAACTCAGCGCCTTGTTTATACAAAAATGTAATACCTTGACAAAGGTTGACGTTCAGCCAACCGAAATATTGGCATATAAATCTTTTTATTCAATCCAATATATGTTTTTTTACTATCTAGACATTTAAATATAGAATAAATAGTACAAATTTGATATTGTACTGGGATAAGGTACATAAATTATGAAAAAGGCATCTCCTTATCGTGCAACTGAAAGTTGCTGATGGCTTGTACCATCTATAGATGGAGCAAGCCATCAACACACACACACAACTTTCAGTTGCACGATAAGGAGATGCTTTTTTCATAATTTAAATATAAATATATATATATATATTATATAAATAGAAAAGAGATTTTATGCTTGAATTTAGATCATGTTGAGAATTATGGTATGGTAATGCAGTCGTGGTTAAAATCTTGAAAATATAATAATAAAATGGTTTTGATCAGAGATTGTTTTAATTGAGCTTTAGAAGGTATAAATGACATAATTTTATAAAAGTACTGCCTGGCTAAAGGCGAGTAGAACAAGGAAAACAAAAGATTATTTACATAATGTACAAAGGTTTTGAGCCGGCCATTGGGATAAAACAACAACGAGTTTTTATAAGGGAAGAGTGACCTCTGGCGGTCGATTTAGCAGAGTATTTGAATCTATGAAATTATAATTTAAAATAAAATATTTTTATATAACATATATATATAGGTTTCCCTATTTTGAAAATTTATATATACATTATTTGAATAATATCTAGAAAAGATTTCCACATCGATTTCAAAGAAATTACTGTGTTTATTGCAATGTTATAATGAAAAGTATTCATTTAGTGAAACTTTCTACAATTTGTCTATCTTTCTAAACAATTTTAATTAGTTTCTTCTTTTGTTTTCTCAATTTATTTTGTTTCGATCTAAGCTGAATCTTTCTTATTATTATAATCCTAAGTTCTTTAGGAACGATAGGATAATTGAAGAATTGCTCAAACAAATTAAAAAAACTTTTGTTTCTTCAAATACCTACGTAGATAATAAAAAAACGGATTAAGTCCATAATTATATTTGCAATTTCAAAAGATTAACTTTTTTTCTAATCAAGTAAAATAAGACAATTTGACTAGCCTAATGGAAAACAACAAAATACTAATTGATTTTGTAGATTAAACTCTGTCATATCATTTGGATTAGAAAATTGTAATTTCTTTTGATGAGTTCTTTTATTGTATTGGAATGGAGATATTTTCTTGTTAAACTAAATTGAAATTCAAATAGCTTGAAAAGTAACATATTAATATAAAAACTCTACTAAATAAGGAATCATATACAATATATATTTTATCACATAGAATAATTTTGTAAAAAGGTATTTACAGTTAAACCTGTCTATAGCGCCCCCTCTTTCATTTATTTCAACATACAAAACGCGATATCCCGGCTAAGGATAATTGCGTCGATTTACATTTTTTTTTTAAACAGAAACAGTTATATTACGATGCACTAGCGCGCCATCTGTTATCAAAATACAAAACTATTTTAGACACGTATGATTCTTTTTAAAATAAAACAATTTCTACTGCCCTTACTGCAATGGAAATATTAATGGGAGGGCCTGGCTCATCAGTGGTAAGGAAGTTCCAAAAATGCAATGTAGCAGCGGTATGGTAAATTAAACTGGCAAAACCGCTGGGAGGATTCACCACTGATGAACCAGGCCCTCCCATTAATTTTTCCATTGCAGTAAGGGCAGTAGAAATTGTTTTATTTTAAAAAGAATCATACGGGTCTAAAATAGTTTTGTATTTTGATAAACAGTTATAAACATATTATACAAGAAAAAGTAATCAAAAATAAGAAAAGAAACAATAATATATATTAGGAACCTGAACCTTTCAGGTTAGAAAGATAATCATAAATATATTTACAAAAATAGTTAAATCTATGATAATTCTCTCTGCTATTTACAAATTGATATAGATCTACAACATTATTTATTGTCTTTTGTCTAGCGGTGAAGAAGAGTGGGCATTCTAATAAAATAGTGCCCCCTCTATATAGCGCCTCCCTCTCTATAGCGCCCGATTTTAAATACGTAGTACGATGCGATTTAAATTAAAAGTGACCTGTCTATAGCACCCCCTCTCTATAGCACCCTATTTTGGTGAGTCCCAAGAGAGGGCGCTATAGACAGGTTTAACTGTATTACTTTATTAAATTCTAATCCAAATTTTTCACTATATATTAATATCTATGGATTCCTTACAATTTATATATAGATTAATCATTTTGGATATTTATTGTTTAATACAAAGCAATAACGCATCATCTATATATAACGAATAAAGACATAAAGACGCGAATGTTTCTTTTCACAAATAATTGCGGAAGAGCATTGCTCGATGTAAATATTTGAATGTAATTCTACTGTCCTAAAAGCTTATGTTCATAGTTTGCTTAAATACAATTTCTAAGATTCTACCTTTCAGTGTAGCATATATAAACAGAATGATCCAATACAGTATCTGGTAGATTAAATTGGTGAAACTGCTGTGAGGTTTTACTATTGATAATCCAAGCCCTCCCAATATTTTTTCATCGCAGTAAGGACAGTAGAAGTTTGATTTAATTGTGAAAAGAAACATTCGCGTCTTAATGTCTTCATTCTTCATATTTATATTGTTTATATTTTGCTACTCTAGAAACTTCCTTCATTGCTTAACATTGTATTTTATAAATGTTGATTTGTTCTTGCCATAAATAAATTGCTGTGTCATCCTGAAGTTTGTCTTTCCTAATTCTCTACATTACAATATTGTGTCGAATAAATAATTTATTATTTAATTTAATTATTCAATGAAAATATTTGGAAACAGATTTGTTATTTGTAAATCATCATTTAGTTATCTAGCTTGCTTGCTCGATATTCTCTAGCTGTAGATAGTTTGGGGGTTAATTTGTTAATATTTGTCGACTGGTCGTGGCGACGTTATCAATAAATACTTTCACATCTCCAGATATACAAAGACTTGATTTCTACGCTACAATATTGTAGAAAATTAGAAAAGATTAACTTCAGGATGAAATGACAATTTATTTAATACAAGAACAAAATCAACATTTATAAGATACTAGCGGATGTACCCGGCTTCGCCCGTGTTTTACCCGAGTAAAGGTTTGTCTAACGAATCTCTTGATAAAGTGAACATTTTTCCCGGTCCCTTGAAAAATACTCGATAAGTTGAATAAAATCAATATTAATCGGTACCCGAGTAAAGGTCTGTCTAACGAACATTTGTTAAAACAATTCTCTATAAACTTATAAAAATAAATAGATATATTTTGATAATTTGAAACTGATAAAGTGATCATTTTTTCCCGGTCCCTGTGTGCCGTGTCATTCTGAATTTTGTCTTTCCTAATTTTCTACATTACAAAATAATCGTTTTATCTAGTGAACATTTTTTCCCGGTCCCTTGAAAAATACTCGATAAGGTTGAATAAATTCATGGTCGTTTATGGAAGATAGACGAAGTTCCCGGAGGTCATCTTGGGCAAGCTCCCGCGAGGCTTTTTTTCTTGTCTACTTGGCATAGCTGTGTCACCAACTCTGCCCTGATTGGTCGGTGGGTACTTGGACTGTCGGCCGGCGGCCGGGCGAATCCATTCTCTCACGGGGTGGGGCAGACCCAAGGTCATCAGGAGCAGCAAACTTAAGCCTATCTCCGTCTCAATGGTGGCGCTGCTTGCGAGTTAAAGCTACAAATCTGCAAATAACTCTAAGGATATTAGAGATATTCAAGAAATTATTTTTCGTAAACCTTTCCGGGGATACACCTAATAATATCCCAAAATTTCACGGCGATTGGATGTATGGTTTTTGAATCCATAGAGGACACACACACACAGACATTCATTTTTATATATATAGAAGATAGACAAGACCTTGTTCTCAAGTGATGTTTTTATCACTAGATTCAATTGTATATTTTTGTATCCTCAATTCAGTGGACTGTAATTCAACTTTTTTTATAGTTCAACCATTTTTCAAACCCCCCACAAATGGAATTTATCTACTTTAAAATTAGCTAACTGATTCAACAGGGACTTTATAAATCCAACAGGAATTTATTTCTTGAGGTGTTGAATTAAAGAGGTTGGTAGCTGTATAAATGAAGATATTTATTTCTATAGATGGTCTTGCTGCAATCTCCATAATATAAATTTGGTTCTTCTCTCTCTGTAACATTGAAGTTGTGGTTTAGATATACGTGGACACATTTTCTTTCTTTACTCCCCTCTCCTTCTCTCTTGTAGATAAATAACTGAAACAACTCAAAACAAATGGTTTTTTTTTTGCTTATCCCTAGTACACGTGGTACAGGCCATGATAATCATGGTGGGTAGTTAGCGACTGCTTTTACTGTAAGTGCACCATATGTCTACACATGTTAAAAACAGATCGACTTTGCACTTACAAATGTGCCAGAGCCCCGTTTGGTTACTTGCACTCGCTGGTGGAGTTGGACTTTTGCAAGAATCGGGGGCCATTGGAGCATTTTTTTTCTTTAAACAGAAAAAAAAAGTGTCCAATGCGGGAATCGAACCCGGGTCCTAGTGGTCGAAAACCAAACGGTTTAACACACTGAAGTGTAATTGGGACTCTAGGGAACTATATAGTGAAGACTACCTGGCAACAAATACAAATATGTAAATTATATTTCATAAACATCTTCAAATAAAAGTTCCAGATAAGAAAACGTTTGTTGCATGTCATTCAGCACTTTTCAGTAGTAAAAAAAAGGGGGAATAATGATATAAATATAGCTTATTTGGCCATGTTGCCTTGTGATTATAATCCAAATTGTACCATGTTTAGGATGTGTAGGAGAATATTACAATCTTCAATGGGACAATTTTGAGCCTGTAATAAGATTATAAATGGAAAGGAATAAAGTAGGACCACCAACTTAGACACCTTGGTAATGGAAAAAACTGCAATAAACATTAAATTGTGTTTATGTAAAAATATAGAGCTTGGAACAAACATATGCTTCTAGAACTGTAGAAAAATGTATATCTAAATTAAAAGATAAATACATCAAACAATGCTCTTTCACAAATCAGCCTGTTAAGCAACATTTCAAATATCATCATTAATTTCTCTCTATGCACATTTAAAAAAAAAAAAAAAAGGTTTGAAACGAAACTTGTATCACTTTCCCAATCACTAATGCAGGAAAGTTCCGTCTTCAAGGTTTGCTGCTGCTGCAACTGACCCCTCTCTTCCTCAATACCCCTGGTCAGCAGTTAATGGCAAAATTTGCATAAGTGGGGAGTTATTTTACCGAGGTGTGTATCCCGACACTCTCTAAATAGGGTTGAAACTGTAATTCATGCAGCACTACCTTCTCAACTATCCTGACTTACTGCCAACTCACCAGTAATGCGCACACATACATTTTGATTGTTCTGGGGTCAACCAAACTGCTTGGTCATACGTGTTAACATGTAGAAAAAAAGTATACAAAATTTTACCCATTGAAACTCAAAACTAGGATTTTTTTTTATTAAACCGAAAAGTTTGGGAAGCAAACTTTTTTTTTTCAGGTTCAAGTACCAAAATATGCCACCTTGTTGATTGTACTGCCTCTCAAATGTGGATATTTTTTTTATTATAAGCGTGTGAGGCAAATTCTCTAATTTATAAGTGTAATCCAGGTTGTACAACATGCATTTTTTTAAACACCTATTTATATAGCTGTGCACAAAATTATAGTAAAATGATATAATGATAAATATATTTATGACCTTCTTTCTAACCTGTGTGGAAGGATCAGGTTCCTAATCTATCTTATCATTTCTTTAAAAAAACATTTTTTTTCTTGTAAATTGATATTAATAACTGTTTCTGTTTAAAAATTGTAGTTTGATGCAATTATTCCAAACAGGGATATCACATTTTGTGTGTAAAAATAAAGAAATATTGGTACAATTTTGGCTTTAAAATTTCCAATACCTCCAAGAACATAGATATACAATAAGTCTTGGATTGAACACTCTTGGTTTCATCACTGATGAGTCAGATTCATTTTTATCTCATTGCAATAGGAAATGTTTTCAAATGAAAAAACAACAGAATTTCAATTCTAAGCGGCCGATAGTGTAATTTTCCATATCTGGGGAATTATTAATAAGTTAAACTTGAAATTCAATTTTTAAAAGAACTACGTGATTTTTGTTTTCTAAAGCTTATCATTTATTTTTAAAATGTTGATATATTTTTATTTCAAAGTTAATTTATCTGTTTGAGCCTATTGTAATACACAAAAAGATTCTTCTTTCTTTCTTATCTCCACTCAATCATATTAGGGTATCAAGCTTTATAAAGCTTGAGCCTTTTGATGATGTCTGCTGGGGATGAGTAGAGCTCATCAATGGATAAATCAATGCAGTCAATAATGTGCTTTGGGGTTGCAGGTTGAGAATTGCACTTAGTACATAGTGGGAAAACCTTGCAACCATTCTGGTACAAAAAGAATATATAATTTAAACGACCATTAAAAACATTTCACTAACACACACACATTTAGATGAAGAAAATAAAGTTTCTTTTAAGAAACCACTCTGTAAATATATCTATGATTTTCTCTCTTGGTTAAAAAAAACGTAATTGCCAAACTAGGTATATTTATGTGTTTATTTCATTAGTTGGTTGTAAATTCAGCATGGTTACTTTCCTTTCTTTTCTTCTTTAAACTCTACTCAAACCATGTAAATTATTCAATTGTTTATGTAATATAGTCTCTGAATTTAGTGTTGTTTCTTGACGCAAGCATCCCTTGTGGAGATATCGCGTCTTATTTGATTATAAATAAGAAGCCACTCTGGTATATCCGGATTTATTCTTGGTAACCTAAGTCAGATTCCTTGAATCACATGGATTAGAAAGAAGTACACAGACCGAGTTAGCCCACAGGATTGAAGCAGCTTTTACTGTCTCTCTCTCTCTTTGCTTGTTGATTAAAACTACCATATGTGTAAAGGGTTTTTGGTTGTTTTGCAGCATATCATGGCTACCCAACCCCGAATGAACAACCAGTCTAAAATGGTAAGTCCCTATTGTTTTCTTTCAAACAAAGACTTAGGAGAGAGATTCACAACACAATAGTTGGGGGTTCCACATAGCTTTATCCTTAGTATTTTTTTTTCTTTTTTGGAACATACAACAAAGCATTGTTGTAAAAAAAAGTGTTACCTACATTATAAGCTGCTGTTTACACTTTTACTATAACTTCATAACCTATCTGGCATTTTTTTTGGTCTGGGAGGCATGTTAAAAAGAAAGTTATTTAGAAACTTAATTTTTTATTTAAATTAAGATGATACAATTTTATAACATTATTACCCGAGTGAATGTTTGTCTAACGAACATTTGTTAAAACAATTCTCTATAAACTTATAAAACGCACTCGGCTTCGCCCGGGGTTTTACCCGAGTAAAGGTTTGTCTAGCGAACATTTGTTAAAACAATTCTCTAAAAACTTATTTAAAAAAAAAAAGATATATTTTGATAATTTGAAACTCGTAAATTTGAATCTCTCGATATATTGTTATCATCGTCACAATGGGGGCGCTGCTTGCGAGTTAAATCTACAAATCTGCAAATAACTCTAAGGATATTCAAGATATTCAGGAAATTATTTTTCAAAAACCTTCCCGGTGATATATCTAATAATATCCCAAAATTTCACGGCGATTGGATGTATGGTTTTTGAATCTATAGAGTGCAGACAAACAGACAGACAGACATTCAATTTTATATATATAGATAGATTCACTCTTCATTGTTGGCTTTTTATCTTACATTCATTCTTCATTGTTGGCTTTTATATTACATTCACTCTTCATTGTTGGCTTTTATCTTACATTCATTCTTCATTGTTGGGTTTTTATATTACATTCACTCTTCATTGTTGGCTTTTTATCTTACATTCATTCTTCATTGTTGGCTTTTTATATTACATTTACTATTCATTGTTGGCTTTTTATCTTACATTCACTCTTCATTGTTGGCTTTTTATCTTACATTCATTCTTCATTGTTGGCTTTTTATATTACATTCACTCTTCATTGTTGGCTTTTTATCTTACATTCACTCTTCATTGTTGGCTTTTTATATTATATTTACTCTTCATTGTTGGCTTTTCATCTTACATTCATTCTTCATTGTTGGCTTTTTATATTACATTTACTATTCATTGTTGGCTTTTTATCTTACATTCACTCTTCATTGTTGGCTTTTTATCTTACATTCATTCTTCATTGTTGGCTTTTTATATTACATTCACTCTTCATTGTTGGCTTTTTTATCTTACATTCATTCTTCATTGTTGGCTTTTTATATTACATTCACTCTTCATTGTTGGCTTTTTATCTTACATTCACTCTGTTGGCTTTTTATATTACATTTACTCTTCATTGTTGGCTTTTTATCTTACATTCACTCTTCATTGTTGGCTTTTTATATTATATTTACTCTTCATTGTTGGCTTTTCATCTTACATTCATTCTTCATTGTTGGCTTTTTATATTATATTTACTCTTCATTGTTGGATTTTTATCTTACATTCATTCTTCATTGTTGGCTTTTTATATTACATTTATCCGAGTGAAAGTTTGCCTAACGAATATTATATATTATGAAGTATAATAAACAATGTTAAAGATTAGTTTTAATTATTAATCAAGATTGTGTGTGAATATGTGAGAAAGATGTAATATCGTTGTTGTTTTCTTGGCCGACTGTTTTACATATGGTGTTATCTTAAAATTGCTTGTTTTGAATATTTTTTTAGATTGAGTTGAATGAATTGCTGAATTTTTTTTGTATTTATATATAAATAAAATTAACTCTGTTGATTTTTTTTGTATTTAATCGATAACAGCTAAGTTACGCATGTTAATGTTAGGGAAAAATATTTTGATGTTAAGCAAAACCTGCTCCATCTCGTTTTACATAAATGTTGAAAATTTGGTTGAAATCGATGCATTGTAACGGAGGTTTTTAGTGAACAACACTTATGAAATTTGCATTTTATTAATATAGACAAGATAAGCAATGAGGGAAGTTTCCAGAGTAGCAAAAAACATAAATAGTATGAATATCAAAATTAATACTCTCTACATAAAATATAATAAATAATTTGCTTCAATATAATGGAAAAGCGTATCACCTGTTATCTCTTGAAGCTGTATGGTGATGATAAGTTTTGCCATCTATCGGAGAAAATGTCAA
>CP092879.1:50220069-50324273 GCA_030710605.1 Cordylochernes scorpioides
GAACATTGATAAAAGAAATAAAATATCAATAACAAACTAAGGCATCAGAATCCTATGCAGCCACATTCATCAATATATATATCCCTTAGAATATTGATTTAGGGAAAGAACGTACATTAGGAACTGCTATTCAATATGGATCCAACTAACAATAAACATCACCACGGCTTCCTCCAGAACATTGATAAAAGAAATAACATATCAAGAACAAACTAAGGCATCAGAATCCTATGCAGCCACATTTATCAATATATATATATATATCCCTTGAAATATTGATTTAGGGAAAAAAACGTACATTAGGAACTACTATCCACTATGGATCCAACTAACAATAAACATCACCACCGCTTCCTCCAGAATATTGACAAAAGAAATAACATATCAAGAACAAACTAAGGCATCAGAATCCTATGCAGCCACATTTATCAATATATATATCCCTTAGAATATTGATTTAGGGAAAGAACGTACATTAGGAACACTATGGATCCAAATAACAATAAACATCACCACGGCTTCCTCCAGAATATTGATATAAAAGAAAGAATATATCACTAAGAATCCCATGGAGTCGGTCAATGTTAATTCCGCGAAGTAACCTGAAGAAAATCCGTATTTTTGCCTCCGGAGTTTAGAGGCAATTTTCCAAATGGTGCTATAATCCGGGCCACGTAAGCACCAGCTTTTACGCCCGGGGCCTGCACCGCATGCCAACGATGGATTGATCAGTTCAGCCCAATCTACATGACAACAGCCGTTTAGACCTCATTCCTTTCTTTCTAATTCATTTGCTGCGGTTGCCTTTTAATAGGGGATCATTACGTTTACGATAGAATTCTCATTAGAATTGGTTTTTTTATCTTTAAAATATTTATTAAAATATATTTCTACGCAGATCGAAATGGAGATAAATCTTCCTGAAATTGATTTTGTTGATTTTTTGATATGTAAGATATAGAGTTATTAATTTTTAGATGAGGGAATTAATTTATATACAGTTAAACCTGTCTATAGCGCCCCCTCTTCGAACTCACCAAAATAGGGTGCTATAGACAGGTCACTTTTAATGTAAATTGCATCGTACTACGTATTAAAAATCGGGTGTTATAGAGAGGGAGGTGCTATTTAGAGGGGGAACTATAGACAGGTTCAACTGTAATATTAAGAGGTTGTATGAAAAAAACTCAGCACCTTGTTTATACAGAAATGTAATACCTTGACAAAGGTTGGCGTTCAGATAACCGAAATATTGGTAAATAAATATTTTTATTCAATCCAATATATGTTTTTTTTTTACTATCTAAACATTTAAATATAGAATAAATAGTAAAAGTTTGATATTGTACTGGGATAAGGTACATAAATTATGAAAAAGGCATCTCCTTATCGTGCAACTGAAAGTTGCTGATGGCTTGTACCATCTATAGATGGAGCAAGCCATCAACAACTTTCAGTTGCACGATAAGGAGATGCCTTTTTCATAATTTAAATATATATATTATATAAATAGAAAATAGATTTTATGCTTGAATTTAGATCATGTTGAGAATTATGGTATGGTAATGCAGTCGTGGTTAAAATCTTGAAAATATAATAATAAAATGGTTTTGATCAGAGATTGTTTTAATTGAGCTTTAGAATGTATAAATGACATAATTTGATAAAGGTACTGCCTGGCTTAAGGCGAGTAGAACAAAGGAAAAACAAAATATTATTTACATAATGTACAAAGGTTTTGAGCCGGCCATTGGGATCAAACAACAACGAGTTTTTATAAGGGAAGAGTGACCTCTGGCGGTCGATTTAGCAGAGTATTTGAATCTATGAAGTTATAATTTAAAATAAAATATTTTTATATAACATATATATATAGGTTTCCCTATTTTAAAAATTTATATATACATTATTTGAATAATATCTAGAAAAGATTTCCACATCGATTTCAAAGAAATTACTGTGTTTATTGCAATGTTATAATGAAAAGTATTCATTTAGTGAAACTTTCTACAATTTGTCTATCTTTCTAAACAATTTTAATTAGTTTCTTCTTTTGTTTTCTCAATTTATTTTGTTTCTATCTAAGCTGAATCTTTCTTATTATTATAATCCTAAGTTCTTTAGGAACGATAGGATAATTGAAGAATTGATCAAACAAATTAAAAAACTTTTGTTTCTTCAAATACCTACGTAGATAATAAAAAAAACGGATTAAGTCCATAATTATATTTGCAATTTCAAAAGATTAACTTTTTTTCTAATCAAGTAAAATAAAACAATTTGACTAGCCTAATGGAAAACAACAAAATACTAATTGATTTTGTAGATTAAACTCTGTCATATCATTTGGATTAGAAATTTGTAATTTCTTTTGATGAGTTCTTTTATTGTATTGGAATGGAGATATTTTCTTGTTAAACTAAATTGAAATTCAAATAGCTTGAAAAGTAACATATTAATATAAAAACTCTACTAAATAAGGAATCATATACAATATATATTTTATCACATAGAATAATTTTGTAAAAAAGTATTTACAGTTAAACTTGTCTATAGCGCCCCCTCTTTCATTTATTTCAACATACAAAACGCGATATCCCGGCTAAGGATAATTGCGTCAATTTACTTTTTTTTTTTTAAACAGAAACAGTTATATTACGATGCACTAGCGCGCCATCTGTTATCAAAATACAAAACTATTTTAGACACGTATGATTCTTTTTAAAATAAAACAATTTCTACTGCCCTTACTGCAATGGAAATATTAATGGGAGGGCCTGGCTCATCAGTGGTAAGGAAGTTCCAAAAATGCAATGTAACAGCGGTATGGTAAATTAAACTGGCGAAACCGCTGGGAGGGTTCACCACTGATGAGCCAGGCCCTCCCATTAATTTTTCCATTGCAGTAAGGGCAGTAGAAATTGTTTTATTTTAAAAAGAATTATACGGGTCTAAAATAGTTTTGTATTTTGAGAAACAGTTATAAAAATATTATACAAGAAAAAGTAATCAAAAATAAGAAGAGAAACAATAATATATTAGGAACCTAAACCTTTCAGGTTAGAAAGATAATCATAAATATATTTACAAAAATAGTTAAACCTATGATAATTCTCTCTGCTATTTACAAATTGATATAGATCTATAAACTTCTTTATTCTCTGTTGTCTAGCGGCGAAGAAGAGTGGGCATTCTAATAAAATAGTGCCCCCTCTAAATAGCGTCTTCCTCTCTATAGCGCCCGATTTCAAGTACGTAGTATGATGCGATTTACATTAAAAGTGACCTGTCTATAGCACCCCCTCTCTATAGCACCCTATTTCGGTGAGTCCCAAGAGGGGGCGCTATATACAGGTTTAACTGTATTACTTTATTAAATTCTAATCCAAATTTTTCACTATATATTGATATCTATGGATTCCTTACAATTTATATATAGATTAATAATTTTGGATATTTTATTGTTTAATACAAAGCAATAACGCATCATCTATATATAATGAATAAAGACATAAAGACGCGAATGTTTCTTTTCACAAATAATTGCGGAAGAGCATTGCTCGATGCAAATATTTGAATGTAATTCAACTGTCCTAAAAGCTTATGTTCATAGTTTGCTTAAATACAATTTCTAATATTCTACCTTTCAGTGTAGCATATATAAACAGAATGATCCAATACAGTATTGAAGCTCTAAATAGGCAGTCTGGTAGATTCAATTGGTGAAACTGCTGTGAGGTTTTACTATTGATAAACCAAGCCCTCCCAATATTTTTTTCATCGGAGTAAGGACAGTAGAAGTTTGATTTAATTGTGAAAAGAAACATTCGCGTTTTAATGTCTTCATTCTTCATATTTATATTGTTTATATTTTGCTACTCTAGAAACTTCCTTCATTGCTTAACATTGTATTTTATAAATGTTGATTTGTTCTTGCCATAAATAAATTGCTGTGTCATCCTGAAGTTTGTCTTTCCTAATTCTCTACGTTACAATATTGTGTCGAATAAATAATTTATTATTTAATTTAATTATTCAATGAAAATATTTGGAAACAGATTTGTTATTTGTAAAAACATCATTTAGTTATCTAGCTTGCTTGCTCGATATTCTCTAGCTGTAGATAGTTTGGGGGTTAATTTGTTAATATTTGTCGACTGGTCGTGCTGACGCTATCAATAAATACTTTCACAACTCCAGATATGCAAAGACTTGATTTCTACGCTACAATATAACAATGGTTGATAATTGTCGACTAGTCGCCGTGACGTCATCAATAAATACTTTCACATCTCCAGATATACAAAGACTTGATTTCTACGCTACAATATAACAATGGTTGATAATTGTCGACTGGTCGTGGTGACGTCATCAATAAATACTTTCACATCTCCAGATATACAAAGACTTGATTTCTACGCTAAAATATAACAATGGTTGATAATTGTCGACTAGTCGCCGTGACGTCATCAATAAATACTTTCACATCTCCAGATATACAAAGACTTGATTTCTACGCTACAATATAACAATGGTTGATAATTGTCGACTAGTCGCCGTGACGTCATCAATAAATACTTTCACATCTCCAGATATACAAAGACTTGATTTCTACGCTACAATATAACAATGGTTGATAATTGTCGACTGGTCGTGGTGACGTCATCAATAAATACTTTCACATCTCCAGATATACAAAGACTTGATTTCTACGCTACAATATAACAATGGTTGATAATTGTCGACTAGTCGCCGTGACGTCATCAATAAATACTTTCACATCTCCAGATATACAAAGACTTGATTTCTACGCTACAATATAACAATGGTTGATAATTGTCGACTAGTCGCCGTGACGTCATCAATAAATACTTTCACATCTCCAGATATACAAAGACTTGATTTCTACGCTACAATATAACAATGGTTGATAATTGTCGACTGGTCGTGGTGACGTCATCAATAAATACTTTCACATCTCCAGATATACAAAGACTTGATTTCTACGCTACAATATAACAATGGTTGATAATTGTCGACTGGTCGTGGTGACGTCATCAATAAATACTTTCACATCTCCAGATATACAAAGACTTGATTTCTACGCTACAATATAACAATGGTTGATAATTGTCGACTAGTCGCCGTGACGTCATCAATAAATACTTTCACATCTCCAGATATACAAAGACTTGATTTCTACGCTACAATATAACAATGGTTGATAATTGTCGACTAGTCGCCGTGACGTCATCAATAAATACTTTCACATCTCCAGATATACAAAGACTTGATTTCTACGCTAAAATATAACAATGGTTGATAATTGTCGACTAGTCGCCGTGACGTCATCAATAAATACTTTCACATCTCCAGATATACAAAGACTTGATTTCTACGCTACAATATAACAATGGTTGATAATTGTCGACTAGTCGCCGTGACGTCATCAATAAATACTTTCACATCTCCAGATATACAAAGACTTGATTTCTACGCTAAAATATAACAATGGTTGATAATTGTCGACTGGTCGTGGTGACGTCATCAATAAATACTTTCACATCTCCAGATATACAAAGACTTGATTTCTACGCTACAATATAACAATGGTTGATAATTGTCGACTAGTCGCCGTGACGTCATCAATAAATACTTTCACATCTCCAGATATACAAAGACTTGATTTCTACGCTACAATATAACAATGGTTGATAATTGTCGACTGGTCGTGGTGACGTCATCAATAAATACTTTCACATCTCCAGATATACAAAGACTTGATTTCTACGCTAAAATATAACAATGGTTGATAATTGTCGACTAGTCGCCGTGACGTCATCAATAAATACTTTCACATCTCCAGATATACAAAGACTTGATTTCTACGCTACAATATAACAATGGTTGATAATTGTCGACTAGTCGCCGTGACGTCATCAATAAATACTTTCACATCTCCAGATATACAAAGACTTGATTTCTACGCTACAATATAACAATGGTTGATAATTGTCGACTAGTCGCCGTGACGTCATCAATAAATACTTTCACATCTCCAGATATACAAAGACTTGATTTCTACGCTACAATATAACAATGGTTGATAATTGTCGACTGGTCGTGGTGACGTCATCAATAAATACTTTCACATCTCCAGATATACAAAGACTTGATTTCTACGCTACAATATAACAATGGTTGATAATTGTCGACTGGTCGTGGTGACGTCATCAATAAATACTTTCACATCTCCAGATATACAAAGACTTGATTTCTACGCTACAATATAACAATGGTTGATAATTGTCGACTGGTCGTGGTGACGTCATCAATAAATACTTTCACATCTCCAGATATACAAAGACTTGATTTCTACGCTACAATATAACAATGGTTGATAATTGTCGACTAGTCGCCGTGACGTCATCAATAAATACTTTCACATCTCCATATATACAAAGACTTGATTTCTACGCTACAATATAACAATGGTTGATAATTGTCGACTGGTCGTGGTGACGTCATCAATAAATACTTTCACATCTCCAGATATACAAAGACTTGATTTCTACGCTACAATATAACAATGGTTGATAATTGTCGACTAGTCGCCGTGACGTCATCAATAAATACTTTCACATCTCCAGATATACAAAGACTTGATTTCTACGCTAAAATATAACAATGGTTGATAATTGTCGACTGGTCGTGGTGACGTCATCAATAAATACTTTCACATCTCCAGATATACAAAGACTTGATTTCTACGCTACAATATAACAATGGTTGATAATTGTCGACTGGTCGTGGTGACGTCATCAATAAATACTTTCACATCTCCAGATATACAAAGACTTGATTTCTACGCTACAATATAACAATGGTTGATAATTGTCGACTAGTCGCCGTGACGTCATCAATAAATACTTTCACATCTCCAGATATACAAAGACTTGATTTATACGCTACAATATAACAATGGTTGATAATTGTCGACTGGTCGTGGTGACGTCATCAATAAATACTTTCACATCTCCAGATATACAAAGACTTGATTTCTACGCTACAATATAACAATGGTTGATAATTGTCGACTGGTCGTGGTGACGTCATCAATAAATACTTTCACATCTCCAGATATACAAAGACTTGATTTCTACGCTACAATATAACAATGGTTGATAATTGTCGACTGGTCGTGGTGACGTCATCAATAAATACTTTCACATCTCCAGATATACAAAGACTTGATTTCTACGCTACAATATAACAATGGTTGATAATTGTCGACTAGTCGCCGTGACGTCATCAATAAATACTTTCACATCTCCAGATATACAAAGACTTGATTTATACGCTACAATATAACAATGGTTGATAATTGTCGACTGGTCGTGGTGACGTCATCAATAAATACTTTCACATCTCCAGATATACAAAGACTTGATTTCTACGGTACAATATAACAATGGTTGATAATTGTCGACTGGTCGTGGTGACGTCATCAATAAATACTTTCACATCTCCAGATATACAAAGACTTGATTTCTACGCTACAATATAACAATGGTTGATAATTGTCGACTGGTCGTGGTGACGTCATCAATAAATACTTTCACATCTCCAGATATACAAAGACTTGATTTCTACGCTACAATATAACAATGGTTGATAATTGTCGACTGGTCGTGGTGACGTCATCAATAAATACTTTCACATCTCCAGATATACAAAGACTTGATTTCTACGCTACAATATAACAATGGTTGATAATTGTCGACTGGTCGTGGTGACGTCATCAATAAATACTTTCACATCTCCATATATACAAAGACTTGATTTCTACGCTACAATATAACAATGGTTGATAATTGTCGACTAGTCGCCGTGACGTCATCAATAAATACTTTCACATCTCCAGATATACAAAGACTTGATTTCTACGCTACAATATAACAATGGTTGATAATTGTCGACTAGTCGCCGTGACGTCATCAATAAATACTTTCACATCTCCAGATATACAAAGACTTAATTTCTATGCTACAATATAACAATGGTTGATAATTGTCGACTGGTCGTGGTGACGTCATCAATAAATACTTTCACATCTCCAGATATGCAAAGACTTGATTTCTACGCTACAATATAACAATGGTTGATAATTGTCGACTAGTCGCCGTGACGTCATCAATAAATACTTTCACATCTCCAGATATACAAAGACTTGATTTCTACGCTACAATATAACAATGGTTGATAATTGTCGACTAGTCGCCGTGACGTCATCAATAAATACTTTCACATCTCCAGATATACAAAGACTTAATTTCTACGCTACAATATAACAATGGTTGATAATTGTCGACTGGTCGTGGTGACGTCATCAATAAATACTTTCACATCTCCAGATTTACAAAGACTTGATTTCTACGCTACAATATAACAATGGTTGACAATTGTCGACTGGTCGTGGTGACGTCATCAATAAATACTTTCACATCTCCAGATTTACAAAGACTTGATTTCTACGCTACAATATTGTATAAAATTAGGATAGACAAAATTCAGGATGACACAGCAATATATTTAATATAAACACACAATCAATATTTACACGAAGCAATAAGGGAAGTTTCCAGAAGATAAAAATATAAATAATATAAAAATAAAATTTGATGCTCTGTACATAAAATATAATAACTAATTTGCTACAATATAATGAAAAGGCGTATCACCTGTTATCTCTTGCATCGGTATGGTGATAATAAGTTTTGCCATCTATAGGAGAAAATGCTAACAGAACTTTGATTTAATTATCTAATACTTTTACATGATTTATCAGGAAAAGCCAACTATGTACGCGTATCTTAATAAATCAATAGAGAGAGAGAGACGGTTAAACATACTTTATTGACTACTAGTCAATTATGGATGAAAAATAATGAGAATAATACAGTGAAATTATGATTGAGGAAGGCTCCACCATCTTGCTAGAGTCCTCCTCCAGACGATGAGAGGGTCTTCTTGGACGCCCCGTATCTCCAGGCCCAATAGAGAGAGAGATTGAATATACTTGTATTAATCGTACATATAAGCTTATAGAAAAAAATAAAAGATAAGTGGGTCAGGTGTTGATATTAAAAATAAAGGGAGCATATCCTGACCACGAGAACATGTGCTTGAGGTGATTCGTGGATGGCTTTTCTTGAATAATCAAGAAATTGGGTTACCAAATATCACTGAGCAAGTTAAATAAACGTTTAGTTCATTTTTGCTCCACTAGATGGCGTTCTGACATCAAAAAATCACATGTGCTCGTGGTCAGGATATGCTCTCTTCATTTTTAATATAAGATTATATAGGGTTAATAGGAGAGAAAAAAGTAAAATTAAATATTATTTTCATCAGAGGAATCCCACTGATGGTATGATGTCACGTCCGGACAGATCTCCCCGACTATTGTCTCCATGTCGAGGAACAGACCTCTGCTCAGACGTCAGGTCCTCCCTGTTAGAAGGGGAGACTCCCTATAATATACAGAGGTTCTAGGATGGTTGGCATTCAAGCTCTCGTCCGCTACCTGTTGTAAAGTGGTCTGTAGAGACTGTTTCTCTTGGAGAAAGAGAGAGATTGAGATTGAAACTACTTTATTTCAAAGTCCATATAAGATTATATAAGGTGAAATACAGAATAAATATAAATATAAATAAATAATATTATATAATGATAAATATATGAATAAATAAATGTAAATATATAAAATAATTGATAAATATACATATATATATAAATATATTGTTGCATCATGATTAATGCGCGTATTTTAAAAATTATTTATAATATTATTTTTAATATATTTAAAATTTAAATTATACATTTATTTATTTTTATAAAACAGATTATTACTATAAAATATTATGTACTATAAAACATTTGTATTTTGATACACTAAATACCCCACATGCTTTAAACTTGGATGTGATAAATAAGGAGATATTCTAGGTGCTACCTAAATTTATTGTTGTCTTATTATTGACTGGTTTAACCTTGTAAGATGGTTGAGACACCTTTGGAAAGATGAAAGACACGTCTGAGGAGAGACTCAAGACTGAAGAATCTGCCAAACCGCAGCCCAGTGCAACAATTGGTAGAGATGCAAGTGCCGACCCAGTTGTTTTGAACCCCAACATAGACATCCCCAAATATGATGGAACAGAAGACCCTCGCCCATGGATTGAGTCCCTTGAAGAAATTGGCTTCCTGTACCACTGGGCAGAATATATTATTTCTCGCTATGCAGCCATGAACATGATTGGTAGCGCCAAAACCTGGCTAGACCTACACAAGATAAGTTTTACCAGCTGGGAACATTTCAAGAGCCGCCTAATTCAGGATTTTGGCTCAGACGCCAACAAAGAAGAATTGAAGATGAGGCTGAACAGAATACAGCAGTGGAATGAACCTGCAATCAGGTTTGCAGAGGATATCCTGGTTCTGTGCAACAAGGTCGACCCCCAAATGGAAGAAGAGAATAAAATAAATTGGGTTATTGGAGGGTTAAAGAAAGAATACTCTTTTGCCCTCTACTTAAACCCTCCTAAGAATACCAACGAACTCCTAAGATTGTGTAAAAAGATGGATTTGTTCGAAAATAATTATCAAGAACGTATACAAAAATCAAAGGCTCTATATAATGGACCACGCTCTCCTCGTTCCCATCATCAAGAGCAATGGAAGAACGCTCCGTCGTTCAGAAGACCAGACCAGAACACCTCCAAGCCCCAGGCCCCCCGCTCCGAGGTACTACCAGAACACCCCCAAGCCCCAGGCCCCCCGCTCCGAGGTACTACCAGAACAAGCCGCTGCTCCAGGTATCTGCCCCTAGACAATTTTACACTCCCATTCCTGAGCCAAAACCGGTCTACCCAAGGAAAACATACAATAAGAGTCCAGATTCAAACAGGAATAGGACAGAAGACGGGAGACCAATATGTTTCAAGTGTAACAAGCCAGGACACGTAGCGCGGTATTGCAGAGTCAAGTTTGTGAGGATCGTAGAAGAGGACCCCTCAGTTTCCCAAGACAAGAGCCAAGAAAATCTTCAAATGGACGAAAGGAAAGATTATACACGGCCTCGCCTCTATGCGGATGTTTGTAATGACACACAAATGAATATTCCTACACGGAATAGATATTCCGTGTTGGAAGATTTAAACTAAGTGTCGCGCCTGATTCCTTCAATCAAAGCAAGTCGACCATAAATGGAATTAGAAAGTTGGACCCTAGGTACAAAATTAATATTAATGTGGACAAGATAGGGTTATGCGAAGCTTTGATTGATACAGGCGCCGATCTTTCAGTGGTCGACCTAAGAACAGCACTTTTTGCTGGCCGTGAAATAAATAGTCTCACTAAAACGTGTTCAGGACCCGATGGGAAAAAATTAGATATGGTAGATAGCATTATTTTAGATTTAAAAATTGATGACACTGAATTATCCCACGAATTTGTAGTAATGGACGCGCATCTACGAACTCTTATTCTTGGACGAGATTTCCTTAAAAAATGAATGCTAAAATTGATTGTAAACGAGAAACAATAAAATATAATTTGATGAGTAATCATGACGTAAGCAATTATGATAAAAAAATAATAAAGAGCGCTACAGATACCGTTATACCTAAACTATCTATTAAATTGATTAGGGCCTCAATAGAAGCAGAGGATGGCGAATATGTCATCGAAGAGAACAACAGAATGACTCAAACAAATGGTCTTCGATTGGCAAGAAGTTTGCTTACTGTCACGGATAAGAAAACCCATATCTGGATAACGAACCCTTATCCTCGACCTTTAAAAATCATGAAAGACCAAACATTGGCTTATGGAAGTCTTCCTGCAGGGGTAAATTTTATAGAGAATAAAGAGAAGCAGAATGAAAATGACGAAATACAATTTCAAATAAACAAAAATTTATCATTTAAAGAACAAGAGGTTAAAACAAATTTTGGCCAAGTATACTGATTTGTTCTCATCGAGGTTAGGTAGGACCAATTTGGCAAAACATCAGATTCATACAGAAGACGCAAAACCGATAAAGCACAAGCCTTACCGGGTAAGCGCTAAGGAACGAACCATCATAAAGGATCAAATAGTCGAGATGCTCGAAGAAGGAATAATTAGACCATCTTCAAGTCCCTGGTCCTTTCCCGTTATATTGGTCAAAAAACGAGATGGCAAATACAGATTTTGTGTGGACTACAGGAAATTAAATGAAGTAACAGTGAAGGATGTTTATCCAATCCCAAGAATTGATGATGTAATGAATACTCTCCAAGGATCCAAGTACTTCTCAGCAATAGATCTCAAATCAGGATATTGGCAAGTCGAAATTGAAGAGAGAGACAATGAGAAGACGGCTTTCACTACTGCACATGGGTTATATGAATTCAACGTAATGCCCTTCGGTCTATGCAACGCCCCTGCTACTTTTGAGAGGAATATGGACAATGTCCTCGGAAATCTGAGATGGCACATTTGCCTTTGCTACCTGGACGATGTGATTATATACAGCTCGGACTTTCCAACCCACATTAAAAGACTTGAAGCTGTTCTCAGATGCTTCAGCGAATCTAATTTAAAACTGAACGCCAAGAAATGCAGATTTGCTTTCGAGGAACTTGAGATCCTTGGACATATAACCAACCAAGAGGGTATAAAACCTGCCGAATATAATATCAAAGCCGTTAGAGATTTTCCTCAGCCCAAGAAGGCCAAAGAAGTGCAATCATTCCTAGGAATGTGCTCATATTATAGAAAATTTATTAAAGATTTCTCATTAATCGCTGACCCATTGACCAGTCTCATCAGAAAAAATGTGCAATTTATCTGGACAGGAAAACAGGAAGAAGCGTTCCAAAACCTTAAAAAAGCTCTTATGAATCCGCCAATTTTAGGTCACTTTTATCCAAATGCAGCCACCTGCATTCACACAGATGCCTCTAACATTGGCTTAGGCGCAACACTAATTCAAAATATCGGTGGCGAAGAGAAGGTAATATCATATTTGAGCCGAACCCTAAGTAAACCTGAGCAAAATTATTCAACCACCGAAAAGGAATGTTTAGCTGTAGTGTGGTCGATATCAAAATTACGGCCCTATTTATATGGAAGGCACTTTAAAATCGTCACTGATCATCACGCACTATGCTGGCTTAAGAATTTAAAAGATCCGACCGGTCGATTAGCACGATGGGCACTGAAGATTCAGGAATATAATTTTGAAATTATACACAAATCGGGAAAAAAACATCTGGACGCTGATGGTCTATCTAGAGGACCCTTACCAGAAAACGAGGATTATGAAAGACTATTTTTGAATCAAATAATAGACGAAAAGGATGATTTTATTGAGAATATCAAGGAGAACCTTAGTGGAAACAAGCGTTCAATTACACAGAACTTTAAAGAAGAAAATGGGTGTCTCTACAAGAAAAATCCAAATCCTGAAGGTAGAGAATGGTTGCTGGTAGTGCCAAAGAAGAGAAGGAAAGAAATCATGAGTGAATACCACAGCCATATGCTGAATGGCCATCTGGGCGTCGCCAGAACCACATACCGATTGAAGAATAAATACTATTGGCCTTCCATGCTGAAAGATGTTTCCGAATTTGTAAAGACGTGCCATCTTTGCCAAAGTCGGAAAGGTTCAAATCAGTTGCCATCTGGACTTCTACGACCTATTCCCCCAGCTAACTACTCTTTTGAAAGAATCGGAATTGACTTTGTTGGCCCCTTGCCATCAACGAAAAGAAGAAGGAAATGGATAATTGTGTTGACGGATTATTATACCAAGTATGCTGAAACAAAGGCAGTACCAGAAGCGACAGTGAAAGAAGTCTCTACATTTTTAATCGAACATATATTTTTACGTCACGGGGCTCCAAGATTTCTTATCAGCGACAGAGGTTCACAATTCACTAGCAATTTGATGAAGGAGGTTATGAAAATGTGCAAAGTTAAACATTGCTTCACAACGAGCTACCACCCCCAGACTAACGGACTAACGGAACGGCTGAATAGAACTTTAATCAATATGATCAGCATGTATGTGAATACGGATCAGAAGAACTGGGACGAAATCCTTCCTTTTATCACCCACGCGTATAATACTACAATTCAAGAAACCACAGGCTACTCTCCATTTTTCCTGTTGTTTGGGAGGGAACCCATGTCCCTCTTAGACGACGAGAATATCCCAACGGACAGTAACATGGACGATTACGACGAATATATAGAAAACTACTTAGATAAAATAGCAAGGACGAGACAGGTAGTCATTAACAACACAGAGAAGACTCAGGAAAGAATGAAAAGAAACTATGACAAAAACACAACGAGAGAATCTATGAACCAGGACATTTAGTGGCGGTTTGGACACCAGTCAGGAAAATCGGAAAATGTGAAAAACTATTGAGAAAATATTTTGGCCCATATCAAATATTAAAGAAGCTGTCCAACGTAAATTACTTAATTGAGCCGAAAGATAATCCTGGCCAAGACCCATTGATTGTCCATGTCTCAAGACTCAAACCCTATTTTGAAAGAATTGATGAGGTCACTCACGAGGACGTGACGACCTCTGGAGAGGGGGAAGTGTTGCATCATGATTAATGCGCGTATTTTTAAAATTATTTATAATATTATTTTTAATATATTTAAAATTTAAATTATACATTTATTTATTTTTATAAAACAGATTATTACTATAAAATATTATGTACTATAAAACATTTGTATTTTGATACACTAAATACCCCACATGCTTTAAACTTGGATGTGATAAATAAGGAGATATTCTAGGTGCTACCTAAATTTATTGTTGTCTTATTATTGACTGGTTTAACCTTGTAAGATGGTTGAGACACGTTCTGGAAAGATGAAAGACACGTCTGAGGAGAGACTCAAGACTGAAGAATCTGCCAAACCGCAGCCCAGTGCAACAATATACAAGGTCTTCATTGGTGGCGCCCACAGAGGGAAAGACTCCGCCACCGATGGACTGCGAGAGTTCTTTCCCATAAAGTGGGCAGGTCGATGAAGTAGCTGGCGTTACCTACCTCAAGACCAAGATGGTACTTGTAATGGTAGCCTTCGCTACACTAGAGAGAGAGAGAAAAGGTATTGGCCCATTTACATAAATAAATAAATATAAACGTTCTGTTTGCATTTTCTCTGATAGATGGCAGTACACTATCAACAACATCCTACCCTCACGAAGAGTCTTTCAATTATTTATCATTCCTATCTACACTTCTTATCAATTCTTGAAACTGATTTTAAGTAGAAAATAAAATATATGAATATAAAACTTGCTATATATATGGTATATATTTAATTCGCTAATCTAAATGCTTTTCACATGTATAGACATGTGGTGCACTTACAGTAAAAGCAGTTGCCTACCTCTACCCACCATGATTATCATGACCTGTACCACGTGTACTAGGGATAAGCAAAAAAGAAAAAAAAATATTCGCAAAGTTTATGTATTTACAGGCTTGATTCTTTCGTATATACATTCATGGACAAAACTTAAGGAAGTGGAAAGTCTTTGATGTTTCCTGTTGCCTCTTTTTTAAGGAGACAGAGGCTGTTCACACTTGGCTATCTCTTGTGCCTTCAATAAAGGTCATTGTGTATCAAATTCTTTCAGATTTATTGTCTGAGAATCCCGATATACATGATTAAAGGTAAAATTTCTTTAAGTTTTGTTCATGAGTGTATGTTTTCTGAATCCATATATACATTCTAAAAGGTACAACTTCCTTAAGTTTTGTTCATGAGTCTATTATCTGAATCCTGATAAAAATTCTAAAGGGTACAACTTCTTTAAGTTTTGTCCACGAGTGAATGTTCTGAGAGAATCTCGATATATATGCTAAAAGGTACAACTTCTTCAAGTTTTGTTCACGAGTGTATTGTCTGAACCTCGATATACATGCTAAAAGGTACAACTTCTTTAAGCTTTGTTCATGAATGTATGTTCTGAATCCCGATATACATGATTAAGGGTACAACTTCCTTAAGTTTTGTTTTTACATATTGAAACGATGCAACAGAGAAGTAGCAGGGAAGAAGTGGGAAGCCAAGAGAGAAGGTATGCCGGGGCTCCTGCAGGGGAAGTGTGGATTGACAAATTCCAGGAGGGGGGTGGCAGACAGTCGGAGGCAGACAGCGCGAAGTCTAGTTGGTGTCGCCGTGAAGGAAGCCGGCCGGCTGCCGGGGATTGATGTGTGCCGAGAAGACTGTCTGGCAGAGATAGCAGTCTGGGGGAAGAAGTCTGTCTGGTGACAACGGGATATGGACTGACCGGGAAGACGGTAGCGGAGAAGGATCCCTCTAGTGGCGGACATTGAAGGCAAGTTAATCTTCTACTGTATAGTTACTTATATCCCTTTCAAAGATCTGGTAATAAATCCATAGTACTAAGCTGTATCCAAAACGAACTCACATTGTCTTCTCAGTAAACCTTGAACGCAAACATCGACGGCTGAGAAGCGTCGTAACATTTGGTGTCAGAAGTGGGGTACAGCTTAGTTAATTTTAATTGAAGATCTTATTTTGCGCTAATTTAAAAAGAAAAATGGAAAAACTAAACGACCTCGAAATTGAAAAATTCACAAAATTGCTCAGACTAATAAGCCAGAAAGTAGATGAGCTCGGAGAAAACTTGGATTCTCGGTTGAGCCGACTCGAGCATATTCGGAATGTCAAACGTTCTGCCACACCCATGTCTTGCGAAGTTAAGTTCAATGTACTACCGCCAGAAAATCCTGATGGCTTTTCAAAAACAATCACAGCAACCAATAGCCCACGTATTCAATGTCTGAGGGGACAAAAGACGGTCCCAGGTGATGAAGATCCCGACAAGACCATCACAACAAAGATCATCACGTCAGGAGACGTTGTAAGTGAACTGCCAGAATCTACGCTAGAAGATTCTCCCGTGATCCATAAGTCCGAAGAGTGTCGACAGCAGGAAATGATCCAGACTGGTTGTGTAGCGGAGGAGGGTGAGCTGATCGCCTCCGACAACGGCTGTGGCACGAGTGTTTTGTATAAAAGCAAGCGGACGGAAGGAGAATGCCCTCAAGGTGATATACAGAGCGAAAATTCAACCCCTGGGATTCTTTCTGAAATACTCCATGAGAACAGCAACGATCTTGGCGAGCTGCAGTGCGACAGCGTGGCTGACTTCAGCGACAGTGTCAGACTGTCAGGGACTACAGCGGCAATCCAACTGGACGGGACGGAGCTGGATGCTCCGTGGAAGTGCGACAAGGCTAGATGGTCGAAGCACCCTGAAGTTGGAGCCGGCAACCCGACTGAACGGGATAGAGCATTGGACGCTCTGTGGAAGTCCGACGACAATGTCTGTGACGCGGAAGTCGCGCGCAATGTGTCAGCGCCGTCGTCTGCAATGCAAGCTGAAAAGATGTGCCAAGAATGTGTACCATTCATCTTCGTTCCTTCGCCCGACAAGGTGCAGATAAAGCAGCCACCGCCTAGGAAAAGTTCTACTGACCTTGAGACTGCCACGGGATCCGACACCTCCAGAAGGTTTAAGAAATTCACAGCCCTGTGCGTGGTCGGCACTGAGGAGCCCAGGTTTGAAGGGTTAGGAAAAAGAGAGCCTCTAGAGCAAGAGAATGTGAAACCTAAAGAAGAAAAGGGAGGCCACGAAATGGACAGCGTGGATCAGGTGGACGAATCCACTGTAAAGATCGGCGATCTACAGCCCCGTCGTGGAAGGAAGCGGCAAAAGCGCAATACAAACGATCACAACCCTTTGTACATTGCGGCTACAGAGTGTTCACAAGGAGAATTCAAAATATCAGATGGAAGCATCGTAGGCAGTGAAATATGGCCGCCATCTTGTGGAGAACCACCGCCCTGTGCTAGACAGCGAGACCAATCAATGGCGTCGGCACTGGTTGAGAGTGGAAAGAAAGCCCGAGTTGAGATGTGGTTCTGCAAACAAGGGTTGGTGTTAACCCTGCCGCTACGCTTCCGGGAGGCGGACAACCCTCATGTGGCCAGAGACGTCAGGGAGATCAAAGGGCCGCCGATCAGCGCCTCTGGTGAAATCAGCCTTTTCGGGACGAAAAGGATTGAGAAGGGGGCAGTGAAACGATGCAGCAGAGAAGTAGCAGGGAAGAAGTGGGAAGCCAAGAGAGAAGGTATGCCGGGGCTCCTGCAGGGGAAGTGTGGATTGACAAATTCCAGGAGGGGGGTGGCAGACAGTCGGAGGCAGACAGCGCGAAGTCCAGCTGGTGTCGCCGTGAAGGAAGCCGGCCGGCTGCCGGGGATTGGTGTGTGCCGAGAAGACTGTCTGGCAGAGATAGCAGTCTGGGGGAAGAAGTCTGTCTGGTGACAACGGGATATGGACTGACCGGGAAGACGGTAGCGGAGAAGGATCCCTCTAGTGGCGGACATTGAAGGCAAGTTAATCTTCTACTGTATAGTTACTTATATCCCTTTCAAAGATCTGGTAATAAATCCATAGTACTAAGCTGTATCCAAAACGAACTCACATTGTCTTCTCAGTAAACCTTGAACGCAAACATCGACGGCTGAGAAGCGTCGTAACAATATTACTATTTAGAGTGTATGTTATTTTAAGATATTTATAAGAAATGACAAAAATAAAATGAACAAATTTCGATTATCTCAGTAATTCTAAACATTTCTAATGACAGCATCAACTCTGCGAGGAAAATCGACCGAAAGGCCGTGGAAATGGAATAGATTTAGACATAGTGCCCCATAAAATGAAGGCAAACACTCAAGCAGAGCCATAATCTCTAGCCTTAGTAGAGCTATAAAGACAATAGAGTGTTTCTCTTAACATAGAAAAACCGCTGTTCTTCTCAGAGTCTAAATTGTAAACATTTTCGATGTTTTATACTATCAAAATTCGAAACTATTATAGACGCGTATGATTCTTAAAAAATAAACAAATTCTATTTCATGTATTATTTATATCATAAATTCATTATATAATTATATATTTATTATTGTATGTAATTCTGCAGTCTTCAAAGCTTATATCCATAGTTCATCTAAAATACCCATTCCAAGAGTCTAGCATCAGTATCACTATAAAAGGAAGATCGAAAAATGCAATATAACAGCGGTATGGTAGATTAAACTGGCGAAATCGCTGGGAAGGTTCACCACTGATGAGCCAGGCCCTCCCATTAATTTTTCCATTGCAGTAAGGGCAGTAGAAATCGTTTAATTTCAAAAAGAATCATACGCGTCTAAAATAGTTTTAAAATTTGATAACAGATGGCGCGCTATGCATCATAATATAATTTTATACTATAGTACATGTTAGCTTTGGGATAAATTATTCCAAAAAAATCCTTACATGAATATATGGCTTTATATGAAAGTATCAATTAATGAAATAAAAATCGTTTTATATACAAATATTAAACAATGGAGATGTATTTTAAATAATCTAAAATCAAAACCATCAAATAATGAGACCGAAGGTTTCTTTTAAGGTTTCACTTTTTTTCTTTCAAGCATTTCTGCCTTTCTACAGGATAAAAATTGAAAATGTATAAACGTTTTTATTTTATTTGTAAAAAACATCTAATAATATCACATTTGTACTATTTTTTCATATTGTGTCGCGGTCTCACGCAATTCTGGCCTTAACTACCCGTTTCAAGATTTTTCAGGATGCCTGAATAACCATTTTTTTTTTTTTTTTGGTCGTTGAGGTACAACTTGCACCACGCTGGTGAGGACCAACAGCCCTAAACGCGTCCGTGGTTAGCTTTTCTTGATTAATCAAGAATGGGTTTTTGGACAATTCTGGAATAATTAAAAATCAACGAGAATAGTTGATTTTTATTCCGATAGATGGCGCAAGCCATCAGCAACTTTCAGTTTCACGATATGGAGATGCCTTTTTCATAATTTGTATCTAAGTTTCATTTCCTAAATATATAATGTGTTTCAAAAGGTTTTTCATATAGCCATAATAAAATAACAATAATATTTTTTTAAAAGAATTAATAAAAATTAACATACATTCATTTAGCCAAGGATAAAAGCCAGACGATAAAAGCCAGACCTCTTGAGCTCTGGGTCTTGATCGCCTGATCTCGATCCCTGATATGATCTCTTAACTATTTTTTGAAGCCTGCGGCGCCTTAGTTGTGCTTGGTACTGCCTTGGTTCCCTCAAAACGGCGCGCACTAGCCCTCCTCTCCCCCGGGGTGGCCACGGCCTCGCCGTCGCCTCTCCAGCCCTCTCCTTGGCTCTCCATTGCGGCGGGCGCTTGGAGACTCCTAACTATGAGTTATGCCTTAAAATGCTTATCCTAAAGCATGTAGAAGGCACAATAATAGTATATACATCCATTTGAAAAAAAAAAATCTATTTGAAACTTTGAATAGTCAGTTAATCAGTAAACCATCTCTAATATATACGTTTTAATATTTGACTGTAGGAATATATGTAAATATATATTTTTTTCGCCATCCGATTGGCTGATTAAAGTCATGTGATAGTAAACAGCCAATCAGGGCGTAGAGGGTATACGCTCTCTCAATATATAATAATTAGAAGTTAATGATAAGGTATTAAAGCGTTCACCATTTATATACAGAATATATAAGAAATCAATAGAGGAAAAAAACTATCAAACATTTATTTTTTTAGATAAAACAAACTTTCTTTTGTCTTTGCTGCGATGAAATATATTTGGAAGGCTTGGCTCATCATTGGTGAACCTTCCAAGTGGTATCTCCAATTTATTCAACCAGAGACCGCTTTTTATAAATATAATACTACATCCATAGAAACATAAGGAAGTTGAATCTTTCAGCATGTATATTTGGATTCAGACCATAACTCTGAAAGATATTACAGTGACATAACTTAAGGAAGTTGAACCTTTCAGCATGTATATTTGGATTCAGACAATAACTCTGAAAGATATACACTCATGGACACAACTTAAGGAAGTTGTACCTTTTAGCATGTATATCGGGATTCAGACCATAACTCTGAAAGATATTACAGTGACCTTTATTGAAGATACACGAGATAACCAAGTGTGAACAACCTCTGTTTTCTTGAAAAAAAAATCGATCGGCAACATAAAAATATGAAACTTCCTTAGGTTTTGCCAATGAGTGTATATTATAGACGATTCTGCTTATAAATGCGACATTGAAAGGGGTCAAATATCTTAATTATGGTGTATTTAAGTAAACTACCCTATATATATATATGTGACAATATAGTGGTAATAATGTGGTGAGGAGAAATAATCACACGACGAGTTGGAAGGGGAATCTGGAAGCCATCCGAGAGAGAGAGCTGTTCGCTGAACGACTGTCTTGTGTGGTCACCACCCCCCCGACTATCCAAAAATAGGTCCTGAGGGTTCTAATAAAAGCCCTCCGGTCGCCCTCTGGAATGTGGTCAGTGGTTCAAAATGGCCGTAACTTAGTTGTCTTCTATCGACTACGTCTCTCTCTCTCTCTCTGGTCGACTGCAGATTTACCTTATTATTCCTGTAAGAGCATATATTATGACATATATATAAAAAAAAAATTATATAAAGTTAAATTACATAAAATTTTGCATCAAACAACGCTCGTAGGTATGTTTTAGAGAGAAGCGGTGCTAGCTGGGTCATGTGGCGAAGTGGGCCATAGTCAGCTACAGGTGATCAATACGCTGCAGATTAAAAAAGACAAAACAAAGAAGGAAGGCGCACGTCAGTCCCGTGGCGATTGCGTGTGGCATGAACTAATTACGTCGCGGTGTCCCCTGGGGTCAGGATTGTGCTGCTCGCTAGCTAGGTGACGCCATAGGCACCCTCCCCACTGTAACCACGAACATCAGTTCCCGACTTCGTCGTTCAATGTGGTATATAGTGTGTGGTTAGTATATTCAGTCTATTGGATATATGGATATGTCCATACCTTGTTATTATCGGCCGATGGAAAGAATTTTGTTTGTTCCCCCCCCCCCCCCCCCCCTTTTGGAACATATTGGAAACTTAGTCGTCACGGTTTCGTTTTTTTTTTTCTGGAAACCAAAGTAGGATGGTGGTTCATTTTTATAAGCATTTATATATTTGAGACTCATATATATATATAGAAGCATAGGGCGCCTCTAACGTCAAAAACTGACGCCATCTATTGACCGTCGCCGCAACTAGCGGCCTCGGGTCGGTGACAAAGCCACAACACGCCACACATCAATAGATGGCGTCAGTTTTTGACGTTTATTTTGACGGGAGAGGCGCCCTATGCTTCTATGGATCAATTTCCTCCCGGCAAATTTTCCATTTATCCTTATATCTATAAAAATGAAATCCAAAATCGATGTTTGTTATCGCGTTGCGAAAAATCTACAGAATCATTATGAAATTTCGCATGTAGGTAGTTGAAGATTTCGTTTAACATATAGGCTATTAAAAAAATTGAAAAGGTTAATGTGCTTTTTTTTTAAATGTGAAACCAAAAAGCGTTAGTTCCAGCTTTTTACCGCTTGGCGCTGCACTGGTCGCGACGATAAATGAATTTGATTGGTTAATAATTTTACATATGGTTTGTTTACACGATGAATGGTTTTAAAAGGTAAGATTATCCAATCGCCGTGAAACTTTAGGAAGTTATTTGCTATACTACTATACGAGTCTCAGGGTGATCCAAAATCTTACACAACTTTAAAAATTAATAACTCCGCGAATATTTGCACTAGAGCAATGCGGTAAAAACCATTGTGTTCAGGATGCAATATGATTTTTAGGGCAAATATTCATAATATATATAAAATGATACATATATAATTTTATTATGCATTAGCCCATCATCTATTATGAGAAATATATGCAATTTTTGACACGTATGCTTCTTTTTGAAAGAAAACAAATTTCTACTGTCCTTACTGTAATGATATATTAATGGGGTGATAAGGTTCCTTTGTCCTTAACGAAAAAAGGCCGTACTTCAGGTGACACCCCAATGGTGATTCCAATGCCTCAGTCAAGGAGAGAATAAAGGCACGACCAAATTACTATTCACACTCACTTCATTAAAAAAAAACTCAATTATATACAAAATAGTCAACGGTCAATATACATAATCACAAAAAATAAATTAATAAATAAATAATATCATAGAAAACCCAACAGGGGAGTCTGACATATTAACGCTGGGAATTTTACCACTGATGAGACAAGCCCTCTCATTTTATCATTGTAGTAGATGCAGTAGAAAATTGTATTATTTCAAAAAGAATCAAACGAGTTAAAAATAAAGAAGAAAAGCATTTACTGATCGTGCAGCTACAATTTGCTGATGGCTTGCTCCAATAGTTGCATCATTCAATTGCACGACGAGGAAATGTCTTTTTTCTTCATTTATTCATCTGATCCAAGTACATATTCACTTTTGTACTATACGGGTTAAAATTAGTTTAAATTTATCATATATATTTTTGGCAATGTAAACCTATTTTCGAAGTCGTAAGCAAGAATTTATAGAAAATTTCTCTCTCCACGATACTAATTATTACAGATAACTTGATTAAATCATCTTCCATCATTGCTTAACATACTGTAAATAACTACCTTGTGGTTTCTTCTATCTGCTTATGTTGTTGCTTATTTGTTTAATGTATATGTTTATTTAATGCTCTTTTTCTTAATTGTTTATTTTTGATAATTCTGTTATCTACTCTACTACAATATGAATTATTGTAAATAGTTTCACGAGCAATTATCCAGATCGGATATAGCGTGTCTTGTTTGTAACTGGTAAATAAATAAAAATAGCAGTATTGTTTATACCACATTGTTGTTTTTCTCTAAACCTAGAGTAAAGTGAAGTTACCAATAAAAGTCAGAAAGATAAAGAGGGACATAAATGTACTTTATGAAGATGTTTTAGTAGGAAGGAGAGAAAATGCGAGTCATTGATTAGGGTTAGAATCTCCAAGGGCCATCTGGCTTGGTTAGGTCTGGATTCACTCAACCACACTGGAGTTGATCAGGATATATGACACAAGCCTCAATGATATGGAATGGATACATTCTATTTCATATATAATCTTCAAAATATCTTTTTTTATATATAAAATAGACCTGCCCATATATATGAATTTTCATTTTAGAGAGAGCAGTAGAGAGATTTATATGTAAAAAGATATATCTGCTCTAAAAATGGTTTCAATTTTGTATCTATTGATAACAAATGCTATGTTATTGTACATTTAATATACATTCATGGACAAAGCTTAAAGTTAGTATGATAATGTGCATCTACACTCATCGAAAAACTTAAGGAAGTTGTACCTTTTAGCATGTATATCGGGATTCAGACAATAACTCTGAAAGATACTCATGGACAAAACTTAAGGAAGTTGTACCTTTTAGCATATATATCGGGATTCAGACATTAACTCTGAAAGATACTCATGGACAAAACTTAAGGATGTTGTACCTTTTAGCATGTATATCGGTATTCAGACAATAACTCTGAAAGACACTCATGGAAAAAACTTAAGGAAGTTGTACCTTTTAACGTGTATATCGAGATTCAGACAATAACTCTGAAAGATACACTCATGGACAAAACTTAAGGAAGTTGTACCTTTTAGCATGTATATCGATATTCAGACAATAACTCTGAAAGACACTCATGGAAAAAACTTAAGGAAGTTGTACCTTTTAACGTGTATATCGAGATTCAGACAATAACTCTGAAAGATACACTCATGGACAAAACTTAAGGAAGTTGTACCTTTTAGCATGTATATCGATATTCAGACAATAACTCTGAAAGACACTCATGGAAAAAACTTAAGGAAGTTGTACCTTTTAACGTGTTTATCGAGATTCAGACAATAACTCTGAAAGATACACTCATGGACAAAACTTAAGGAAGTTGTACCTTTTAACATGTATATCGGGATTTAGACAATAACTCTGAAAGATACACTCATGGACAAAACTTAAGGAAGTTGTACCTTTCAGCATGTAAATCGATATTCAGAAAATAACTCTGAAAGATATTTGATGCACAGTGAGCTTTATTGAAGATACACGGGATAATAAAGTGTTAACGAAATTTCCTCTGTTCTACTTCTTAAAAAAATTGATATCTCTGGTCGTCGTTTTTTGTTTGTTTGTTTAAGGAGATAGAGGTAATTTTGTTCACACTTGATTATCTCGTGTGTCTTCAATAAAGGTCACTGTAATATATTTCAGAGTTATTGTCTAAATCCCGATATACATGCTAAAAGGTACAACTTCTTTAAGTTTTGTCCATGAGTGTATCTTTCATAGTTATTTTCTGAACCACGATATACATGCTGAAAGGTACAACTTCCTCAAATTTTGTCCATGAGTGTATCTTTCAGAGTTATTTTCTGAACCACGATATACATGCTGAAAGGTACAACTTCCTTAAGTTTTGTCCATGAGTGTATCTTTCAGAGTTATTTTCTGAACCACGATATACATGCTGAAAGGTACAACTTCCTTAAGTTTTGTCCATGAGTGTATCTTTCAGAGTTATTTTCTGAACCCCGATATACATGCTGAAAGGTACAACTTCCTCAAGTTTTGTCCATGAGTGCATATTCACATTATCATATTTACTTAATATTCACAATTTTTTATAATAATTCATGAATTCTAATATAGAGATTAAATTACCAGACTGTATTTTTCCATTAAACGATATCATTTTCTATTCGCTCTATTTTACTCTCTTTTACAAGACTTTTTAGACCTTGGTTCCGACCTTTTCAAACGAATACAAAAAAATAAACATACAAACAAAAATATAAGAGTCAACTTCCCATCATTGGTATCTGAACCAAAAACCTGGAGCTATTCTAGAATGTGGGATGAACCGACAGGCAGCAACCTGTATTTCCAGGCTTAAAACTGGCCATACAAGACCATTCCTCTTCAAGGATGGTGTAAAGACCTTTTCACAATGTACCATCTGCAGCACCAAAGAGGCCTCACCAGACCACCTCTTGGAATGCATGAGAGCCTCAAGACAGAACCTATATTCCAACCCTACCAAGATTGTGAATTTGATCTATGAATATAGTCTCCATGACCTTGTATAATTACACAATGGGATGTGTGTATGTATTGATTAGTGATTCTCCTTAATGCAATCTGTTTGTAATATATGGATACATTTTTATATGAAATGTTTACCCAATGAGAGCGGGAATAAAAGGGTTTCTTTTATATCAGTTTCCGAATTTTTAATGAAGATGGTGAAGAAAATTCCAATTCTATATACAGTTACGAGCGTCATTCTTCATCTCTTAATCATCAGTCAGTTTTCGTCTCTGTCACCGTTTGCTTTTTTTTTTTGAATGGCGCCCTCCTATTGGTTGGCTACAATCACGTCACCTTTGCCCCCCCCCCCCCCCCCCCCCCCCCCCATCAGGCCCCCCACTCGCCTTTTCGTTTATGTAATTATTGTGTTGGAGCGGGTCGCTCCTTAAATAAATGCATATATTAGTTAATAACCAAATGGAATCCTCTCTTTCTTTTTCCCTGTAAGAGACGCCTACGGAAGCCAACAGTACATAGACAGATAAAGCACATAGGCTATAGTTATTAACTAAAATATGCATTTATTTAAAGCGCCAATTTATAATTGTAACAAATAGTATTTGAATCAAAACATTCAATCGGGTAAAACACGGGCGTTGCCCGAGTCATTCGGCTAGTTTTAGTATATGTACCGCCGAACAAGCGTGTACAGATGGTAAGATGGTGTAAGAGAGATGGTTTAAGATGTGTAAGATGGTGAAGAAAAGAGGTTATAACGACAATTGTTGTGGTACTGGAAACATCCGTGCTTTTGGATCATTTATTCTGGTAAACAACAAGCTTCAGAATATTAATGAGTAGTAATTTGACCAGTATCTTTATGTATGTATTGTAGTGACGTATTATTGTTGTGACAGAGATAAATAACATTTGTTTATTGACACCATTGTGACACCGAGTGTGTCAAAGTCAATGACCGTCGAATACAGTGTTTTATCTATTCAAGGACATGCAAAATATAGATATACTCATGGAAAAAACCTAAGGAAGTAGAAATTCTTTGATTTCGCCGGACGTCTGTTTTTTTTTTATCTAAAAAAGGCTACATCCTTCCGTCAAAATACACTCATGGACAAAACTTATGGAAATTTTACCTTTTAGCATGTATATCGGGATTCAGATAATAACTCTGATATTACAGTGATCTTTTTTGAAGACACACACGATAACTATGTGTGAACAACATTGCTTCTATCTTCTTCTTCTTCAAAAAAAAAAAAAAAAAAAACAGACAACCGTTGACAAGAAAGACTTTCCGCTTTTTAAAGTTTTGTCTTTTGGTTTAGATGCAAATACTATGCGCCATTGATTGACCGTCTCTGCATAACCAGATATGCTACAAAACCACAATTTCTGTATTTGCATCGTTTTTTCGAAAGATAAATTCAGCCGACAAAGTTGCTTTGTCTATTCTATTACAAGATATAGATATAAATTTTGCCTGAAGAATATTGAACTGAGAAAAGAAAAAGGTTAATTCTCCGGTTAAAATTATGCAATTGCTTTTCTTCATCTATAAAGTTCAATGTCGCTTAAAACTACCGTTTTAGACAATCACTATACCTCAAAGGGGTCGGTGGAAGGGTGGTCTAAACCGTTGATTTTCAACCGCTACGGCCCAGGATCGAATCCCGCATTGGGCTCTTTTTTCTGATTAAAATAAATGCTCCAATGGCCCCCCCCCATCTTTACAAAGGTCCAACCCCACCAGCGAGTGCAAGTAACCAAACGGGTCTCTGGAATATTTTAAGTGCAAAGTCAAACTGCTTTTCACATATGTAGACATGTGGTGTACTTACAGTAAAAACAGTCGCCTACTTCTACCCATCTGTATACCAGTACACCATGGCCTGTACCAAGTGTACTAGAGTAAAGTAAAAAAAAAAACTATAGCCCAACTATGGGAGCCTAACAGAATCCATTCCAACCGGAGACGCTACATTGTGGCCAAAACATGATCTTGTAAACTCAATTAAAATTAAGCTCAGAGTGCTAATTAGAGCAGTGGAGGTGTGAGGCTTAACTGTCCAATCCGCTGCAGAGGCGAGCAACCAATGGCAACGCGTCTTCATTAAAGCAGACGGATTAAAGGCGGCATCCTTTGAAAGTGAGATTGTTTCATGAGCGGATTGTCCTCATTTGAGATCCCAACAGCTGGATTAAAAGAGGATTCGATTTACCTATCTCTGTGAGATGAATAACCAACGTAGATTGAACTAGTAACACGCGTTAAATAGTTTCATTTTTCACATACAGAGATTGCGCACTACATATTCAATTTAGGCTTAACTGGTTTAACATAAGAATAAACGCCTAGAGCAGTATATTGTAAAAAGAACAAAAATCATGAGATAAATAATTTCTTGTACAAAAAAAAAACGTTAAATAATTCCATTTCTCACATGCAGATGGCGCACTACATATTCAATTTAGGCATTCAATAAATTTCTAACTATTATGTTCAATTTATATCTAGCTTTTAACTACTTTCGAAAATTTAAAAATGAAGCATATTGTTGCGGAACATCTTCAAATGTATGTAGTTTATGTCCCCATTTCTCGTGATACCCATACTCTAAAAATAATCTTTCCTTTTTTAATTTTATATTCCTATGAAATATCTTAATATCATTCCAATCTGGCCTATGTTCTAAATATAATGCATGTTTCCCAATTTTGCTTATCGCCCTTCTCCCCAATAAACCCTGTTGGTGTTCTTTAATTCTGGTCTCTAAATTTCGGCCGGTTTCTCCTACATAAATTTTATCACATATAAATATATTTAAAAATAAAGAAGGTATTTCCTGACCACGAGCACATGTGCTTTTTAGATGGCAGAGCGCCATTATATGAAGCATATTGTTGCGGAATATCTTCAAATGTATTTATAGTTTTTGTCCCCATTTCTCGTGATACCCATTCCTCTAAAAATAATCTTTCCTTTTTAAATTTTATATTCCTATGCAATATCTCAATATCATTCCAATCTGGAATGTATTTGTATTTATTGTTACAAATCAAACCATTTGTTATATCAGAATACAGTTCTGTAAGTTCATTGACCTTGATTTCCTCATTCTTGATGTTATACATGTTTCTCGAGCGGGTTTCCATACCTAAAGCAAATAAAGAAAGCAAATAAGAGTAAATTACTTACAATAAGACTCCAAGGATGAATTTCCTATTTTTTATTAAATATCTTCTCAAGCTTTCAGGTAATGTCAACCCATCTACAGGAGTATATAAACGAAATGAATCTGAAATTTTTAAACCATTATTTATATCTTATAAATTATTTACATATTACAGACACACACACAAAAGCCTTTATTAAGACACACAGGTCTTACAGAGGATTCTCCTTGGGGTTACAAGACGGAGAAACCTATGAAAGTGGGAAATATACAAAGGGGTAAAAATGGAGAAAGATTATATACACATGGTAAATATATACAGATTATAAGAAAGAATAAAAAAATAAGAAAAAAAATTGGAAATATGGATGGGAGAAGTGGAGAGCGAAAAGAGGAAAGAAAACAGGTATTTACATATGGAATTATTTACATATTTCAGAAATGCTAAGAAAACTATTTTACATAGTATTTGTTTATGGTGTAATATAATTGGAATTGAGTTTATATCCTCTTATATACAGATTTAACAAATTATTGTCTGAAAAAATTAGAAACTATTTTAGACTCGTAAGATTTTTTTTTAATTAAACAATTTCTACTGCCCTTACTACAATGGAAAAATTAATGGGAGGGCCTGGCTCATCATTGGTGAAACCTCCTAGCGGTTTAGCCAGTTTAATCTACCATACCGCTGTTATATTGCATTTTTCGATCTTCATTTTATAGTGATACTGTTGTTACACTCTTGGAATGGGTATTTTAGATGAACTATGGATATAAGCTTTGAGGACAGCAGAATTACATACAATTACAAGGTGCGTTCATTAATTTCCAAGACTGCTCTGTATCTTTGAAAAAATAAAACAAATAAAATAACTAATTTAATATTTTTCAAAATATGCCCCTCCTGCCTCAATACACCTGTTCCATCTTTTTTTCCAATTGTCGAAGCAGGAGATAAAATCACTTTTTGAGAGGTTCCTCAAGGTTGCATTCGATTCAGCTTGTATCATATCAACGTTGTCAAATTTACTTCCTTTTAATTTCATTTTCAATTTAAGATAGAGAAAAAAGTCATTGGGGGCTGAGTCGGAGGAATAGGGTGGATGAGGGATCTGTATGGTTGAATGTTTGGCCAAGTACTGCAAAACAACATGGGCTGTGTGCGGCCGCGCATTATCGACGTGAAGTATCCAGTCATTGTTTTGCCATCTTTCAGGTCTTTTAAGGCGCACTGCCTCCCTTAAGCACCTCATTATCCCCAAATAAACCTCTTGATTAATTGTACGTCCGAAAGTAATAAATTCATGGTGAACCAAGCCATTAATATCAAAAAATGTAACAAGCAATGTCTTGACTTTGGATTTTGTAAATCGTGCCTTTTTGGGTTTCGGTTCCCCTCTTTCAATCCATTGGCTGGATTGACGTTTGGTTTCCGGGTCATACTGATATACACCCATGTCTCATCCCCGTAATGATTTTTTGCATCCATTCTGGATCGGTCCGAGTCATTTCAACTATGTTTTTGCAGACATCCATTCTAACCTCCTTTTGTTCCTCTGTTAGAATCCGGGGAACAAATTTTGAAGACGTCCGGATCATGTCCAAATCTTTTGTTACTATTTGATGACACAGTCTTACAGATAGTCCAGTCTCTGAAGATAAGTCTTTAATAGAAATTCTTCTATTAGATTTAATTAATTCCTCTATTTTGAGCTTGTTTTCTTCGCAACGTAATAATCTTGGACGCCCAGTATGCTCATTATCGTTTACCTTTTCCCGACCTTTTTGGAAGCGTGAAAATCATTCAAAAGTTCTTGAACGGGATAAAGCTGCATCGCCAAAAGCTTCTTTAATCAATTCATACGTCTCAGTAGCACTTTTTTCAATTTAAAACAAAACTCAATGCAGATTCTCTGCTCTTCGAAAATGGCCATTTTAAAATTAGAAATGCGAACCTTACAAGGAAGTTGTTTTGTTCTATTTTTAGATCGGCGCGTGCGCCACGAGACTCGTGCTTTCAGTCAGGTGTGGTCGAATGTCCAATATTTAACTCTGTATAAAAAATATTTTTTTAGCTTTTTTATTTATTTTATTTTTTAACCAGTCCTGGAAATTAATGAATGCACCTTGTATAAATATATAATATGCTTCGAGCAATCGCTCTTCCGCAAATATCAAATTGAGTCTTTTATTAGAACATTAATATTACGATGCCTTAGCGCGCCATAAAATTATTGTCTGTCCAGGGTTGTTTTATACAAATCTATTATAGACCTCTGGGATGTCAATTTGTCTATTGATACTGTTGTGTTTTTTGGATAACATGGCTTCAAGGATCAATCTTCTATGTTTATTGTTTATATTACAGATACTGTATTTTTTGCTATATGATTTAAAATATATCTACAAAAGGTATTGAATTTAATATACACTTCTTTACTGGAAATAAAAATACTTGGATCTGTTACTATTAAATTATTTTCGATTCTGTAGTCTTGAAAAACAGGACAATCTAGTAAAAGATGTATTGAGGTTTGTTCCTCATGTCCACAAAAACAAATGAAGGGGGTCGGTGGAAGGCTGGTTAAACCGTTTGGTTTTCGACCACTACGACACGGGTTCGATTCCCGCATTGGACACTTCTGATTTAAAAAAAAATGCTCCAATGGCCCCAGATTCTTGCAAAAGTCCAACCCCACCAACGAGTGCAACTAACCAAACGGGGCTCTGGCATATTTGTAAGTGTAAAGTCGAACTGCTTTTCACATGTGTAGACATGTGGTGCGCTTACAGTAAAAAGCAGTCGCTAACTACCCACCATGATTATCATGGCCTGTACCACGTGTACTAGGGATAATTAAAAAAAAAACAAATTGGGAGAATATAAGTTATTATGTTTATTAATTTGTGTTGTCTTACACGTCGTTGGTTAGCTCAAGTCTTCATGATTCATTTCTCTCTTTCCTATTACCTTGTAGTTCTAATCTATAATCCAAATTGTATCTTATCATTTCAGATGATATTATTGATATAATCTCTTTGATAAACTATCATTAACCTTGTTTAAAAAGTCGCACAGTTCAGAATACTGAAATAATGAATTTTCTTCAATGATTTTTTTATGAATATCTGATTTTGGCAGCAACTAATATCTAGTTCTATATTCGATGGATAAAGCAGGTTGAAAATTTATTACTGGAAAAATTAATGATCAATGAAATTCCGACATTGCCGGTCTCAAGCCTGGATGAAAAAGGAGGAGGGGAAGCAGTAACAAGCTCGCTAAAAAACCTGGGTTCAGCTGGTCGGCTGATAGTAGTACCCTGTAAGGACTCCTGATCCAGGGATACAGAATATGTCTGTTAGGAATGGCTGCACATGGTGTCTGTTCCTCATATCAGAGGATGTCATTTCATATTGGAGCTAAGTCGGCCTGCTACTGAGTAGTGCTTCCAGTCTTAATGACGAATGCAGATGCATTCTACTTCATCCAATCATTATAGATGTCAAATATCCTTTTATGAGCTCTACTCATCCCCAGCAGACAGCATCAACAAGCTCTATAGGCATGATATCCTAATATGATTAAATGGAGATAAGAAAGAAGAAGATGATTAGTGCTCCCAGTCTTAATGACAAAAAAAAATGCATTCTACGTACTTCATCCAATCATTATAGATTTCAAATTTCCTTTGATGAGCTCTATTTATTCCCAGCAGACACCATCAATAAGCTCTATAGGCATGATATCCTGATATAATTAAATGAAGATAATAAAGAAGAAGAAGATCAATGATATATTAAAAAATTGATAATATTTTGTAAGTATTTATGCTTCATAGTAGATGATTTAACAATTAAAATTGACATGAACAAGTAATAGCAAGTTGAAGAGAAAAACATTCGCATCGAGAGACAAATAAAGTAAAAAACAACCTAAATTTCAAATTTAATATGAAAAATAGGATATCTAAAACTTCCAAATTATTCATAGGTATAATAATAAAATCCCAAAAGACTTTTAATCAATAAAAAATATTTTAATAGCTTATTAAATATTAATTGTAGTACCATAAAATTTATAACGATATAAGGTTGAATACGCAGATCCCCAGTTTTATAAATTTATCACAAAATTTTAGGAGGTCTATAAAAAGATAATAAAAAAGCGGCAATCAATTAAAATAGGCTTCAAAAAATAGTTTGCAGATGATAATTAAAAAGGTTACGCAGACGATGGTATGTTTGCCAAAGAACGGGCCTCATAAACCTTGCAATTAGAGAAGCGTCTGGTTGCTATGGTAACTAAGAAAGAATAAAAAAAAAGAAGAATTTATTTTTAAAAAAAGAGTTTCCATGCAGATGACTTGAAGGGGTGGAGCTTGACATTCAAATCAGCTCGAATCAATCAATGTCCATTCTGATAAGAAAACAGGGCAAGAATTCTTGCAAGATTCCCATCAAATTGAATTAATGATATCCATATTCAGAGTTCTGAATCATTCTTTGATTTTGTCTTTATTGATGTTATGTTTAGTTTGGTCACTTTTTAAAAACTATATACAGTTAAACCTGTCTATAGCGCCCCCTCTAAATAACGCCTCCTTCTCTATAGCGCCCGATTTTAAATACGTAGTACGATGCGATTTACATTAAAAGTGACCTGTCTATAGCAGCCTCTCTCTATAGCACCCTATTTTGGTGAGTACCAAGAGGGGGCGCTATAGACAGGTTTAACTGTATCTGTCTTTATCAACTATACTCAGTTCTCTGAACTATACCTAAATTTCGTTTACTGATGTTAAGTTTAGTTTAGTTTTTATGTGTGATTCTGAAAAGTTTTTCTTATTGATAATTGAAATCATCATATCCAAATTAAGTTATACTTCATAAAATTTAGTTCTGTGCTGTTAAGTTTAATAGAAAATTGATGCCTCAGAAAGAAGAAGGACATTCTTTCTTTTCTATGAACACTAGACGAAAGGCCCGGGCAACGCCCGGGGTTTACCCGAGTGCGAATATATTTTAAAAACGTTGTCTTGGGTGGCCGCTATAGACAGGGTGGTCTGTATAGACAGGTGGATGTATCACACAGCTGATAATAGGGTTGCCTAGAGTGGCCGCTATAGACAGGGTGGTCTGTATAGACAGGTGGATGTATCACACAGCTGTAGAGTGGTCGCTATAGACAGGGTTGTCTGTATAGACAGGTGTATGTATCACACTGCTGATAACAGGGTTGCCTAGAGTGACCGCTATAGACAGGGTGGTCTGTATAGACAGGTGGATGTATCACACAGATGATAACAGGGTTGTCAAGGGTGGTCGCTATAGACAGAGTGGTCTTTATAGACAGGTGAATGTAACACACTGATGATAACAGGGTTGCCTAAAGTGACCGCTATAGACAGGGTGGTCTGTATAGACAGGTGGATGTATCACACAGCTGATAACAGGGTTGTCTAGGGTGGTCGCTATAGACAGGGTGGTCTGTATAGACAGGTGAATGTAACACACTGATGATAACAGGGTTGCCTAAAGTGACCGCTATAGACAGGGTGGTCTGTATAGACAGGTGGATGTATCACACAGCTGATAACAGGGTTGTCTAGGGTGGTCGCTATAGACAGGGTGGTCTGTATAGACAGGTGAATGTAACACACTGATGATAACAGGGTTGCCTAAAGTGACCGCTATAGACAGGGTGGTCTGTATAGACAGGTGGATGTATCACACAGCTGATAACAGGGTTGTCTAGAGTGGCCGCTATAGACAGGTGTATGTATCACACAGCTGATAACAGGGTTTTCTAGAATGGCCGCTATATACAGGTGGTCTGTATAGACAGGTGGATGTATCACACAGCTGATAACAGGGTTGTCTAGAGTGGTCGCTATAGACAGGGTGGTCTGTATAGACAGGTGGATGTATCACACAGCTGTAGAGTAGTCGCTATAGACAGGGTGGTCTGTATAGACAGGTGTATGTATCACACTGCTGATAACAGGGTTGCCTAAAGTGACCGCTATAGACAGGGTGGTCTGTATAGACAGGTGGATGTATCACACAGCTGATAACAGGGTTGTCTAGGGTGTTCGCTATAGACAGGGTGGTCTGTATAAACAGGTGAATGTAACACACTGATGATAACAGAGTTGCCTAAAGTGACCGCTATAGACAGGGTGGTCTGTATAGACAGGTGGATGTATCACACAGCTGATAACAGGGTTGTCTAGGGTGTTCGCTATAGACAGGGTGGTCTGTATAGACAGGTGGATGTATCACACTGCTGATAACAGGGTTGCCTAAAGTGACCGCTATAGACAGGGTGGTCTGTATAGACAGGTGGATGTAACACACTGCTGATAACAGGGTTGTCTAGAATGGCCGCTATAGACAGGTGTATGTATCACACAGCTGATAACAGGGTTGTCTAGAGGGGGGCGGGCAGGGAGGTCACGTGTTTGCTGGCAGCCAATGGGCGCGCATTCTATCCGTGAGCTTCAGACAAACAGACAAACAAACAAACAGAATAAGGCAAATATATAAGTAGATAAGAGAAAGTGAAGATTTTTATTCTTTGGGATAGGTACGAATTTTCTTTTGACTATAAACAAGAGTTCAATTTAAATGTGTATACCTATATACATTTGTTTACTTTGTTTTTTTTTTATTAAACTTTTGTCGTTTTTTATTGATCCACCCTTGTATAAGTGAGTGTACCACAAAAAAACATGCACTATTGTAACTAGTTGAATTCATAATATACAATATTTTGTTTTAAAATTTCATAACAGTTTTCATTAATCATACTCTAAGTTAAATTTACGCTATTAACTAATTTCTCTTTGCTTTTATTTATATTCAACTAGCCGAATGACCCGGGCAACGCCCGGGTTTTACCCGATTAAATTCTTTTATTCAAATACTATTCGTTACAATTATAAATTGGCGCCGTGGATGTCATTCTTGTATAATATACTAGCGGATGTGTACCCGGCTTCGCCCGGGTTTTATCCGGGTGAAAGTTTGCCTAACGAATATTATTGATAATAATATTCGGGAACACACAGAATATTATGATAATAATGATAATTATATTCGTTACGTCATATATTTATATAATATAGCGGATGTACCCGGCTTCGCCGAGGTTTTTCTCGAGGGAATGTTTGTAGTCTAGTAATAAGAAAATATACTACACCTAAAAACTATCAGAGAAAAGAGAAACCACGGAAGGTGAACAGAAAAATGCTTACAATGGATGTATATGTTTACGATATCAAGTTAAATAAAAACAAAGATAAAATTTGCATATGTTGGTCACTATAAATTTGTATATTTGTTAGGCGAAATTAGAAACATGATAAAACAATATGAATATTTTTTAGATTGAGATTATTAGCTAGTATGTAAAAAAATTAACTCTGTTGAAATTTAATTTTGTATTTATATATAGATAAAATTAACTCTGTTGATTTTTTTTTTTTTTTGTATTTAATCGATAACAGCGAAGTTACGCATATTAAAGTTAGGAAAAATATTTTGATGTTAAGCAAAACCTGCTCCATCTCGTTTTACATAAATGTTGAAAATTTGGTCGAAATTGATGCATTGTAACGAAAGTTTTTAGCGAACACCACTTATGAAATTTCCATTTTATTAATATAGATAAATGAGTTTTAAAAATTGTAAAAAAAAAAATGCATCGGCCGGGAATCGAACCCGCGTGGCAGGCGAGCATTCTACCACTGAACCACCGATGGTTATGCGAAATGGCCATATTTGGGTATTTATTCCATTCACAAAAGCAAACGGTGACAGAATTTATTAAGAAAGAATTGATTATGACGCTGATAACTGTATATGTAATTCTGAACCATTCCTAAATTTTTGTCGCTGATATTAAATTAATTTCACTTCATCTTTTCATTGAAGTAAGGACAGTAGAAGTTTTTTTTATGTATAAAAGGAATATTTGTGTCTTAATGTTTTCATTTCTTATATATATATAGAGAGAGATGATTCGTTATTTCTTTATACTAAATAAAGTGTTTTATTAATAAAGAAAATATTCGCGATAAATATTTTCAATTTTGACCGACAGATGGCCCGCTAATTCCAATTTTTTTACACTATTTTTATTTGTCTATATTCATATTCTGATAAATTTTGTCCATGATTTAACTTTCAGTTTAATTTACGTTTTTTACTAATTTTTCTCTGCTCGTGTCCACAATCAGTTCTGAATAATCCTTAGAATTCGTCCGAAGAAGTTAGGTTAGTTTAAGCTTTTATACGCTAGGTTTTTTTCTTTGTTTATTAAAATCGTTATCCATATAAAGTTTTAACCTATTCTTAGATTTTGTTCACCGTTTTATTAAGGCTTTTTAATCAACAATAGACCAAAATAGAATTTGAAGCAAACAACTATAACAATTATAACGAAATAGATACCAAAAATAATAACAACAATGATATAATTAGTATATAAATAACCTTGCGAGAAACACATTAAATACTCGAGTCTTTTAAATATTCGTGGCTCGAAATATTTCCTGATATATAAGTAAAGAAGTAATGTGATTTTGGTTGCGAGTCCTTTCTCTTGTTCGACGTATGTGTTTCCACAGAACTTGACTTATCTTTTTGACATGTTGACACAATATGTATATATATATATATTATTTATTTAAGTAACCCAGGTTCCTGGAGCGTACAGAAGTCGCCAACTACCCGGGATGTCCTTCTGACCTAAGTCTTCTTGGATTTATATACAATGCCAGTGGAAGTCCAATTAATGAGGTGTTGCCAGGCAGATTTCTTTCTTGGGATATTTTCTAGGAATGCTGGACATATGTTGGTGATACCTAGGAGAGTGGCTGTCTGGAATCTTTGGTATTGGAAGGTTGGGCAAGTGAAGAGGAGGTGGTCTACGGTTTGGTCTTCATCTTGGCAGTGGGGGCAAATTGGGTCTTCTTTCGATACCGTTGCAAGGTCTGCCTGAATGTAACCATGGCCGGTCAAGATTGTTGTGGAGATAGATCCATGCTTGATGTTTCGAAGCATTTGGAGGAGTAGTTTCGGGGTAGCAGTAAATATTCGTAGATTTCTGGTGGAGTAATCTTGGATGTAGAGGTCTGTCCACATTTTGAGGGCTATCTGTTCTTTTTTACCGCGTGCGACGCTCTTTGGGAGGGTGGTAAAGGATAGTGGCAGATTAGAATGTGCTGCAGCCTTTGCCGCCTGATCATATATATATATATGATAAAACAATAGAAAAAAATAAAAGATAAGTGGGTCATGTGTTGATATTAAAAATAAAGAAGGCATCTCCTGACCACGAGCACATGTGCTTTTTAGATAGCAGAGCGCCATCTAGTGGAGCAAAAATAAACTAAACGTTTATTTAGCTTGCTCCGTGATATTTGGCCAACCCTTGATTTCTCAAGAAGCCTCTGGGATCAAAAAATATTGTTTGGTTGCAGTGGTTACATCCTACTCCACGCTGACGAGCGCCAACAGCGCGAAACGCGTTCGTGGATGGCTTTTCTTGATTTATCAAGAAATTGGGTTGGCCAAATATCACGGAGAAAGCTAAATAAACCTTTAGTTTATTTATGCTCCACTAGATTGCGCTCTGCCATCTAAAAAGCACATGTGATCGTGGTCAGGAGATGCCTTCTTTATTTTTAATACATATATGTGTATGCATCGTTCAGCAATATTTGGAAAACAATACGTTAATAAGCTGGTAAGGCGCCAATAATATCCAATTGGAAATTTATTAAAATATACATTAAAAAAAAGTCTACTCTTCTTACTTTAATGAAAAAAATATTGGAAGGGCTTGGCTCATATTTTTTTCACTAAGTAAGGACAGTAGAAGTTTGTTTTATGTATAAAAAAAATATTCGTGTCTTAATGTTTTCATTTAGTATACTTTATTAGATTCATTATGCACTATATTTCAGGCAGAATTAGTAAATAAGATTATTTGAAAGAAGACAAATCATTTATTCGCCATATCACCAGCCAGCTAGGAGTCTGTTCATGTAATCCAGAGAGCGCTCCATCTGACCATCTGAGTAGGATTGACAAACCGTGATGGACCCCAGCAATCAATTCATATTTTAGGACCGATCCTCTTCCGTGGAGATCTTCACCGCAATTACTGGATTAGACCCGCTTATTGCGGTCTTCCGTGAAATCCTCCCTGAAAATCGATCTTGTCTCTTTTACTCTGGGTATATATATGCATATTCGGTAAAATATTTGGCTATGCAAATTGAATCAAATATGCATATATATATCAATAATTTTATATTTTTCACTATATATTTTATGGCGATGTTTTTTCTATTTTCAGGATATTTTTTTTATAAAAATATAGTAATATATAAAATATACAATGTTTAAATAAAACTGGACATTTTGGATCGAAAATAAACGGGGTTTATACGGTGATATTTCGACAATAAAAACATTCGTCTTTTTCAATGTTATATATATATATAAGGAAGGTAATATAGTTCATGCAAAAAAAGGACTTTGCAGATATTACAATTACAATTACAATTATTTTATTTCCAAAGCGCTATATCCCGCAAGGGATACTTGCACCAAACAAGGAGAAAAGTTTATTTACATAAGTTATTTACATTATTCAACGCATGAAAACATTAGGGATCCAGATTTTGTAGAAAGTTTAGAATGTATTTACAAAATGAATTGAACTTTAAATATGATTTTTTATCGGAAATCAAATCGTTAAGTTCACAAACAACTAGTTCATTCTTCATTCTATAATCTTGAAATGCTGGGCATTCGATCAGTAGATGTCTTGAGGTTTGTTCCTCAATACCACAAAAGCAACTTGAATCCTTCACTGCCTTTATTCTATTTTAAAAAACTTTTGAAATTTCCGTGGTTTGTAACAAATTGAGTATTATAAAAATTTGGACGAATATAATAAAGGCTTTCAATAATATATTATGCAAAAGTTAGAACTTTGAAACGATTTCATGTAGAAATGGAAGATTGCATGAAAGAAGGAAAGTGATTTTGCAGGAATAGAATTACACTTTTATAATATTTTATGCAAAGAGTCAGAGTTTCGGAAAAATTTCATGAAGAAAGGGAAGAATCCATACAGAAAGAGGAAAAGGATTGTGTAGGAATAGTAAGAGCTTTGTATAAGATTCTAGGCAAAAAGTCAGGCTTTCGGGAATATTTCATGAAGAAAGAGAGAGCTCAGGTAAAAAGAAAAGAAAATTTTCAGAAAGAGTACAGAATTAGTAAGAGCTTTGTAGAATATTATAGGCAAAGAGCAGAGTTTTGAAAACATTTCATGAAGAAAAAGAAGATTCCATCCAGAAAAAGAAAAGGGATTTTTCATAAATAGTAAAGACTTTGTATAAGATTATATACAAAGAGTCAGAACTTCGAAAATATTTCATGATTACAATTACAATTATTTTATTTCCAAAGCTCTATATCCCTCAAGCGATAATTGCGCCAAACAAGGAGAAAAGTTTATTTACATAAGTTATTTACATTATTCAACGCATGAAAACATTAGAGATTCAGATTTTGTAGAAAGTCTAAAATGTATTTACAATATGAATTGAACTTTAAATATGATTTTTTATCGAAAATCAAATCGTTAAGTTCACAATGGAATGAAAAATTTGATGCAGGAAGGAAAGTGATTTTCAGGAATAGTAAGAGCTTTGTATAAGATTCTATGCATAGAGTCAAAGTTTCGGAAAGATTTCATAAAGAAAGGGAAGAGTTCATGCAGAAAAGAAAATAATTTTTGCAGAAATAGTAAGAGAATTGTATAATATTTTATGCAAAGAATCAGTTTAGGAAACATTTTATTAAATAAGGGATATGTTCATGCAGAAAGCGAAAATGGTTTTGCAGAAACAAGTAATGATTTTTATGATTTTATGCAAAGAGTCTGAGTTTCGAAAATATTTGATAAAGAAAGAGAAGAAGAGTTCATGGAGAAAGGAAAGGGACTTTAAAGAAATAATAAGGACTTTGTATAAGATTGTATGTAAAGAGCCAGAACTTCCAAAAGATTTCATGAAGAAAGGAAGGAGTTCATGCAGAAAAAGGCAAGGGATTTCGCACAAATAGAAAGGGCTCTGTATAAGATAATGTACAAAAAGTCAGAGTTTCGGAAACACTTCATGATGAAATGGAAGAGTTCATGGAGAAAGGAAAGAGTTTTTTCTGAAATTGTAAGGACTCTTTGTATAAGATTAGATAAAATTGTACAAGATTCGGAATTTTGTAACCATTTTATTAAGGAAAGGAGGAGTTCATACAGAAAATAATGATATTCTGCAGAAATAGTAAGGCCTTTGTATAAGATAATGTACAAGGATTCAGCGTTTCGGAAATATTTCATGAAAGAAGGTAAAAATCCATGCAGAAAGAAGAAAAATATTGTGTAGGAATAGCAAGAGTTTGTATAAGATTCATGCAAATAGTCAGATTTTCGGAAACATTTCATGATGAAAAGGAAGAGTTCATGCAAAAAAAAAAAAAAAAAAAGGGAATTAGCAGAAAGAGTAAAGAAAGAGTAAAGGCTTTGTAGTTTATTATATCAAAAGTAAGGATTTCGGAAACATTTCATTATAGAATAGAAGAGTTCATGGGTAAAAAGCAGAAAGGAAAGGGTTTGCGTGCAGAAGTAGTAAGGATCTTGTATGAGATTTTATGCAAAGGGTAAGAGTTTCGGAAACATTTATGAAGTAAGGGTTGAGTTCATGCAGAAAAGGAAATTAATTTTGCAGAAATAGTAAGGATTTCGTAAAAGATTATATGTAAATAGATTTTCGAGGAAAGATTTCATTCAGAAAGGAAATAGATTATGCATAAATAGTAAAGGCCTTGTAGAAAATTTTATGGAAGATTAAGAATTTCATAAATATTACATGATAGAATGAAGGAGTTCATGCAGAAATGAAAGGAATTTTACATGAATAGTGAAGGTTCTGTATAAGATTATTTGCAAAGATTAAAGGTTTAGGAAACATTTCATGGAGGAATAGAAGAGTTCATGTAGAAATAAAAGGAATTTTACATGAATAGTGAAAGTTCTGTATAAGATTATTTGCGAAGATTAAAGGTTTAGGAAGCATTTCATGGAGGAATAGAAGAGTTCATGTAGAAATAAAAGGAATTTTACATGAATAGTGAAGGTTCTGTATAAGATTATTTGCAAAGATTAAAGGTTTAGGAAGCATTTCATGGAGGAATAGAAGAGTTCATGTAGAAATAAAAGGAATTTTACATGAATAGTGAAAGTTCTGTATAAGATTATTTGCAAAGATTAAAGGTTTAGGAAGCATTTCATGGAGGAATAGAAGAGTTCATGTAGAAATGAAAGGAATTTTACATGAATAGTGAAGGTTCTGTACAATATTATTTGTAAAGATTAAAGGTTTAGGAAGCATTTCATGGAGAAATAGAAGAGTTCATGCAGAAATGAAAGGAATTTTACATGAATAGTGAAGGTTCTGTATAAGATTATTTGCAAAGATTAAAAGTTTAGGAAGAATTTCATGAAAGAATGGAAGAGTTCATGTAGAAATGAAAGGAATGTTACATGAATAGTGAAGGCTCTGTATAAGATTATTTGCAAAGAGTAAAAGTTTAGGAAGAATTTCATGGAGGAATGGAAGAGTTCATGTAGAAATGAAAGGAATTTTACATGAATAGTGAAGGCTCTGTATAAGATTATATGCAAAGAGTAAAATTTAGAAAGCATTTAATGGAGGAATGAAAGGGCTAATGAGCAGAAAGAGCAGATGTTTGTTGGGAAAGATCCAGTGTGTTCCTGCAGGACTCCATCGACCAGTTTGGAACATGCTGTGTGATGAATGGGATCCTCCCACCAGCCTCATTCGTCACTGACACTTTAAAACCAACTTTAAAAAATGACATTTGAAAAGTGAGGGAGAAGATAGAATGCTAACACAATTTTAATCTTCCAAAAGTTTCGTTTGTTGTTGTCCAAGAGCTTTCTTTGAAATTGGAGTGAGTGGGGTTATTTCACCCCTTTCCTCCCCTTGATTGTGATGGAAGCTCATGGATTCTTTAAACAATCCTTCGTTGCCTTAGTTGATGCTGGAAGTTATGGAGCTATTATATATTCTAAACATCTCTTAGCAATTTTATATTGGCATAGATGCATATTTACATATTTTGATGTAATTAAGCCTTCCTTACATTGGTTGGAATGGAAAGTCAAGTTCTAGATAACAAAATTAATATTATAATATGATATCTCTCATATATATATATATATATGAAAATATGGTATATCAATGATCACACACAGAGAAAGGACACATATCTTCTAATGCATTAAACCAATGCTACAACAAGCCGATAAAATAAGTGTGATACAACAACAAACCGGTGATACAGTAGATAAATGACAACAAACTGATGGAAGAATAGATAAACGACTCGATGGAACAGTAGATGTGATACAGTAGATAAAGGACACGACCCTCAATAGAACAGTAGTTGTGATACAGTAGATAAATGACAACAAACTGATGAAGTAGATGTGATACAGTAGATAACGACAGCTACCCGATGATACAGTAGATGAGCGACAAAAAACTATGAAGTAGGTTTAATACAGTAGATAAACAACAACAAACCGATGAAGTATAGATGTGATACAGTAGATAAGAGACAACAAACTGATGAAACAGTATATCAACGACGACAACCACCCGATGAAACATCAGGTAAACGACAACAAACCGATGAAACAGTATATCAACGACAACAAACCGATGAAACAGTAGATGTGATACAGTAGATGACCGACAACAACCACCCGATGAAACAGTATATCAACGACGACAACCACCAGATGAAACAGCAGGCAAACGACAACAAACCGATGAAACAGTATATCAACGACAACAAACCGATGAAACAGTATATCAACGACGACAACCACCCGATGAAACAGCAGGTAAACGACAACAAACCGATGAAACAATATATCAACGACAACAAACCGATAATACAGTAGATGAGCGACAACAAACCGATGAAGTAGATGTGAAACAGTAGATGAGCAACAACAACTCGATGAAACAGTATATCAACGACAACAAACTGATGAAACAGTAGATCTACGACAACAAACCGATGAAACAGTAAGTCAACAACAACAAACCGATAATACAGTAGATGAGTGACAACAAACCGATGAAGTAGATGTGAAACAGTAGATGAGCAACAACAACTCGATGAAACAGTAGATGTGATACAGTAGATGAGCGACAAAAACCACCCGATGAAACAGTAGATCAACGACGACAACCACCCGATGAAACAGCAGGTAAACGACAACAAACCAATGAGACAGTAGATGTGATACAGTAGATGAGCGACAACAAACCAATGAGACAGTAGATGTGATACAGTAGATGAGCGACAACAAACCGATGAAACAGTAGATCAACAACGACAACCACCCGATGAAACAGTAGATCAACGACAACAAACCAATGAGACAGTAGATGTGATACAGTAGATGAGCGACAACAAACCAATGAGACAGTAGATGTGATACAGTAGATGAGCGACAACAACTCGATGAAACAGTAGATGTGATACAGTAGATGAGCGACAACAACCACCCGATGAAACAGTAGATGTGATACAGTAGATGAGCGACAACAACCACCCGATGAAACAGTAGATGTGATACAGTAGATGAGCGACAACAACTCGACGAAACAGTTGATGTGATACAGTAGATGAGCGACAACAACTCGACGAAACAGTAGATGTGATACAGTAGATGAGCGACAACAACCACCCGATGAAACAGTAGATCAACGACGACAACCACCCGATGAAACAGCAGGTAAACGACAACAAACCAATGAGACAGTAGATGTGATACAGTAGATGAGCGACAACAACTCGATGAAACAGTAGATGTGATACAGTAGATGAGCGACAAACACCCGATGAAACAGTAGATGTGATACAGTAGATGAGCGACAACCACCCGATGAAACAGCAGGTAAACGACAACAAACCAATGAGACAGTAGATGTGATACAGTAGATGAGCGACAACAACTCGATGAAACAGTAGATGTGATACAGTAGATGAACGACAAACACCCGATGAAACAGTAGATGTGATACAGTAGATGAGCGACAAACACCCGATGAAACAGTAGATCAACGACGACAACCACCCGATGAAACAGCAGGCAGGTAAACGACAACAAATTAGCCCAACTCCACTAAATAATGCAGCCCTATAGCGCGAATAAAGGCGCCAATAAAGAGGAAATAAGGAATCAGAGCAATTGGAGGTCTTCGATCGATGAATCGATTTCCCACCAGCTTCCTACAGTACTGGCGCTACAATGGCGCCGCGCTGCGAGCTCTTTCTCAACTATCCCATCCTTTATATCGTGAACATTACATTTCTTCTAAATTTCTATCCTTGGTGTCATAACCCATTGTCCAAATCCCACTGTGATTCTTATACAAATGATTGGATCCACACACACTAATATCATTATAACTCTTCCTCTCTCTCTTCATATTTATATATTCATATTCATATATTTATCATTATATAATCATATTTATTCATATTTATATTTATTCTGTATTTAACCTTATATAATCTTATATGGATATTGAAATGAAATAGTTTCAATCTCAATCTATCTCTCACTATCATAATCGTTTTGGTCGCAGTAGTACAGCCTACTCCACTCTGACGATCGCCAACAGCGCGAAACGCGTTCGTAGATGGCTTTTCTTGATTTTTCAAGAAATTGGGTTCGCCAAATATCAAGAACAGGCTAAATCAATGTTTAGTTGATTTCTGTTCCACCAGATGGCGCTCTGTCTTCTGTAAAGCACATGTGCTCCTGGTCAGGGTATGCTTTCTCTATTTTTAATATCAATACTATCTTAATCAAATAATATTAATAACTAATACCTGTTTCTTCAAAATAAGAGACGCTTCGTCCAAATAGATTTTTATTTTGTCCAAACGTCAAAAATATAAAACAACTTGAAGATAAAAATGCCTTCATATGGTTGTTCTAGGTCAACTTCTGTTCAAAAGGTTCTTATTGAAAAAAATAAAGGTTGACAAGCAAAATATTGAAAGACTGTTTATGTTTCCTTGGTTAGAGATTAGTATGATGGCCAAAGAGCATAGACCAATTCAATTGTGATAGATTGAAATCATTAACTTCATGTTCATTTCATCGTTTATTCACATTTTCTTCTGGGTTTAAGGAGGTGAATGAAGAATGCACATATGATCGTCTTTTAGTTGAAGACCCCAGTCGCCATGCATATTAAAGGAAATTAATTTATTTGGACATTTTATATCAGAAATTACTTCATGCAATTTCATTTTCACTTCATTGTCATCTGGCCATTCTTCTTTGAAGGCTTTTTGAAGACTTGATCTAATTGGAGAGTTTCCTTTCACGAAATATGTTGAAATTTCTTCGTACTAATTTAGGTAAAGTCCAATTTTGGCTTTTGGTAAACCCATTTCTTCTAAATTTCATATATCGTAATGCTTGGCAATAGAGAGACATTAAGCGATTATTGATAATGCCAAAGTAATACTTTTGGAATCTTCGAATCATTAAGGGAGGTCTTCAAACTATTAACTTGGATACATGATCTTGGAAATCTCTTGAGAAAAATCAGAAAGAGAATTTTATACCTCTTGTTGAGGTCTTATGATTGTATTTTGACCTCTTCATCGTGCAAAGACGGCCATTGATTCAATTTTAAAAGAAAATTTCCAATCAAAAAATATATATCAAAATCGCACAACAAAAATACACAACATTAAACACAGACATTTAAACATAAATACAGTTTTACAACACACAAAATTGATATGAACAAAATTGATTAAAAATAGTTTACAAGTTACTTTTTACAAATAAAAATAACCAAAATAATAATGCCAACAAGCGAAATAAAAACATTATAATGATACATAATCAAAATAAACACAAACTTTGGTGTCAGAATGATGCAATACACAATAAAAAACATTGTATTATCCAGAAAGGACAAACAACTACAAATGGCATAAATGACATGAGGCCAAATAATCTCCAAATATGGATAGAGGGCCATAAAAAACTGATAAATGCAATAAAAAATAAAAATTACATTTCTAACAATGCAAGGCACAATCTCAAATAACAGGCAGTCTATTAACAGGGAAATCAAATTCAAAAAGAAATCCATTTTCGTGGTGCGACTTTGATGCTCTTAAAAATATCTGAACACCTTGACAAGAACAATGGGAGAGATATAATGGAAAATATTCTTAACTATTTCTTATAATTTTTATTTCTTTCTCTCTCTCTCTCTCTCTCTCTATTCTATATTTAACCTTATATAATCATATATGGACAATGTAATAAATCAGTTTTAATCTCAATCTCTTTCTCTCTCTCAGCTTTCAAGGCGAAAGAAGTCTGAGAGAGTTCAGATATCCTGAACACCAGAAAGGACCTACTATACATAGATTCAATCTATACCATATTTATATGGTCAAATCATATTGACAAACATTTGCAGTTTTATTTTATTAGTTTTAAGGAAAAGAAGGTTGTTTTCGTTTGTTAGTGAACCAATCTTTAACGTCTTCTCATTGGATGAATGTGGCCATGTTTGTATATAAAAGGGGGGCTATGGTATTGCAAGAGGAGGGTGGTGGATTATTGTGTGGAGACGCTAAAAGTGTTCTCTGCGTGCTTTATCCATGTCTGGTGATCTCCTCGCATACCTGTGTAACCCCGGTCCGATCCCTACCAACGCTACAATAAAAGATAATAACTTTTGTTTTTATATAGCAAATCGTGAGTTTTTGTTTTGCTCCTTTTTTTTTTGCTGTTGTTGCACTCTTGAGCGTACGCTTTTCTGTGTGTTAAGTTACTAATACTATTGGCCCTAATATATTGCATTTTTGTGTGATAACCGTACTAGTAACCTTTGTCAAAATATCTCTTTTTTTTTCTGAAATAATCCTTGTTAATTTTAACTACACTGCGTGACATTGAAAATGGAACACCAAGAAATAGTGGCCAGAAAATTATGCAAATTTCAGGGTAGACGCGCCTAACCGAGTTATGCAAATGATGTAAAATGCGCAGCTCTCGTGCGCACATGGAGTAAGATATAAGGGAAGGAACTTGCAGAAAGGACAGTATTCGTGTCGTTATTTCTTCAAGGAAAATCATTGTAGAAATTTTTTTCTTGTGTCAAAAGACACGTGTAATAACAGAGAATGCCAGGTCATCGTAAACGGAGGCAGTTCAAGCAGACAGACGCTTTTACGAGGGGCATGGTGATCGGACTGAAAAGGGCAGGTTGGTCCATACGTCAAATCGCAGCTGATACACACCTTGGTACGTCCACGGTGCACCGACTGTGGAGAAGATGGTTGGAACAAGGAAATGTGGCAATTTATAGGAATGTCGGTGCAACCAGAGTGACGTCAGCACGTGTGGATCGGCGTATCCTTCGACAAGCAGTGGCGGCCCCACAAGCCACTTGTACCGCCATCCTGCAACATGTGCAAGACACCCTAGATCATTCCATCTCGACCAGAACCATTTCCCGTCGATTGGTTGCTAATGGCTTGCACTCATGCCGTCCGCTAAGAAGACTGCCATTGACCCCACCGAATAGGCGCCAACGTTTGGAATGGTGCCGGGCTAGATCGACGTGGATGACGGAATGGCACAGGGTCGTGTTCTCAGATGAGTCGCGTTTCTGCTTGTCCAGTGATAGTCGCCGTGTACGCGTGTGGCGTCGACGTGGAGAAAGGTCCAATCCGGCAGCAATTGTGGAACGCCCCACCGTGCGACAACGTGGAATCATGGTTTGGGGCGCAATCGCGTATGATTCCAGGTCACCTTTACTTCGTATTCAGGGCACTATGACGGCCCAACGATACGTTGATGATGTGCTGCGACCGGTGACACTCCCCTACCTTCAGGGGGTACCCAATGCCCTTTATCAGCAGGATAACGCCCGACCGCACACTGCTCGCATTAGCCAACAAGCTCTGCAAGATGTACAGATGCTTCCCTGGCCACCGTACTCTCCTGATCTCTCACCAATCGAGCACGTCTGGGACATCATTGGACGCCGTTTGCATGCCTTGCCACAGCCGCGTTCAGAAGACGAACTGTGGCAAATGGTTGAGAGGGAATGGAGAGCCATCCCTCAGGACGCCATCCGTACTCTGATTGACTCTCTACCTAGACGTGTTGCTGCGTGCATCGCCGTCCGCGGTGGTCCTACTTGCTACTAAGCCGACGCCGTTCTCGCTCTGTATTATGACTATCATTTTGAAATAAAGATCACTTATTGTTCGTCCCTGTCTCTCTCTGTCTGCCGAGTTTCATCACTTTCTGGCCACTATTTCTTGGTGTTCCATTTTCAATGTCACGCAGTGTATATTGATATTATAACTCTTTCAAAAAGAGGCCTAAAATCTTTATAACCAATATTTTAAAGGTTCGTATTAAGATGTGATGATTTCATAATTATAATCGTTTAAAAATTATTTTTTAGAAATTTGTGTAATTTTTATATAGTATTATGTCATTTCAATTATATACAATGGAACAACTCTAATCATATCCTATAATGAGCGACGATAAATGAGCGGAAGAGCGATTGCTCGAAGCATATTATATATTTATAAATGTATGTAATTCTACTGTCCTCAAAGCTTATGTCCATAGTTCATCTAAAATACCCATTCCAAGAGTCTACCAACAGTATCACTATAAAAGGAAGTTCCAAAAATGCAATATAACAGCGGTATGGTAGATTAAACTGGCGAAACCACTGGGAGGGTTTACCACTGATGAGCCAGGCCCTCCCATTAATTTTTTCCATTGCAGTAAGGGCAGTAGAAATTGTTTATTCTCAAAAAAAATCTTACGCCTTTAAAATAATTTCGAATTTTGATAAAAAACATTGTCAATCTCTCAATAGACTTTGAGAATAAATGAAATTTTAAAAAAGTTGAAAATATAGATGATCTAGAGGGAAAATTCCCTCAATCTGTGGAATCAAGAATTTGAATCTATTCAATAATAAATATTGATACATATATTCTCAAAATAACAACATTGAGAATGTGTATTGTGAATATTATGTCCGTCAATATGTTTATTATTTTTATTAAGAATTTCGAAAATTGTTCGATTTGGCTTCCATTTCGGACACCAATTTGGTCATAACTTCAAGTTTTATTTCAGCAGTTGACCTTGTGATGTATATGAAGAAAATAAAGTATATTTAATTAATGAGAATTTTAAAAAGGTAATTTCATGTTGAATATACACTCATGGACAAAATTTATGGAATTGGAAAATCTTTTATGTCGACTGTAGCCTGTTTTTTTTTTTCTTTTGAAGGAGAAAGAGGCAATTTTGTTCACACTTGGTTATCTCATGTGTCTTCAATAAAGGTCACTGTAATATCTTTCAGAGTTATTGTCTGAATTCCGATATAAATGCTTAAGTTCTGTTCATGAGTGTATTTCTCTCTATGAAAATTTCAATATATTATCATTTTAAAATTCATAGGTATACTAATTTAGGGTAATTTAAACTATTATTTTACGTATATATGCAATATAACATTATTATAAATCAATAATGTGCTATCTATATATAATAAATAAAAGTATTAAAGCAAGAATGTCTCTTTTACCCATAAAACAAACTTCTACTGTTCTTATTGCAATGAAAAATATTGGGTATTGACTCATCAGTGGTAAACCCTCCCAACAGTTTCGCCAATTTAATATTTCAGACTGCTTTTAGAGCTCTAATACTGTATCAGACAATTCTGCTTATATATGCTACACTGAAGGATGGAATCTTAAAAATAGTATTCAAGCGAACTATGGATATAAGATTTTAGGACAGTATAATTACATATAAATATATAAAAGCGTAGGGCGCCTCTCCCGTCAAAATAAACATCAAAACTAAACGCCATCTATCGCAAACTAGCGGCCTCGAGTACAGTGACAAAGCCATAACACCAGCTCTGGTTAACTGAGAAGCGTCCACATGGAGACTAAGGTTTCGTGCTAATGGCCTTCGTCAGCCTGCAACGGCCTTTTATTCTAACAGATCCACAGGAGATCTAATGGAATTTTCACAATCCGCCAAAGAGATGTTCAGCTTGAAAAGTGGCTGGGCCAAATCTATAAATCGTTAAGCGTATTTACGCAAGTTTGGCCGCAAATACCCATTTCTTGGTTTCTCAAGAAGCCTCTGAGACCAAAAATATTTTTGGTCGCAGTGGTACAGCCTACTCCACAGGCCGATCCTTATTGATTTCCTCAACAAAGTCTTCGAGCTTGCTGGGGATGCGGATCCTTTAATCCGCAGAAACCTGACCACAATCCAGGCAACTCTTAGTTCCTGAAAATATCCAGGCGTCCCCTCGGTGAGAGCTCCGCCTGATATATACATATATTGTAAATGTTTTATTTCATTATTTCTTACCTTAACTTTTTGTGAGACAAGAGGTCAATAAAGTTATTTTAATTGCTGATTGCTACTCCACGTTGACGAGCACCAACAGCGCGAAACGCGTTCGTGGATGGCTTTTCTTGATTTATCAAGTTCTTGATTTTTCTTGATGAGTCAAGAAATTGGGGTGGCCAAATATCAGGAAACAGGCTAAAACAATGTTTAGCTGATTTCTGTTACACTAAATATCGTCTGCCATCTAAAAAGCACATGTGCTCCGGGTCAAGATATGCCTTCTTTATTTTTAATGTTTTAAATTATTTATATGCTATAATTAATGTTAATATATCATTATAGTCTGGTATGTTTATAGTAGATCATAATTTATGTTGAGACTAAAGCGCCTTTTGAAACCTCAAAAAAAAAAAAAAGAAAAGATAGGCAAAAGATGTAGATGAAGCCCCGTTTACAGGCGTATTTTTAAATTGATTGCTAATCAGTTATTATTTTCTTTATTCTTTTTACAGTTTATCATTGGTTTAATATCATCGTTTGTTATATAAAACCTTTGGAAATAAATCTGAAAAATCTTCTTAAAAGTGGATATATATTTTTTATTAAAAAAATAATATTTTAACAGGTTATTCTAATCAGTTCTATAAAAATATTTTAATATATTGGGGATTATACTGAAATTATTTTGATAGCTTAAAATATTTAATAAATGAATATCATAGGTACCTCTAGAGAGAGTTTTATGAAGTTTTGAATAATTTTGGATTATATATCATAGATTCAAATATTCTGTTAAATCGACCGCCAGAGGTTACGCTTCCCCTATAAAAACTCATTGTTGTTTTCCGACGGCCGGATCAAACCTTTGTAATTATGTAAATAATATTTTGTTTTTCCTTGTTCTACTCTTCTTAAGACAGGCAGTACTTTATCAAATTATGTTTTTATATATTTCTTTAGTTCAATTAAAGCTATTTTTGATAACTATTTTATTAATATTATTTGATTATTACTACGACTGAAAAACAATAGCATAATCCTCAAAATAGTCAAAAATTAACAGAAATCTCTATCTTTTTTTTTAAATAACATATATAGATCTGTATTCTATCTCTCTATACTCATTCACGTTTATTGGCTTAATGGTTTTCAAGCCTTATTGCGACTTATCCTTGTCTCAATCTGATAGTCAACAAATTTATAACTGGATGAATACAATGAGGTTTGATCAAGGTCTTCTCTTTGGTTTATATAAATTCTACAAGGCCGCAGTCACCGTTCGGAGGAGATAAATAGAATCGCTGAATGTTTTGGTCCATTTGGAGGAGGAAAACGAATATTAAAACGCGGTTGATTCTATACTCGCCTTTTCAGTGATACGCTAACCTATGTACGGTGGATTCTGTGGAAATTGGACATGCGTCGGATCTGTAGCTGGTTGTTGGGTGCTGTGCTGCCTGGAGTATAGGCGCTCCATCTATGCTTCCTTCCTGTAGTGAATCTGTATAAGACCGGTGGTCTTAATAAAGCTGTATGTGTGTGTTTTAAAGCCATATCACTGTACAAGCATCTTGATCAATAATCATAATGCAGTAAAGACGGTAGGAACCTACATTCCTTGACAAAACTTATGGAAGTTGTAAATTTCAGCATGTATATTGGGATTTAGACAATAACTCTGAAAGATATTACAGTGATATTCATTGAAGACAACACGAGATAACCAAGTGTGAACAAATTTGCCTCTATCCTGCCTATATTTTGTGTGAATTAGTTATTCTCCTCACAGTTATTATGTCTTGACAAAAATTTACGTTGATTTTAGATATTTCCAGACATTTCTTTTTTTTTTTGTACACAGTTCTTTTTTCTCTCTTTCTCCTTGTTAATACCATATGACTATTCTTTACGGCCTGAAATTATTGTAAATATGTTAAGATAAATGTAAAGGTATACATGTATGACAACGCAAGTGTCCCTAGGGAGACATAGGGTCTTAAATTGAAATGAATAAATAAAGGTTGACGTTCAATATACCTAAATATTAGTATATTAATTATGTTTTTAAATCCAATATTGTTACAACAGGTTTCAGTTCTGCAGTGTCATCGACCTTGGTTTCCTCCTTCTTGGTATTTTACATGTTTCCTGAGTGAGTTTCCATACTCAAAGTAAGTACAAAAGTAAATAAAAAATAAATTACCTTTTAAAGTTACTGTATTTATTTATTTGTTGTCTTCCTCGTAGGTCGTGGATCCTGAGTCTTCGTGTACCTCCTCTCTATCCAAAATAAATAATCAAGATATATACAATAACAATGTTTGCCACAATTAATATTTGGCAATTTGCTTCTTTTTATCTCAACAGACCTAACTGTAATGATAAAATGTATTGAATGGGAGGGTTTAGCTCACATAAGTGGTAAACCCTCTCAGTGGTTTCACCAAATTAATCTCTAGAAAACTCTACTATTGTATTGGATTGGTTTTATTATATATACCCTGAATTTTAAGATATTTTATATCTATATATATAAAAATGAATGTTTGTATGTTTGTTTGTTTGTATGTCCGGTATACAAATTCGCAGTAGTTCACTAATTCAAACCAAAATTTCCATACATAGGTAAAAAAATACGGGGAAGACGATAGGTTATTTTAAAAAATATATAAATCAATTATTAAAACTATATATTCAAATTATTCTACTTAGCTCACGAACAGCGCCCTCTATCAAAGATTAGATTAAATTATGCTGATGCAAACAACTAGATAATGCTAATAACAAACAATTATAAAAAAAATCTTATCTAAATATATATCACTCGGGTAGATATGCACACGGGTCAATCCCGGGGCGAAGCCCGGGTCACCCGTCTAGTGTTCTATAAAATAATCCCTTGCATAAAGTATTGAGTAAATTCAATCATTCCTCCAGGGAAAAGTGTCTTTTCAAAAACATTTTTATTTTTCTCTAGCTTTCTGGCATGGACACCCTTCTACAGGAGAAACCTTGGTATAACTCCTCTAGAAGGGTGTCCGTGCCCGAAAGCTAGAGAATAAAAATGTTTTTGAAAAGATACTTTTCCCTGGAGGAATGATTGATTTTACTCAATACTTTATATGTATTTTTAATATATTATATATTCTTATATATACCCTATGCAGATAAAAAGAAGCAAATTGCTAAATATTAATTGTTAAAGATTTTATCGATAGATGGCACCATTAAATTTATAAAAATAATAATATAGTTGAACTTGGATAATTCAAAGCCCAAGGAACCAAAAAAAAACCAAATTATAAGTAAAAGATTTGAAGCGTATGAGGTTACGTTTCTTTAAACTTTTAATAAAGATTCGAGCTTTCGGGCCTATAACCCTTCTACAGGACTACAATCCAAACAGATAAACGTGCATCTTATATATGTATCTGAAACTAGGAAAATTAACATATGTAAGTAAAAAATAATTTTAAAATATATCTATAAGTTTTGAGTATGCAAAGTAGATTCTGGACTATGATACAATGTTTAAACCTGCAAAGTTGAAACTTTCCGAAGTAAAACAAACTGGCATTGGGCAACTATGGTACACTATTTAAGGAAGTATTGCTTTATATGCGTCAGGGATCTCTATATGTCGGTTAATACTATTGTGTTTCAAAGATAGCAACGCCTCGACGACTAATCTTTTGAATTTGCTGTTGATATTAGAGTAATATGCATGTGGGTGGGATGTGTTAAAAGAATGTCCTGTTTGTCTGATATGTTGTACGATGAGGGACTTGGGTTCATTATTTCTGATGTTTCTGTGATGTTCGTCCATCCTGTCCTTGATTCGTCTGCCTGTTTCTCCTATATATAAGCTATTACAGTTTGAGCATTTCAATGAATATACGGAGTTTGTGAAAAAAGGTAGGGCAACGGGAAAACTATTCCTGGTTATGGGATTTCTGACTATTGTTTCTAATTTGGGGGTGTTGGCGTAAAAGGTACGAATACCATAGTTATTTTTTAGGAATCTAGAAATGTTGACACTAAGAGTAGAGAATGGGATGGTGCATATGGATCTATAAACTTGGCTATTAGGGTGCTGTTGGGGATTATAAAAGTGTCTGAGTATGAAATTTTTGGGGTAACCAGAGTTCATCAGGTGATCGATTACGTTTTGGGTTTCTGTTTGTTTGAATTCTTGCGAAGAACAGTGTGTGAAAATGCGTTTCGACAAGGTTTTTACGGTATTAATCTTGTGGCTAAGGGGGCAGTATGATGTGTAGTGTATATAGGAGGGATAGAAAGAGAGCTTATAATAAACGTTGGTGATGTATCTGCAATTCTGTTTTGTAATCAGAATGTCTAAAAAGGCCAGTGAACTATTGCTTTCTTTTTCTACTGTGAAACGTATGTCTGGGTATAGGGAATTTAATTTGGCATGAATTTTGTCTAAGGAATCAGTTTTGACTATACAAAATATGTCATCTATATACCTAAACCAAGTTAGGATATCTACTGTAAATTGATCTGTGATTGAATTGTCTATTTTCCGCATGACTATTTCAGATAGTGGTGAAGAAAGAGGGCTGCCCATAGGAGTACCTTTAGATTGCCTGTAGTAACGTTTATCAAAATTAAAAATACTATTGTTCAGACAAATCGATATTAAGGAGGTTAATTTAGTTATCATATCTGCAGAGTAACCATGAGTCCGTAGGAATTCTGTGGTGCATTCTATAATGAGGGGGTGGGGGAGACTAGGGTAAAGATTGATTACATCAAAAGATATCATTAGACTGTTGGGAATAACCGGTAGATGCTGAATTTGGTTTAAGAATTTAGGTGTGGAAGAAATGGACGTCGAGACGTCGCCATCTTTAAGTATGGGAATAATCATTTTAGCTAGAAACTGAGCTAACGGGGCTGTAGGAGAGAGATGAAAAGCAACTATTTGTCTGAGGAGGATATTTATCTTATGTACCTTAGGTAGTCCGTAGATGTAGGCTTGACCATGTAGATTCGATAGAAAGTTTCGGAGTTCATCGGTTGTTATCAATTTGTTCCTGCAAAGGGTTCTGAGTTCTTTCTTGTATATGGAGTTCGAGGTAGCCTGATCTTCTGCTGAGGCCGGGGTAAATACCTCCGAGTTATTCAAGATCTGATTCATTTTTGATACGTAGTCCGTGGTATTCATTAAGACAGTTCTAGATCCTTTGTCAGATCTTGTGATGACTATGCTATTATTTTTAGCTAATGTTCTGGTGATCTGATTGGTATTAAAACTGTTAGTTGGTGTGTATGTAGGTCTATTTAAAGCGGATATAACGTGATTCCTAATGGAGTGTTTATCTTGCAGGTTCAGTTCTTCAGGTTGTTTTGCTTCGGAAAGTTTCAACTTTGCAGGTTTAAACATTGTATCATAGTCCAGAATCTACTTTGCATACTCAAAACTTATAGATATATTTTAAAATTATTTTTTACTTACTTATGTTAATTTTCCTAGTTTCAGATACATATATAGGATGCACGTTTATCTGTTTGGATTGTAGTCCTGTAGAAGGGTTATAGGCCCGAAAGCTCGAATCTTTATTAAAAGTTTAAAGAAACCTAACCTCATACGCTTCAAATCTTTTACTTATACTCATCAGAGGTTTCCAACTTTCTAAAATCAAATTATACAAAAAATTCGAATTAAAAACGGAAATTCTATTTATAGTAAATTCTAGGGACCAAGATGTATATTTGAATTAATGACGTATGAATTATCCCATTTCTACTGTAATACAAAAGGAATGATACTATGGTACATTATATCATATTCCATCCCTGGACACTTTTATTTTTCCGTTCATCATTACTCTTCACAATTCATCCTTTCATACTTCATCCCTAAGGTTAGAAATAATCGTTATTTCTCCTTAAAATTCGATTTTTCGTTTAAAATAAACATTTGCGGTAAATAATTGTAAAAGGTCGTTCTTCAATAAAATAAATAATCACAAACAAATGAATAATAGATAAAGATTAGATGTGTGCATTTTATAAACTGCGCTCTTAATATTTAAATAAAAGATTTCGATTGTATTTCCTAGTGAAAATAAGAAATAACAGTTCTTCAACGTTTTCTGTTTTTTTTTTTTATTTTTTATAAGAAGGAATCCCCATAATGGTTCAACCAGAGTGGAAAAAAATAGATTGTATTATAATATCATAAGTTACTATTAATTAAAAATATATATATAAGATATCAGTAATTATTTTGAATAAATGGAAGACGTATCAATATATACCCCCCATCTATTATTATCTAAAGCAATGTGTAGTACATACTAAATTCGAAGATACCTAACTGAATTGTGAAGGGAAACCCACGGAAGATAAGCAAACTGTTCAATTATAAAAATTCAAGGGGAAAGAACTGAAGCAAAATGTAGTACATACTAAATTCGAAGATATCTAACTGAATTGTGAAGGGAAACACTAGGAAGAGAAGCAAACTGTTCAATTATAAAAATTCAAGGGGAAAGAACTGCCCTCATTAGAGGTTCCCAAGAAAAGAAGCTTTAGAAGATCATAATCAACTGGAAAGAAGAACATTTTCAAAACTTCTTCATCCTCCAATTACAGGAGGCTTTCAGGAGAGTATTGTGCCGTTTGGTTTCTTATTTTTCCACAGAAATTTAGATTTAAAATGCTCCTTTATTATTTCTTCTTTTTTCTCAGTTGAAACACACAAATTTGACCTTTAGCTAGAGTTATTTAGATGGTAAAAGTTTATTTTTATTATTTATTCTCTCAATGAGGTCTTTTAATCAACTTTAATGCGCCCCCTATATACATCTCAATGTAAATTGATTAAGACCTTTATTATAGTAAAATTCTCCAAGATTTTGCGTGTCATCCTAATCCACAGGGGTAATGGTAATGTAGTACTTGTACAGCCGAACAAGCGTGAGCACACCCTTATTATAGTAGAACTCTTCAAGGTTTTCCTTGTCATCCTTGCAAAGGTACAATGCTAATCTTTTCTGTATCGTTCCTATTTTAGTAGTTGTACTGCCGAAAAAGTATGTACGCCTTTATTATAGTAGAATGTTTTACAATTTTGCGTGTTATCCTTACGCAGGAGTCATGCATATCTTCTCTGTATCGGTCCTATTGTAGTAGTTGTACCGCCGAACAGGTATCACAGGGACCATGCTAATTTTCTCTGTATCGTTCCTATTGTAGTAGTTGTACCGCCGAACTGGTATCACAGGGGCCATGCTAATCTTCTCTGTGTATCGTTCCTATTGTAGTAGTTGTACCGCCGAACTGGTATCACAGGGACCATGCTAATCTTCTCTGTATCGTTCCTATTGTAGTAGTTGTACCGCCGAACTGGTATCACAGGGGCCATGCTAATCTTATCTGTGTATCGTTCCTATTGTAGTAGTTGTACCGCCGAACTGGTATCACAGGGGCCATGCTAATCTTATCTGTATAGTTCCTATTGTAGTAGTTGTACCGCCGAACTGGTATAACAGGGGCCATGCTAATCTTCTCTGTATCGTTCCTATTGTAGTAGTTGTACCGCCGAACTGGTATCACAGGGGCCATGCTAATCTTCTCAGTATCGTTCCTATTGTAGTAGTTGTACCGCCGAACTGGTATAACAGGGGTCATACTAATCTTCTCTGTATCGTTCCTATTGTAGTATTTGTACCGCCGAACTGGTATCACAGGGGCCATGCTAATCTTCTCTGTATCGTTCCTATTGTAGTAGTTGTACCTACGAACAAGTATCACAGGGGCCATGCTAATCTTCTCTGTATCGTTCCTATTGTAGTAGTTGTACCGCCGAACTGGTATAACAGGGGTCATGCTAATCTTCTCTGTATCGTTCCTATTGTAGTAGTTGTACCTACGAACAAGTATCACAGGGGCCATACTAATCTTCTCTGTATCGTTCCTATTGTAGTAGTTGTACCGCCGAACTGGTATAACAGGGGTCATGCTAATCTTCTCTGTATCGTTCCTATTGTAGTAGTTGTACCGCCGAACTGGTATAACAGGGGTCATGCTAATCTTCTCAGTATCGTTCCTATTGTAGTAGTTGTACCGCAGAACTGGTATCACAGGGACCATGCTAATCTTCTCTGTATCGTTCCTATTGTAGTAGTTGTACCGCCGAACTGGTATCACAGGGACCATGCTAATCTTCTCTGTATCGTTCCTATTGTAGTAGTTGTACCGCCGAACTGGTATCACAGGGGCCATGCTAATCTTCTCAGTATCGTTCCTATTGTAGTAGTTGTACCGCCGAACTGGTATAACAGGGGTCATACTAATCTTCTCTGTATCGTTCCTATTGTAGTAGTTGTACCGCCGAACTGGTATCACAGGGGCCATGCTAATCTTCTCTGTATCGTTCCTATTGTAGTAGTTGTACCGCCGAACTGGTATAACAGGGGTCATGCTAATCTTCTCTGTATCGTTCCTATTGTAGTAGTTGTACCTACGAACAAGTATCTCAGGGGCCATACTAATCTTCTCTGTATCGTTCCTATTGTAGTAGTTGTACCGCCGAACTGGTATAACAGGGGTCATGCTAATCTTCTTAGTATCGTTCCTATTGTAGTAGTTGTACCGCCGAACTGGTATAACAGGGGTCATGCTAATCTTCTTAGTATCGTTCCTATTGTAGTAGTTGTACCGCCGAACTGGTATAACAGGGGTCATGCTAATCTTCTCAGTATCGTTCCTATTGTAGTAGTTGTATCGCCGAACTGGTATCACAGGGGTCATGCTAATATTCTCAGTATCGTTCCTATTGTAGTAGTTGTACCGCAGAACTGGTATCACAGGGGCCATGCTAATCTTCTCAGTATAGTTCCTATTGTAGTAGTTGTACCGCAGAACTGGTATAACAAGGGTCATGCTAATCTTCTCTGTATCGTTCCTATTGTAGTAGTTGTAACGCCGAACTGGTATCACAGGGACCATGCTAATCTTCTCTGTATCGTTCCTATTGTAGTAGTTGTAACGCCGAACTGGTATCACAGGGACCATGCTAATCTTATCTGTATCGTTCCTATTGTAGTAGTTGTACCGCCGAACTGGTATAACAGGGGCCATGCTGATCTTCTCTGTATCGTTCCTATTGTAGTAGTTGTACCGCCGAACTGGTATAACAGGGGCCATGCTGATCTTTCTGTATCGTTCCTATTGTAGTAGATGTTCAGCCGAACAAGTATGTACACCTTTATTATAGTAGATAGATATTTGCTCTATAATATTATTTTTTATAAGACATTCCATATTGCAAGGGATTGCTCTACTATTTGATACTCATTTTGGAATATCTCAAGGTTTTCTTTTTCTAATTTACTTAAGTAATATATCTTACATTACAGATAGATACAACCTATCTCATATATATATCCGAGTAAACAACGATTGAAATATAAATATAGTTAGGTTCTAGTTTGATATCAGTAATTTAGATAGTTAGATAATTCGATTATATATGAGTCAGATTCACTAAATAATTTAATAGTATAGTATTCATAATGTAATCACATCTTGTATTAATATATTCGTGAATAATGAGATAGATTATTCTAATCAAAGTGCCATCTACTGATGAGAAATTTAAGCAGAATTTGACCTCATGTTTGGGAAATATATTTTCAATATAAAATGTATTTAACGTGTATTCTCCTTAATAGAGATCGCTACTGGAGCTGCAGTCGTATCAGGCCCCTCATCATCGAAGCCTTCAGTGTCCTCGGGCGACCCCCTGACTTGCGGGCCTGGATTTTCGAGTTTGGCCTCAAAGATGACGACTTGGCCATCCTAGCGTCGGCCAAATCCATCATCTACCGGTACTTCGTACAGGTTGGGCTGACCGGAGGAGCAGAAGACACGCTCATCGCCTGGGAAAGAAGGCTCACTCGCCGGGGCACATCCCCCGCATGATCATTCATCATTTAGTTTTATTTTCCATTTTTAATGTGAATTATTGACAAGAAGTCAATAAAATTTATTTCAATTGTCATTGTCAATAGAGATATTTTTCAGAATTCACACTGGTCAAAAATGTACCTGGGTAGGTGATCTACGAGGGAGGAAGCGGCGTTGTCGCGAAGAACCGACGAGGATACGCGCATGACAATATGTAAATAGATATTTGTGTATTCTGTACATCTGACAAATGACATCTATTGATAAAATTTGTGACAAATATATTTACTGGCAATGTATTTCTTTTCAATAATATCATCAAATATTTTGTAGATATCTGTATAGATAATATTTGATGATATTATTGAAAAGAAATACATTGCCAGTAAATAAATTTGTGTTAAAAATTATTCATTACATTCAAAAGTTACATATAATATGGTAATCTCCATGCAATTATATAAACATTTTCTTTGTAAATATGTAAATAGATATTTGTATATTCTTTACATCTATTAATAAATAAAGAAATTGCGATCAATTCTCTATATGGAAGTTAAATCCATACATATACGCCTATGTGAAAAAAATAGAAAAAATAAATAAAAAGGCCAGGTGTTGATATTGTTACACCAAGTTGCAGCTTTGCAGGGTCGTCGACCTTGGTTTCCTCCTTCTTGGTGTTATACACCGAGCTGGTTTCCATACTCAAAGCAAATAAAGAAAAGTAAATGAAAATAAATTACCTTTTAATGTTATTGTGTTTATTTATTCTTCCTCGTAGGTCGTGATCCGCAGTCTTGGTCTAATTACTCTCTCGCTCCAATAAGCAATCAAGATATATGTACAATAAAATATTACAAAAGGAATGAAACTATAAAAATAAATGATGATAATCTAAATAATCTGTTGTAAATAAATATTGAATATCATAGAATATTTTTAATAAATGTAGGGCGCATTAAAATTGATGCAACAATATTCATAAACAAAGAAGGCATAGGTACAGCCTGTACCATACTGACGAGGACCGACAGCCCGAAAAGCGTTTGTGGATGACTTTTCTTGATTTATCAAGAAAATGGGTTGGCTAAATATCAGGGAACAGGCTAAATCAACGTTTAGTTGATTTCTTTTCCACTAGATGGCGCACTGCCATCTAAAAAGCACATGTACTCGTGGTCAGGATGCATTGAAATACCACATTGAAAACACCGGTTCTCGTCCGATCACCGAAGTTAAGCAATGTCGGACCCGGTCAGTACTTGGGAGGGTGACCACCTGGGAACACTGGGTGATGAAAGCTATTATCTTTTGTGGTTCAATGGTGTAATGGTTAGCACTCTGGACTTCAGCGATCCGAGTTCAAATCTCGGTGGAACCTTCTTTTCATAGTTTGTTCTTTGCTTAAATAAATTGCTGTGTCATCCCGAAGTTTGGGCTCAAAATTCATTTTATTTTGGTTAGAAGCCCCGCAAATAAAGATATTTCCGATATTCCGGTCAGAATATGCATTGTATGTTTTTAATATATGCCTATTTCTATCAATATTTTAAGAAAGAAGCAGTTTAATTGAATCTGCTAAGAATTAACCATCAAAACCAATTTATAGGATCAAAAAAGGCCAAAAGACGATGATCCCTTTCTCATCAATATTTCAACAGGTTAAAAAAACGTTCCCTTGGCACTTGTTGTAAAAAAGTGAGAAAATTTAATAAAGAATGTTTTATCGGTTGACACATCCGTCTGCTTTAATTGGCGAACCAATCAACGCCGTCAGGGAATGTCACGTGATCTCTCTTTTTTGGTCTTTAAAACTCACTTACACCCTATGTAGTTCTAGATTTCAAATATTGTCTACAAATTGAGTTTTTATTTTGAAGATGTATTTTTGATTGCGCTAGGAGATGTTGCAAAGATAACTGATGCAATATATTGAATATAATAAAATTATATCCCTATATATATAAAGGTCAGTGTATGTATGTATGTGGGTATCTATGTCGGCTATACACGTCCACAATACGTAACTAATCTGACTGAAATTTTAACAGTATATAGAGTAGAATCTGGAAAAACTTATAGTGAAAATTTCAGGTCTCTATCCCGAATATTCTCCGAGTTATTTACAAATTGCGTTGCAAATTTGCCTTTTCGCTCGCAAGCAGCGCCTCTAGCGGTGAAGATGGAAGGTAATATCAGCTGACCTAATGTACATGTAAAACGTGTTTTGAAAAATCTGGAAAATATATTTATCGGATTTTTAGCCAATAAAAAATAAAATTGACAGGTTCTGGGTAAAAATAGTTGGTTTTTTTTAGTCAGAAAATGATGATGACAATATTGCTGTATCATGTTTGATTATCAGATACAAAATTATATCGGGAAAAATTCCAAAAAGCTGAGACCACGGGTGAAGCCAGTTCATTTTTAGTTTGCAGAAACAAAATTCTAACAGAAAAACATTCATTCGAGCAGAAGACACAAAGCCAGATCATCTCTTTATAAAAATATCGCTTCTCTGACACAAAGTTAAGAGCGGGACGTTTCACAAGAGTGACATCCACGGCGCCAATTTATAATTGTAACGAATAGTATTTGAATAAAAACATTTAATCGGGTAAAACCTGGGCGTTGCCCGGGTCATTCGGCTAGTAGCCTATATAAGTCATCCTTTACAGGAATCTGGCACATTTGTAAGTGCAAAGTCGAACTGCTTTTCACGTATGTAGACATGTGGTGTACTTACAGTAAAAGCAGTCACCAACTTCTACCCACCATGATTATAATGGCCTGTACCACGTGTACTAGGGATAAGCAAAATAAAGTCATCCTTTTATAAAATTTCATTTTTAATATTGATTTTGAATATCAAATTACAATTCTATCTATAACAAGATCCTTAAAAAATGTTCTAAAGACCATCCAAAACTATAATTTCAACTTACATTTATGTTTTATACATGATTAAGTTCATATATTTTTACTAGAGCATTAGTGGTGTTGTTTTAAGAACAGATGTAAAATGAAAACCAGTCCTAAACATATAATGAAAATTTTATCTTAATGATACTTTTTGCTCTGAATTTCTTAACCTAAAAAAAAAATACAAAAAATAAGATTATTATTATTAGTAGTAGTAATATCTATCAGAAACATACAAAACATTAGATACAATTAAAATTCCATAGTTAAGCATATGTACTTTATTATTTCGCTTTTGGAGAATTTTATAGGTATCATAGTGTTGTATATATATATTGTTGCATCATGATTAATGCGCGTATTTTAAAAATTATTTATAATATTATTTTTAATATATTTAAAATTTAAATTATATATTTATTTATTTTTATAAAACAGATTATTACTATAAAATATTATGTACTATAAAATAATTTGTATTTTGATACACTAAATACACCACCTGCTTTAAACTTTGATGTGATAAATAAAGAGATATTCTAGGTGCTACCTAAAAATATAGTTGTCTTATTATTGACTGGTTTAACCTTGTAGGATGGTTGAGACACGTTCTGGAATAAAACAAGACGCGTCTGAGGAGAGAATCAAGACTGAAGAATCTGCCAAACCGCAGCCTAGTGCAACAATATCCTGGGTCTGATGTTTTTATATATAGTTGAAAAAACTCCATATCATATGTTTTCTCAGGTAAAAAACTGTACAAATTTCAATGGTATAGAGTCATATACATATTATGTAAAAAATTATTTTCTGTTGATTTCTGAATATTAGAGTTATATGGAATTTTTACTTGATGCTGATTATTTTGAGAATAAAGAATATTGTTGAGCATTTGCTTGATCTTGGTATCCATGAGTATGTGATATTGTTTTCTGCAGTTGTGGCAATAATTAAATAAAAATAATTGTCAAAAATAGCTTCAATTGAGCTAAAGGAATATATAAAAAGCATAATTTGATAAAAATTACTGCCTGGCTTAAGGCGCAAGAATCTAAAAAATGAAAAACCTATTTACATAATGTACAAAAGGTTTGAGCCGGCCATCGGGTAACAACAACAATGAGTTTTTATAAGGGAGGCATGACCTCTGGCGGTTTATTTTAACAGAGTATTTGAATCTATGAAATATATATATATTTTTTAAATAAAATGATATTTTCATATAACATACATATGCATTTAATTAAAAGTCATATATTAGCTCAAATATGATTAATTTACCATTATTTCAGTTAGCACTCAGCCAATTGAAATATTGGTAAAATAAAATATATTTCACGTATATAAAATGGTAACCCTATGTGGCTATTGAATCAATAAATTCCAGATCTCTCTCTCTCATTGGCTCTGATAAATTTAAACTAGTTTTGACCTTTGTATGATTATTTTTTAACTATAACAATTCCTACTGCTCATACCAGTTCAAAAAGAATCATAAACAACAGGAATACTACGAAGCGACCAATGAAAATTTCAAAAGTTTCTTCAGTGGCCCAAAAATTCCTAATTATATCAAACCTAACTTCTATAATGTGCAATTCTTCACTGGACATGGCGACTTCAACTCATACCTGTTTAAAATTGGCAAAGCTGAATCACCTGGATGCTCGTGTGGAGGCGAAGAACAGAACCCCAGACACTTATTAACTGACTGCCCGCTGACCTTAGGGAACTAGATCAACTTCCCATAACAAATATGCAACATCTGGTCTACCTTAAAGACATACACCAAAGATTCAACAAATTCTGCAGAATGTACTTAACTAAATAAGTGACTACTAATGTAATCAATTTGCATACTGATATGTAAATATGTATATATCTCTTTAAACTACTTTTTCTTTTTCATACGCAAATATCAGATTTGTGGATATGGCGTGTATTCTGCAATTGTTAAATAAATAAAATAAATGTCGGAAATAGTTTTAATTTCGTATAACAAATGACGTCCTCATTAATGCGTATAATGATATCATTGGGTATATCTATTATTTAGTTAAGTGTTATTTGTTTGAGCCAGTTTTGAAATGAGTTTGATAAGGTAATCCTGAAATTGTTTAATTTCAAAAAGAATCTTACGCGTTTAAAATAGTTTCCAATTTTGATAACAGATGGCGCGCTAGTGCATTATATTACAAATGTTCTAATAAAAGACACAATTTGATCTTTGCGGAAGAGCGATTGCTTGAAGCATAATATATATTTATAATTGGATGTAATTTTACTGTCCTCAAAGTTTATGTCCATAGTTATTCTAAAATACCCATTCCAAGAGTCTAGCAACAATATCACTATAAAAGGAAGTTCCAAAAAATGCAATTGTAGAAGGCGGAATAAATTGTTACCAAAAAATGCAATATAACAGCGGTATGGTAGATTAAACTGGCGAAACCGCTGGGAGGGTTCACCACTGATGAGCCAGGCCCTCCCTTTAATTTTTCCATTGCAGTAAGGACAGTAGAAATTGTTTAATTTCAAAAATAATCTTACGCGTTTAAAATAGTTTCCAATTTTAATCCTGAAATTATCTTCAAAGACCTTCCCCCTCTCTCTTTCAATCAGCTTGTAGAAGGTAAATTATTTTTTATTATTTATTTATAAACCAGGCGGTGATATATTGAAATATTTGTGTCTCTTACAGAAGAAATAAATAAATCTTCTTCTTCTTTCTTATCTCCACTCAATCATATTAAGGTATCAAGCTTGTAAAGCATGAAACTTTTGATGGTGTCTGCTGGGGAAGAGTAGAGCTTATCAATGGGTAAGTCAATACAGAAATTAAAACTTATAATTAAATATTTACAAATTTACATGTATATATATATATACTTATAAATGACTGCGGCGTATAATTATAAAGCTATACAAACAGTTTAACCGCATAAGTTTCTTTTTTATTTATGAAAAATCATTTTTAATTTCAAAGAGAAATATTTAATATTTCTAACTTTTGGATGACGTATGAAAAGGTTGAATATATGAAGAGTGATGGTCTATATATGAATGGATGACGTATGGAAGGGTGAAAAATATGAAGAGTAATGGCGAACGGAAAAATAAAAGTGTTCAGGAGCGGGAATCGAACCCACAACCTTCTGCTTACCGGGCAGGTGCCATGTCCACTAGGCTATCCTGGACGTATTTCTCCGGTTGATGTAAGAGAGTTAAATTAGAAGGTAAATTATTGTAATGAGAGATTGAGATTGAAACTATTTTTTTTATATCGTTCATATAAGATTATATATGGCTAAATACAAAATTAAATAAATAGGAATAAAATAAGAGAGAGAGATAGAAATATTTCTGTCTGTGTGAAAAATAGACACTTCGGCCAGTTAGAGTTTTTCATTTTCTCAACGTTTCAACAAAACTCTTTTGTCTTCGTTAGGAGAAATATAAAAATAAAGCATTTGGCAATGCGTTAAAAATTGTTCTGAGATTACAAGGGCGTTCTCTCGCGATTTTTCGAATTTAGTACAATTTTTAACGTCTTGTCAAATGCTTTCTTTTTATATTTCTTCTGACGAAGACAAAAGATTTTTGTCGAAACGTTGAGAAAATAAAAAAAACTCTAACTGGCCGAAGTGGCTCTTTTTTCACAGAAATATAAATGCGCTGGCCAGGCAACCTTTATCTTCAGAGAGAGAAATGTTAAAATAGGGAAATAATAGATCTTTAGATAAATAAAATTGGGATTATATGAATATATTTAGATTCTATACATCGTAGGTTTATAATGTGCTGCTGATGTGATATTGTCTCCATGTCCCCAATAGGAATGGACAATCGAGACAAGGGAGTCACTTGTTGTCATTCAGATCGATCTACCAATGGGAGGACACTTGTCACTTGTCCTCACTTCCCCCTTGTCCACCGCGACCTCCCCACGCTGTTGGACAAATTACATTCTGTCTACTTGCTCACTCTCGATGATTTTACTTATTTTCCCCTTAAAATAAATTCTAAAAGATTTGAGATATTTGTGATTCACCGTATACTACATAACACTCAACTAGATCTTCAAATTAAAGATACTTCGGCCAGTTAATCTGATGAGACAATAAAAAATATTTACCGGCCGAAGTATCTTTAATTTGAAGAACTATGAATGCCTGACAGACAGCCTCTATCTTTACGATAATTAAGACCAATTTTGGTTCCGAGGTATTCAAGATGGCAAAGCAACTAGAGAAGACTATGAACAAGTATGCAAGGAGTATTTTACATTTATGAAATTCTCCCGATAATATTCAGAGATCTGTTTCCAAAAGAAGATAAATTCTTGTAGTAACAGACGGAACACCGTCAATTGAAGGTGTTTTAAATACTATTAAGCTTGATAAAGCTGGAGGAGCTACGAGCGAAACCTCCGAAATGGCATTGTCTAATATTTTTTCAAAGTTTACTTTAACTGAAGCATCATTTTCATGGTTTCATGGCCCGGTTCATAAGAAATCTCAAAAACGTTTGCATTTGCATTGTTCCTCGGAGCATCACCTGCTTATCCAGGGTTCCGATGCCCTGATTCAGATGTCAGAGAGAGGCATTTCTCCGCATCTTTTTTGATGCCAGGAGCTCTAACTTCCTTTACCTCTTTTGCTCTCTTTTTATGGCAAGTATGCAAGGAGAGATAATAAAAAGATTTACTGGCCGAAGTATCTTTAATTTGAAGAACTATAAATGCCGGCCAGACAGCCTCTATCTCATCTAGATGTATACACCATATACAATTTATATATAGCCAAAGTTGAAAGTTCTATCAGAAACACCAAATTGTTCTTGTAGAGAAAGTTAACAAACTGCTCTTCACCTTATCTATGACTGTCTGAACTTTACAGAAGTGAGACATCGATTGTTCCCTCATCTAACTGATTTAACTCTCTTACATTAACCACTTTATCTATATAAATTTAATGAACTCTGTCGATTAATACATGTAAATTTGTAAATATTCAATTCTAAGTTCTAATTTGTTTGTTGTTTTGTTTGTTTCCTCTGTAATAGGTGCAAATACCTCAATATTGCACCTGGTTGTGATTAATAAATAATAATAAGTTAACATTAACTCATCTCTAGAAACCTTTTGTATTATTTAATAATGTTTTTATTAAAGCAATACTTAAAGAGTTTCACCGCATAAGTTTCTTTTATTTGTGAAAAATCAATATTTATTTCAAAGAGAAATATCTAATATTTCTAACTTTTTTTTTGGATGACGTATGAAAAGGTTGAATATATGAAGAGTGATGGTCTATATATGATTGGATGACGTATGGAAGGGTGAAAATATGAAGAGTAATGGCGAACGGAAAAATAAAAGTGTCCAGGGGCGGGAATCGAACCCACAACCTTCTGCCCTTGCTTTATAATCATACGCCGCAGTCCTTTATAATGTTTTTATTATAAATTTATTTATAGGTATTCTATGTTAAGATGGATAACTCTTTTAAATTTTTTCAATGGCTATTTGTCGGATATATATACAGAAGCGTCCAAAACAATTATAAAGATCTAAGAAGTTGTTTGACTGATTAAAATAAACAAAAGATCAGGTGTTGATATTAAAAACCAAAAACATAGAAAGACATATCCTGACTGCTCACATAAGTTTATTAGATGAAAAGCGCCATCTAGAAGAACAAAAATCAACTAAACGTTGATTTAACTTGTTCCCTGATATTTGGCCAACCCAATTTATTGATAAATCAAGAAAAGCCAACCAACTATGCGTTTCGGGCTTGGAATTTCTTGATTTATAAAGAAATTGGGTTGGCCAAATATAATCGAACAAGTTAAATCAATGTTTAGTTGATTTTTGTTCTACTAGATGGCGCTCTGCCATCTAATAAGCTCATGTAAGCGTTCAGGATATGCCATTTATTGTTTTGTGGCACCTTATATTAACTTATGTTTAAAAAGTAAAATTATTTAAGACTGCCTCTCAAATATCCTTTTCTTATTACCAAAAATGTTTTTTAAAAATCCCATCCTAGTATTTCATAGAGATCTATGGGTTCGCTTTCAGAAACGAGATACCAAATACCCCAGATTTTTCATTAATATAAGAGCGTGTTTATTTAAAGGGATTTGCTCTAAAATGAAAAACGGGCCTTTAAAAATATTAAATACATTTGAGAAATTTGAATATTGACCTTTTTTTATTTAAAAAAGGATCAATATATTAAGGAGAGCCTTGGTATCGGGTTGAAATAGGCTATCATAATCTATTATTCGATATGTAATTAACTTATTTACATATGGTATGTATTTATTTACATAGTTGAAATGGTATCTTCTGCGTGATCTTCGGAATTTTGAAAGAGACAGAGACAATTTTGTTCACACTTTTTTTATCTCGTGTATCTTCAATAAAGGTCACTGTAATATCTTTCAGAGTTATTGTCTGAATCCCGATATACATGCTTAAAGGTACATCTTCCTTAAGTTTTGTCTATGAATGCATATATATTTCCTTTGAATATGAGTTTCAAATATTTCTGCGAGTTTCTTCATTCTGCCTTTCCTATTGTATAAAGAAATAATTGAATTCTTTGCAATTTGTCTTTGGAGAAGAATAGAATGTGAAATAAGTTGATATGATCGGCTTCAAAGAAGTCATTAAAGAGAAAATAGAAGAGTAATAATGCCTTTTGTTGAATGTCATCATAAAAAAAAAGAATACATATTTTTATATGAAATATTATTATATTGGGGGTATCACTATAATTTGGTTAGAAACATGTAGCAATAGATTAGCTTGTATGCTATCATTATAGGAATGGTTTCAAAGAAGTTATGATAGAGAAAAATAGAAGAGTAAAGAGGTATTTTGCTGAAGATCATCAGAAAAAGAAATTCTAAACTATTAGGTTATATTATGATACATTAATGCGCCATCTGTTAATGAAATTCGAAACTATTATAGACGCGTATGATTCTTTTGAAAATTGAACAATTTCTACTGCCCTTACTGCAATGGAAAAATTAATGGGAGGGCCTAGCTCATCAGTGGTGAAACCTCCCAGCGGTTTAGCCATTAGGTTATATATATATATATATTATAATATAATACACTGCGGCCTGTGATTGTAAAACGACACTTGAAGTTACACCGCATGAGTTTCTTTTAACGAAAAATCAAAATTTTATTTCAAGGTGAAATATCGACTATTTCTAACCTTTTTGGGTGAGGTATGAAAGGATGAATTATGAAGAGTAATGACGAACGGAAAAATAAAAGTGTCCAGGGATGGGATGTATATATACCATATATAGATGGCTCGCTAATGCATCATAAGAAAAATAAATGTTTTTTATTTGAAATATTGTTATATTATGATGCATTAGCACACGCCATCTGTTATCAAAATTCTAAACTGTTATAGACGCGTATGATTCTTTTAAAAATAAAACAATTTCTACTTCCCTTTTTTCACCACTTTTCGAATTTCATCACTAATGGGCCAGGCCCTCCCATTAATTTTTCCATTGCAGTAAGGGCAGTATAACTTGTTTTATTTTTAAAAGAATCATACGTGTCTATAATAGTTTCGAAATATTGTTATATTAGAGGTATCTGTATATTGGTTATAAACATATATTAATAGTTTATGAAAAAGTCATCTCCTTATCGTGCAACTGAAAGTTGCTGATGGCTGGCGCCATCTATCGGAATAAATATCAACTATTCTCGTTGATTTCTAATTATTCCAGAATTGGCCAAATACCCATTCTTGATTAATCAAGAAAAGCTAACCACGTACGCGTTTCGGGCTGTTGGCCCTCATCAGCGTGGTGCAAGTTTTTGTACCTTAACGACCAAAAAACTGGTTCTTCAGGCATTCAGGCATCTTGAAAAATCATTAAACGGGTAGTTAAGGCCAGAATTGCGTGAGACCGCGACACAATGTGAAAATATAGTACATATATGATATTGTACTGGGATATATATATTAATAGGTTAGGTTGTATATTCCATCCAAACTCAGTCTTAGACCCATCAGTGGGCAGTAGGGGAATATTCACGGACGGGGCTTGCATGTGCTAACTACAATAACTCGATTAGTGTCGGAAACTGTCACTAGGCGACAGCACTAACACAATTACGTCTGATTGGTTGTCAACCTCTTGCGTGGCCTCCTGTTACCCGACATCCCGTGGGGCGGACATCTCTCCCTTGTGTCGACAGCTTTGGGTTTTATGACCATCCATGTAATGATGGTTTGTTGATGTCTAATACCATTCTACGCTATATATTTGTGAATAAAGGACGTATTTATAATATAAACCTTGCCAGTTATCGTTTACCCTTCGTCCTATTTTTATATTTTTTTTCTTGACCGGCAAACGAAAGATGTTTTGTAACAGCTACAACCCCTCCTACCCCCACACTAAGATACCATAGACGCGGTATTTTACGCCCCTAGTAGGGAGTCTCTCATCAAGCAACTCTCGCGTGGAAACAATATTATTCTCGCCAAAAATTCCTCAACCCTATCATCGGGCATGTTCGAGACATGAACTCCTCACCTGGCAACGGCCTGTCTAAACTTAAGGCGGCTTTAGGCTCCTGACAGGATCCTGACGTCCCTTCGAAGTAGGCTTCTTTTATTTTAAACTCTGTATACTCTCTTTTTGCTGTTGACAAGATGTCAATAAACTATTTTTAATTGTCAATTGTCCTACACCCACACTGACGAGAACCGGACCACAACGACCTTCCAAGACCGGACCACGAACCCAGCATTGGAATGGCCCTTGGTGACTATAGCCTCCAGGACAATGCACTGCAGCCTTTAACTGAGTATTACATCACCACCTCAGTCTCATCAAATGGTTATTTATATAAACTTATCAAAATCCGAAACTATTATAGACGCGTATGATTCTTTTTAAAAATAAACAATTTCTACTGCCCTTACTGCAATGGAAAAATTAATGGGAAGGCCTGGCTCATCAGTGGTGAACACTCCCAGCGGTTTCGCCAGTTTAATCTCCCATACCGCTGTTATATTGCATTTTTCGATCTTCCTTTTATAGTTATGCTGATTCTAGACTCTTGGAATGGGTATTTTAGATGAACTATGGACATAAGCTTTGAGGACAGCAGAATTACATACAATTGTAAATATATAATATGCTTCGAGCAATCGCTCTTCTGCAAATTTTAATTATGGTAGATTAAACTGGCGAAACCGGTGGGAGGGTTCACCACTGATGAGCCAGGCCTCCTATTAATTTTTCCATTGCAGTAAGGGCAGTAGAAATTGTTTATTAAAAAAAAAAAAGAATCATACACGTCTATAATAGTTTCGAATTTTAATAACAGATGGCGCGCTAATGCATCATAAACTTATATTCAACTATGAAAAATAATTGGGAATGCTTGGCTCATCATTGATGAACTTTTTCTCAATTCTTTTTCATAGTCACTGAATAAGTATCATCATTTTAGCACTTTCTATCTCTGATAATAATAATAGAGATAGGTTCTAATTCCATGTTATGCCAACTGGCAATTGTTTCTTATCAGCCAATTGATTGGCTTATAAGAAACAATTGCCAGTTGGAATAACATGGAAACTATAGTGACCTCTACCCACTTATAGGTTTTAATTGTATATATGCCCGAAAGTTTGTACGATTTTTCTCTTATAAAAGAAGCTCTTCTCCATGACTTGTGTTTCTTCTAATTGTTTATATATTCATGGATACTACTCCGAGTACAAATACCTCGAGGAACTGGCTCTCATCTACATAAGCTGCAACCTCATCGGAGGCATGTTCCAGCGTCTTGACAAGATAAGGAAGCATTCTTTCGCAGCGTGTACCTCTTCGGAGAAGACAACAACAGCTCCATCTCTGGTATCTGGTTTGGCGCCGCCACGACCTTGCCTTCACACTCTCAGACAACTGGCAGGTTGACTATGAATCCTATGACTGGAAGAAACTGGATCCAGAATCCGAGGATACCAAGAAGATGGTCAGTGCTTACCTCGCCTGGGACGGGTACTTTGGCGGCAAGAAACTGAACCAGGGCAAGATCTTTGAATAAAGAGCTTAACTTAGGGAATTTAACTTAGGGAAGTAGAAAGTCTTTGTTGTCCCCAGTTGTTTGTTATTTTGAAGGAGACAGAGGCAATTTTGTTTACACTTGGTTATCTCGTGTGTCTTCAATAAAGATCACTGTGTATCAAATATCTTTCAAAGTTATTATCTAAATCCCTATATACATGCTGAAAGGTACAACTTCCTTGAGTTTTATCCATGAGTGTATATATATTGTTCTATTTAAGAGACCACGAGAATTTAAAACACAACTATAGAGTTACGTATGTTAATTTATTCGATAAACTTGGGTTAGCTATCAAACCCTTCAAACAGTTCATCACTAGTCTACACCACGCTGACGAGGACCAACAGCCCGTAACGCGTATCTTTGTGAATATTCGTAGCAAAGCGCCATCTAGTGTAACAAAAAAAATCAACTAAACATTGGTTTAACTTGTTACTTGATATTTTTCTAACCCATTTCTTGATAAATAAAAAAGGCAACCACGTACGCGTTTCGAGCTTGTATTTTGTTTATTTATCAAGAAATTGCGTTGGTTAAATATAATGGAACAGGCTCCAATCAACGTTTAGTTGATTTTTGTTCCAATAGATGGCGCTCTGTCATCAAAAAAATGCTCATGGTCAGGATATGCCTTTAAACAGCTCTTCATTGTGGCCTTTCGTAAGACTTGGTATAACCCTGATAAAAGGTTGTTTAGAGGGTTTGAAAGCTATCCCAAGTTTATAGAATTATAGAAATATATTCAGAATTTATAGAAATATGAATTATAGAATAAAGGAAAATACGTATCGTTATATTAATTAAATAATTAAAAGGTTTCTGGAGATTAGTTTCTTTTGATTTTATTAAAGCAGTCTCAAGCTTTCAGGCATCTTTGCCCTTCTATTCAACGTTTAGTTGATTTTTGTTTCCCTAGATGGCGCTCTGCGATCTAAAAATCCTCGTGTGAGCGGTCAGATGAGTTTCTTTTTGTTTATTTAAAGCAGTCTCGAGCTTTCGGGCATTTCTACCTTTCTACAGGAGAACCTATGTAAACGAATAGAAAAAAACAGCTGTTTTAGCTGTTTTAAGCTCTCGTGGTCTTGCATAAATCAATTTGAGCTGGTATCGTACGAAGGTTGTTGGCCACAGATCACCTGAGTTTCCTTGGCGTGAGTCCAACCAAGATGGAATCCCCCCAGCAGCTATAGTCCATCAGAGTGATGGCCCACGTACGGACCCATTGATCTCTTCCATATTTGATGGTGGTCCGCGGGGACCCATTCTGTGACGTCATCAAGGGAATCAATTCCTTCGACTGGGATTTGCATCGGAATGGCTTTGGTTCAATTGGTGGACTCTGGTGTTACTCTCCTTGTTTCAATATGTAGATATGTTGTTCTCTTGCCATTGTTACATATCAGATAGTTTTCTTGGTTCTATTGTTACTTTCTGTTAGTTTCCTCTTTTCTTAATTGTTGTTTTCTGGTAGTGTTTACTAGCTTTAATTGTTACTTTCTGTTAGTTTCCTTTACTCCATTATTGTTTTCTGGTAATTTCCAAGGTGCTATTGTTACTTTCTGTTAGTTTACTTTTTTCTCAATTGTTGTTTTCTGGTATTGTTTCCTAGCTTTAATTGTTACTTTCTGTTATTTTCCGATGTTAAATTGTTTCTTTCTGTTAGTTTCCCTGGTTCGATTGTTACTTTCTGTTAGTTTCCTCTTTTCTCAATTGTTGTTTTCTGGTAGTGTTTACTAGCTTTAATTGTTACTTTCTGTTTGTTTCTTAGGTACTATTGTTACTTTCTGTTAGTTTCCTAGGTACTATTGTTACTTTCTGTTAGTTTCCTCTTTTCTCAATTGTTGTTTTCTGGTAGTATTTACTAGCTTTAATTGTTACTTTCTGTTTGTTTCTTAGGTACTATTGTAACTTTCTGTTAGTTTCCTAGGTACTATTGTTACTTTCTGTTAGTTTCCTCTTTTCTCAATTGTTGTTTTCTGGTAGTGTTTACTAGCTTTAATTGTTACTTTCTGTTTGTTTCTTAGGTACTATTGTTACTTTCTGTTAGTTTCCTAGGTACTATTGTTACTTTCTGTTAGTTTCCTCTTTTCTCAATTGTTGTTTTCTGGTAGTGTTTACTAGCTTTAATTGTTACTTTCTGTTATTTTCCTCTTTGCTCATTTGTTGTTTTCTGGTAATTTCCTAAGTACTATTGTTACTTTCTTTTAGTTTCCTCTTTGCTAAATTGTTGGTTTCTGCAAGTGTCTCCTAGCTTTAATTGTTACATTCAGTTAGTTTCTTAGGTTCAATTGTTACTTAATAATAGTTTATTTGGTTCTATTAAAACTTTCTGTTAATATCCTAGGTTTAATTGTTACTTACTGTGAGATTATTTGACTCAATTGTTAAATTCTGTTAGTTTTTTTGGTTCAATTGTTACTTTCAGTTAGTTTCCTAGGTACTATTGTTACTTTCTTTTAGTTTCTTCTTTGCTCAATTGTTGTTTTCTGTTAGTTTCGTAGCTTTAATTGTTACTTTCTGTTAGTTTCCTAGGTTCTATTGTTAATTTCTATTAGTTTCCTAGGTTCTATTGTTAATTTCTGTTAGGTTCTTAGGTTCAATTGTAACTTTATACAAGTTTATTTAGTTCAATTAATACTTTTTATTAATTTCCAAGGTTTAATTGTTGTGAGATTACTTGAATCAATTGTTACTCTCAGTTAGTTTCCTAGGTTTATTACTTTCTATTAGTTTCCTTGACTCAATTGTTACTTTTTGTTAATTTGCTAGGTTCCATTGTTACTTTCTCTTAGTTTCCTTTGCTCGATTGTTATTCATAATAGTGTCCCAGGTTTAATTGTTACCTTCAATTAGTTTCCTAGTTTTAATTGTTAATTTCTGTTGGTTTCCTCTTTGCTCAATTGTTGTTTTCTGTTTGTTTCCTAAGTTCAATTGTTACTTTCTGTTAGTTTCTTTGGTTCAAAATTATTACTTTTTATTAAAGGTTTTGGTCCAATTGTTACTTTCTGTTAGTTCCCTTGGTTTAATATCTGGACTTTATAATCATTTTGGTTTACAACTGGTCCTCTAGTTTTTATCTGATCTATTTAAATCATTTAGTCCACTGGATTTCTTTTTTTTTTTTTTCGATTTGAAATAACATTTGAAACCCTTCATTATTATCTATTTTGTCTAAAAGATGTCGATATTTAGTTTATCCTAATCGAAATTATGTCCCAGTATTCTGTTTGTTCACAATGTTGACTTATGGATATATCTTAGCATCTATATATACCTCACATTGATTCAATACATCTATTTATTTCATTCAAAGGCAATTAGAAGATTTAATAGATGTATGCTCCACCAAAGTACTAGACAAATCTCATATAGATGTATACATGGTTCAATACATGTATTGGTATTATACTTATATAAATTATAAACTATTAAAGAGACGCGTATGATTCTTTTTAAAAATAATCAATTTCTACTGTCCTTACTGTAATGGAAGTGTAATGTTTTTATAGACATTGCTTGCTGTAAAAATTTATAATTTAGTTATATTTATATATTCTTATTAAGTCTCTTCTCTAAATTATTAATTTTATACTAAAACTGTGTTTGATATATTTTTTCTAGATTTACCTTATCTATATATATAAAAATCAATGTTTGTATGTTTGTTTGTTTGTATGTCCGGTATACAAATTCGTAGTAGTTCACTAATTCAAACCAAAATTTCCATACATAGGTAAAAAAAAATACGGGGAAGACGATAGGCTATTTTAAAAAATATATAAACCAATTATTAAAACTATATATTCAAATTATTCTACTTAGCTCACGAACAGCGCCCTCTATCAAAGATTAGATTACATTATGCTGATGCAAACAAATAGATAATGCTAATAACAAACAATTATAAAAAAATCTTATCTAAATATATATCACTCGGGTAGATATGCACACGGGTCAATCCCGGGGTGAAGCCCGGGTCACCCGTCTAGTATTACTATAAAGCAATAACACGCTATTCACATATAGAAAATGAAAATATTAAGATGCGAATGTTTCTTTCAAACATAAATCAAATTTCAACTGTCCTTACTGCAATCATACAGTTGGGAATCAGTATGAATCAAACAGTGGGGTAATATTTTCATGTTTTAGTAGTTCTACTAAACCACTGGTAGTTGAGATTTTCAAGTACAGTGCTTGATCATGGGAGAATTCACCACTGATGAGACAAGCCCTCCCAATATTTTTTCATCGTTGTAAGGACAGTATAAGTTTGATTTATGTGTAAAATGATCATTTGTGTGTAAATATTTTCATTTGCTACATTATTTTTAAATGTTTTGTATGTATATATTGTTGTACCAAGTTACAGCTTTGCTGTGTCATCGACCTTGGTTTCCTCTTCCTTGGTGTAATACACATTTTCAGAGCGGGTTTCCATACTTAAAGCAAATAAAAATAAATTACCTTTTATAGTTATTGTGTTTATTTATTCTTCCTCGTAGGTCATGATCCGCAGTCTTCGTCTAGATCCTCTCTCTCTCCCCAATAACCAATCAAGATATATGTACAATAACAATATTAAAAAAGGAATGGAAATATAAAAAGGAATGATACACAATAGTATATAATCTGTTTTGAATAGATATTAAATATCATAGAATATTTTGAATAAATGTAGAACGCAATAAAATTGATGCAACACTATGCAATATTTTTTACTCTATTTAACAATATGATAAAAAGAATTCTATTGAAACGGACTACCACCTTTTCACATCTTTAGGACACGCCCTAAAAAAACAGGAATTTTCGAACTCAGACATACTCTGAAAATGGCTTGTTGACTGGTTCGACTCAAAAGGAATAAAATTTTTCAGACAAGGAATTCGAAAATTGCCTGAAAGGTGGTCCGAGTGTATAGCTAATCAGGGCAATTATTTTGAATAAAAAATATTTTATTGTATGGAATTGGTGAACTTTTGAATTCACTGAAAATTTTCGCGTTTCATACTAATAGACCAGAATTTATCCATTATCCGAACAGCGTTAAAGTCCCAGAGGGTTTGGATAATTGGGGAATATCTCCACAGTGTTGTTTGGTGTAATGGAGAAGTACCATTTGCCCAGACAATACCATTCCTCATACATCCCCAGAATTAATGGTGAGATGCTCCAGGCATATTAATGGCAGCATCTTCAAGCCTGTGTAATTACTCAGCCTTTCTGATCGAATTATTTCATAAACATCCTTCCTTCTTACAATCCAATTACAAATTATCGTCAAAAAATTTCCCACCTTTACCCCCGACTCTGGGGACTCAATTTTTTTTTTTTTTTAATTCAAGGTCTCTTCACGAATTCTTCTAATTATGAGAGGAACTCTTGGATGATTTATCCTTTGTTTCAATCCGATAGTCAACAAATATATAGCTGGATGAATGAAATGACTCCTATGGGTGTTATTCCCAGAATATCGATCAAAGCGCTGGAAAACTGACTGTCCTTTAACTTGTGATCTGTGTAATATCAGAATACAAGAAGAAATCATCCATACAATATCTGGCTGATTTTGCCTGAAGAAACAAAGAGGGGATCTCTTGGGTGATTTATCTTTGTCTCAATCCCATAGTCAACAAATTTATAACTGGATGAATGCAATGATGTTTGATCAAGGTCTTCTTTTTGGTTTATATAAATTCTAAAAGACTGCAGTCACCATTCGGAAGATATTAATAGAATCGCTGAATGTAGTGGTCTATTTGGATGAGGAAAGTGAAGACTAGAACACGGCTGATTCAACACTAGCCTGTTCAGTGATACGCAAACCTTGACGTATTCATGAAGGAACGTGTGGCCACTGGACATGCGTCGGATCTGTAGCTGGTTGTTGGGTGCTGTGCTGCCTGGAGTATAGGAGCTTCATCTATGCTTCCTTTCTTCCTGTGATGACTCTGTATAAGACCGGTGGTCTTAATAAAGCTGTGTTGTTGAATTCTTCTAATTCCCTATCACGGATGATCATACCTGTCTTTCCGAAGATCATTTGTTGGTTGGAAATAGATTCAGAAAAAAACAAAGCCACATCAACCAATAGTTTATACAACTCCTGATGTTTCACTGATTTGCTGTCACTCTCTTTAGGGGAATGCTTATTTCGATTTATATTTTAAAAATGTAGCCACTGGACATGCGTCAGACCTGGAGGCTGTTGGATTCTACGCTGCCTGGAGTATAGGAACTCCATCTATGCTTCTTTCCTGCAGTGGATCTATATAAGACCGGTGATATTAATAAATCTCTATGTGTGTGTGTTATTTTGAATCCTAATTCTTTCTTCATTATCCTTTACTTGTCTTTGTTATTGACTATAATACATGTTACAATAGCGAATCCTCGGGAGAATGCACTTTACTATTTTGATATTTTAATCTCTTCAGTGAGGAACCAATCTAATGAGCCAAACACCTCCCATATGGGACCTATTTGATGAGCTTCCTGCCTACCATCATCGACCCAATTAATGAGCTAGCCACCTCCTAAGACCGACCCATTTGATGAACTACCTATAGGGATTCAGACAATAACTCTGAAAGATATTTGATACACAGTGATCTTTACTACACACAGTGACCTTTATTGAAGACACACGAGATAACAAAGTGTCAACAAAATTGCATCTATCTTCTTAAAAAATACAAACAACTAACGACATCAGACTTTCCACTTCCTTTAGGTTTGCCCATGAATGTATTTTGTTACTTAATTAAGAAAATTATGGTCAAATTATATCAAAGAATTTAGGCTTTTATGGTTGTAAAAGTTATATATATTTTGACTTCAAGTTATTTTTCCTTTTATGTTTGAAGAATGTTGTCTAAATAGGTTTACATGTTTTGTGTTTGTTCTTTAAGCTGAAGAATTGGGTTTGAAGCCAAAAAAATGTTTATATTATCTAAAACCAAAGTGTAAAACTCAATAGTGGTAATCTAAATACCATTTCCATAACTCTATACAGTAAAATGCAGACTATATAAACAATACAGATCATGGTAGAGGTGGTGGTGCTTATCTCCATGGTTAAACCAATTCCTGAAGTCCACTTCTCTCCAATTTTGCGATGGTAGTTATAGGCCTGGAAAATAGGTCCTCTATTGTTAGTTCTGAGCATGACAAGATATGATGAATGGTGGTGGTGGTGCTTATCTCCATGGTTAAACCAATTCCTGAAGTCCACTCCTCTCCAATTTTGCGATGATCATATTAATACAGTAACTGTTGCAATCTCATGATCCTAACTGGAAAAAATGCTGAGAGAGTTCATCATTGATAGCTAAGCCCTTCAAAGAATTTTCATCTTCTGCTTAAAAGATGTATAAATTTGCGACCTATTATGTTTTTCTATAAAAAGCGCATAAATAATTTAATCATTCATTTAAAAAAAAAAAATAGAAAATCATCAATGAGATATGACGATTATAGATTAAAAATAGGAAATATATATAATTTAAAATATATAAAATTATATATATGTAATTAATGTTAACTAAGTTTTATTAAAATACTTAAAAGGTTCATAATAAGATAGTTTAAAATGATTAATCAATAAATCCACAGACTTCTCTAAAAAAATGTAAATAAAATTATAAGTAGGTTATTTTATACGAAATAAATTTGAAACTAATAATGTAGAATATAAATGTACATTTCAATTAGAAAGAAAACTAAAACAGTCAAGCTTGATTTTCATTTTAAACTTTTTTTTATGTTTCCTTTTTGTCTCTCTAAAAAGACATGTATCTCTCTCTGTGATTTTATATTAAATAAAAAAGGCAATATAATAATAATAAAATCATTGAAAGAGGCCTCGACTATTACACAGATATTTATTTTTCGATTTTTATATATTAACTAAAAATTTAACCTGAATTTTTAGGAAAAAAAAAAAACAGGGGAACATATAATAAAAAGCTTACAAAATATGTTTGATTATATTTATAAATTATAAAAATATTTCTATATTGTTATATAGTGAAAAATATCAGCACACTTTGTGTATAACTTTTCAGACTAAATGTTACAGTACCCTATAATTAGTTTTAATATAATTATATTTGAAATGTTTTAGATACTGTTAATATACAATGATGTATTGAATAATAATTTAAAATTTTAATCAAAATCGAAAATATATATCTCTTGTAAAATATTATTATATTATATAAACTCTCTCTGTGTATAATGAAATTAAATATAATATTTTAAAATATGTGTTTTATAAAAATGCATTAAAATATTGCTATTTTATAATTTAAATAAAATTCATTTTATTATTATATTATATAAACTCTTTATAATGGAATTAAATATATTATTTTAAAATGATGTGTTTAAAATACGCTATATAAATATAAACCTGCATTATTTGAAAATATTGCTATTTTAGAATTTAAATAAAATTCATTTTATCTTTCACAATTAAATAAAAGAGTTTTAAAAGAGTAGAAATTAGGAAACACACATCGTTTATAAATTTTCAATGAAGTCATTAAGAGTGAAAGAATCAATGGCCTATCTAATAGAAGCAAACGATGTGTTTGACAAATGGCGATTTGAGAGGTGAAGCCAGACGACGCAAAGCATTGACTAACCTGAATGGAAGAAGTTGTGGCTAGTAGCTATCTAGTGCTTTCCAAGGGCACGAATGGTGGCTGGTTGGCCCTTGCAACTTTTAATATGAAATATCGGGCAGTGGCTGGCGTAATTGTATTGCATGAGAGGGGGGGGGAGGGCTCGCTTTAATTTGATCAAAAGACCTCGTAATCAGTTCCCCCCATTCCAATTTGGCTAAGTGCATCTCGCAACTGATGAAGTTGATCCTACCTTCAAGGGTCTTGTTCCGTGCTAGTAGGGCAAGCAGGACATCAGGTTCAGCTTGTCTGGTCACACTCACAGCTGCGGCACTCATCATCTCGTCTGCTTCTTTTTTATTTTTTTATGATCTCTAGGACGGCCGCTGGCGGCTGTGAAGGTGGGCGACCGATCGATGTCACGTGACCCCCATTTAGTTATGCGGCACCTCCCCTGATCTCAACCAATCCCCTTCTTTAGCCACGCCCCTCATGTTTCCGTCGCTTTTAGCCGTCACCGAAGAAGACCTTTCATATTGCAACTTCACCCCCCTTCCATCTTATTCCTTCACTTCTTTTTTCTATTATACCTTCCATACTATTGCGATTGATTTTTAAAATATTCATTTCTTTTAATTATGTAAATTTAGACATACACCAGCTCTCTTCAAACTCTTTTAGCTATCTTTTATTGTCATATATTAATTCCCCTCCTTTCTTACTGTATCAGAATGTTTATTTTAGATAAATATGAAATACGATATCTGGAAACTGCAACTTGTAACCTGCCTCCTATATTAGAAATATAAGCAAATATAGAGGCGTTAAAACTCACATTTAATTCTGACTTTTAATGTGAATATATTACCCCAGTCGTTTGCTTCGATTTTCTAGTCTTCCTGACCTTGTTTTATTGTTCTTTTTTTTTCTGTTGTTGTTCAATTGCATTAAACTAATGTGATGTATATAGTTGTTCATTTGTTTTAAATAAATATCAAATTGATGTATATATTTGTTTAGTTATTTTGCATATTTTTCATCTGTGAATTAATCTTATAATTTGGTCTATGAAAATAAAAATATTGGACCAGTGACCAAAACAAACTGTAAATAGATCGCTTAATGTTATATAGTAGTTTAGTATAGAGATCTGTTAGGCAGGATATATATATATTTAAATGTTATGCTTGTGTAATTATAATCTTAATTGAATAAAAATATTTAAATTATAAATGTATTCTAAATCTTAAATACCAAGCATTAAAACAACTGGCGACGAGGAAAAGCAAATTTTGTAAAGAAAAAAGAATTTAAATAGTGAAAAGAAATTATACTTTAAAAAATGTCTTCAAGTATGTTTGAAAGATTCGACGAAAATCTAGAGAATGTAGAGAATTATATTTATCGATTGAAGCAATTCATGCTAATTTCTAAAACAAAAGAAGACTTTAAGACGCCATTTCTTATTTCAAGCATCGGCCCTAAATACTTCGGGATCTTGCGAAACTTAGTTTTTCCGGAAGAAGTTGATCAAGTTCCCTTTGATAAATTGTGCAGGATCTTATTAAAACATTTCAATCCTAAGATCAATATAATATATGAAAGATTTGTATTCCAGAAAATGGATCAGAAATCAGGCGAAACAATATCTAAATACATAATACGCCTTAAGGAACAGGCTCAAAGGTGTAACTTTGGAGATGTTCTGCAAGAATCCCTGCGAGACAGATTTGTGGCGGGCATCATTGATACACCAACCCAAAAGAAGCTGCTACAGGAAGAAGGATTAACTTTTGAGCGAGCATTAGACATCGCACTGTCTGCGGAGTCTGCAGATAAAGACCTACACAACCTCAAGAGATCCGAAGATGCCCATCTGTCCCCACAGCATCTTCATGCCATCAATAATCCCTGCAAACACTGTGGTAAGACCAACCATCTACACTATAATTGTTTTTTTAAATCAGCTAATTGTAGAGTTTGTGGTAGAGTAGGGCATATTTCTACTATATGTTATAAAAAAGATAGTTTTGCCCGTAAATTGCCCAGAAATCCCAAAAATACTTTTAATAAATTTAAAAAGCATGTTAATGATAATAATCCTTCGGGATCTCAAAATAATTTATCATTGAATAATATAAATTTGCATCCTCCCTTGATTGAAACTGTATATGTAAATAACATAAAATTGTTGGCTGAAATTGATACTGGAGCAGCCATTACTACATTAACTAAAAATGAGTACTTTAAATATTTCAAAAATGTTAAATTAAATAAATGTAATACAGTTTTGACAGGCTATAGTGGCTCTAAAATACCTATTTTGGGAAAGGCTAAATTTGATATAAAATTAAGAAATGTTTCTAGAACCATTGAAATACTAATAACTAATTTAAATTGTACTAAATTTCTCTTAGGAAGAGATTTCCTTAATCTTTTCAATATCTCATTCAATTATTTACATAAATTGGACTCTTTTAGTATAGATTCACTTTTAAATGATTACGGGTCCATTTTTGAATGCAAATCTGACCCTATTAAAGGTATCAAATGCCATCTTGATGTAAAAGCCTCCAAATTCAATAGTCAATATGTTAACAGTAAATTTAAAGTGGATGAGACTGTGAAGTTTAGGTGGATTACTAATGGGCATCCCTCTTGGTATACAGGAAAGATAATTAAAATACTAGGAAGGAATGTTTATTTAATAAAACAAGGTGACAGTATAAAAAAGGTTCATCAAAACTACATTAGAAAAATGTTGCCTGGTAAATCACATCCCACTATTATGAATGAGGCTGAACGTGTGCCAACTCCAATCTCGGAGGAGAAAAGTATCACAACCCCCAGGTATCCTCAGAGGGAGCGCAGATGTCCGCAGAGATATGGAGAGTAAATAAATAAATAAGGGGGGGCCAAGCCTAAGAAGGGGGAATTGATGTATATAGTTGTTCATTTGTTTTAAATAAATATTAAATTGATGTATATAGTTATTCATTTGTTTTAAATAAATATTAAATTGATGTATATAGTTGTTTAGTTATTTTGCATATTTTTCATCTGTGAATTAATCTTATAATTTGGTCTATGAAAATAAAAATATTGGACCAGTGACCAAAACAAACTGTAAATAGATCGCTTAATGTTATATAGTAGTTTAGTATAGAGATCTGTTAGGCAGGATATATATATATTTAAATGTTATGCTTGTGTAATTATAATCTTAATTGAATAAAAATATTTAAATTATAAATGTATTCTAAATCTTAAATACCAAGCATTAAATCATAATGATTTCAAACTTGTAATATATTGATGTTTCTTTTTTTTTTACAGAGGTATCATTATATATTTATGTATTATACTTTTTTTGGATTATTAGTGTTCTTATTGTATTTATTCAAGCAATGATGTTTTAAAAAATGGTATTCGAAGATACTTTGATTGAAAAATGTTTAAAATATTTGTTGGATTTATAAAATATTGATTTATTTTTAAAGTTTGAATCTAATTGATATGTATTGTTCTTTATTTATTTCTATTTTGTGCGAATTGTATATTTCTTTGAAAAATAAACAAATAGATTTTACGCTTTTTTTGCCATTTATGTTTTCTAGTATATAAATCACCATAACTACTTCTGCAGATATTTTGGCAATGATATGAAATGGTTTGTTGAAATGTCTTTCAAAAACCAAGTTTTCATACCAAATATTTTCTATTATTGTAACATATGATAGAGGACATTGCAACTGCTGTGATAGAGATATATGGAGATATGTGAGGCTCTTCATTGGACCGACAACAACAGAAAATTGAAATGGACCCAGAACAGCAGCTTTACACACCCAAGATAGAGAATATTGCAACTGCTGTGATAGAGATGTATGGAGACATCTGAGGCTCTTCATTGGACACGGCAACAAGAACAGAAATTAATATGGACCCAGAACAGCAGCTTCATAAAACCAAGATAGAGGACATTGCAACTGCTGTGATAGAGATGTATGGAGACATCTGAGGCTCTTCATTGGACACTACAACAACAGAAAATTGACATTAACCCAGTACAGCAGCTTCACACACCCAAGATAGAGGACATTGCAACTGCTGTGATAGAGATACATGGAGAAATCTGAGGCTCTTCATTGGACACGACAACAACAACAACAACAGAAAATTGAATTGGGCCCAGAACAGTAGATTTACACACCCAAAATAGAAGACATTGTGATTGCTGTAATAGAGATGCATGGAGACATCTGAGGCTCTTCATTGGACACGACAACAAAAACAAGAGAAAATTGACATGGACCCAGAACAGCAGCTTCACACACCCAAGATAGAGGACATTGCAACTGTTGTGATAAAATGCATGGAGACATCTGAGGCTCTTCATTGGACACGACAACGAAAACAACAACAGAAAATTTACATGGACTCAGAACAGCAGCTTCATACACCCAAGATAGAGGACATTGCAAATGCTGTGATAAAGATGCATGGAGACATCTGAGGCTCTTCATTGGACACGACAACAACAACAGAAATTTCACATGGAACCAGAACAGCAGCTTCACACACCCAAGATAGAGGACATTGCAACTTCTGTGATAGATATGTATGGAGACATCTGAGGCTCTTCATTGGACTCGGCAACAACAACAGAAAATTGAAATGGACCCAGAACAGCAGCTTTACACACCCAAGATAAAGGACATTGCAACTGCTGTGATAGAGATGCATGAGGACATCTGAGGCTCTTCATTGGACACGACAACAAAAACAAGAAAAAATTGACATGGACCCAGAACAGCAGCTTCACACAACCAAGATTAGAAGACATTGCAACTGCTGTGATATAGATGCATAGTGACATCTGAGGCTCCTTATTTGACACGACAACAACAACAGAAAATTTACATGGACCCAGAACAGCAGCTTTACCCACCCAAGATAGAAGACATTGCAACTGCTGTGATAGAGATGCATAGTGACATCTGAGGCTCCTTATTTGACACGACAACAACAACAGAAAATTTACATGGACCCAGAACAGCAGCTTTACCCACCCAAGATAGAAGACATTGCAACTGCTGTGATAGAGATGCATGGAGACATTTGAGGCTCTTCATTAGACACGGCAACAACAACAACAACAGAAAATTGGAATGGGCCTAAAACAGCAGCTTTACATACCAAAGATAGAGAACTTTGCGACTGTTGTAATAGAGATGTATGGGGATATCTATGTCTCTTCATTGGACAACAACAACAACTTTGTAAAATATGGCCTTCAAAAAAGATTTTTATAAATAATAAAAAATTGATATTTTAAAAAAACTTGTAAAATGTACATGTTATATTATTTTATAATATTCAAACATAAATAGGATTCACATAGGATCACAAAGTAGGCAATGAATAGTCATAAAATAGATAAATATACAAAAAGTACGCACCACAAAGTAAGCAATAAACAGCCGTGTAATAGATAATAAATATACAAGAAGTACGCACCACAAAGTAATCAAGAAGTGTAGTAATGAAACATACTAAATCTACAAGAAGTACGCCTCATAAAGTAAGCAATACACACTGTCATGTAATAGATAATAAATATACAAGAAGTACGCACCACAAAGTAATCAAGAAGTGTAGTAATGAAACATACTAAATCTACAAGAAGTACGCCTCATAAAGTAAGCAATACACAGTCATGTAATAGATAATAAATATACAAGAAGTACGCACCACAAAGTATTCAAGAAGTGTAGTAATGAAACATACTAAAAATACAAGAAGTACGCCTCATAAAGTAAGCAATACACAGTCATGTAATAGATAATTAATATATAAGTAGTACGCACCACAAAGTAATCAAGAAGTGTAGTAATTAAACATACTAAATCTACTATAAGTACGCTTCATAAAGTAAGCAATACACAGTCATGTAATAGATAATAAATATACAATAAGTACGCACCACAAAGTAATCAAGAAGTGTAGTAATGAAACATACTAAATCTACAAGAAGTACGCCTCATAAAGTAAGCAATACACACAGTCATGTAATAGATAATAAATATACAATAAGTACGCACCACAAAGTAATCAAGAAGTGTAGTAATGAAACATACTAAATCTACAAAAAGTACGCCCCACAAAGTAATCAAGAAGTGTAGTAATGAAACATACTAAATCTACAAGAAGTACGCCTCATAAAGTAAGCAATACACACACTGTCATGTAATAGATAATAAATATACAAGAAGTACGCACCACAAAGTAATCAAGAAGTGTAGTAATGAAACATACTAAATCTACAAGAAGTACGCCTCATAAAGTAAGCAATACACACTGTCATGTAATAGATAATAAATATACAAGAAGTACGCACCACAAAGTATTCAAGAAGTGTAGTAATGAAACATACTAAAAATACAAGAAGTACGCCTCATAAAGTAAGCAATACACAGTCATGTAATAGATAATAAATATACAAGAAGTACGCACCACAAAGTAATCAAGAAGTGTAGTAATTAAACATACTAAATCTACTAGAAGTACGCTTCATAAAGTAAGCAATACACAGTCATGTAATAGATAATAAATATACAATAAGTACGCACCACAAAGTAATCAAGAAGTGTAGTAATGAAACATACTAAATCTACAAGAAGTACGCCTCATAAAGTAAGCAATACACACAGTCATGTAATAGATAATAAATATACAATAAGTACGCACCACAAAGTAATCAAGAAGTGTAGTAATGAAACATACTAAATCTACAAGAAGTACGCCTCATAAAGTAAGCAATACACAGCCATGTAATAGATAATAAATATACAAGAAGTACGCACCACAAAGTAATCAATGAGTGTAGTAATGAAACATACTAAATCTACAAGAAGTACGCCTCATAAAGTAAGCAATACACACAACACAGTCGTGTAATAGATAATAAATCTACTAGAAGTACGCCCCACAAAGTAATCAATAAGTGTAGTAATGAAACATACTAAATCTACAAGAAGTACGCACCACAAAGTAAGCAATACACAGTCATGAAATAGATAATAAAAAAAATATATATTTATTGTATAACCACCACAAAATATTCAATAAGTGTATTAATGAAGCAGATACTAAATCTACAAGAAGTAGAAAGAAATAAGAGAGAAACATCGAGTAGCAGAAAGCTGTGGGCAGTTTATTGACCAGCCAGAACGTCACCAGCCATCAATCTTAACTGTCAACACACTCCTCAGCAACAGCCTGTCGTGTTGTAAACTTCTATCACTCTTTGTTCTATTATCTAATATCTTTTTAATTTGCATATATAATCCATTGAAAACCTTTTAATGAACTGTAAGGATACCCAATGCAAATTAAAGAATCGGAAAAAATCGATTTAGAACATTGATGCTTAAATTCTCTAGGATTCTATGATCATAATATGATTAGAGTAGGTGAATGCATGGAAAACCTCTTTGTTGAAGAGATGGGATAGAAGGAAAGAGGCAGAGATAGATCAGAAGAAGATCGGCTAACCAAATCCACCGACTCACGTTGGAAGAAGCATGAAAGCTGGAAATTGAAAGAACGAGGTAGAGAGAGGTCACAAAGGAAATTATGAACTTCCAGAAATGGGAAAACGAATAAACAATTCCCTTTTTTTCAGTTTCTTGAGCATATTCTAGTCTCTAGTGGCGTTATACCTCTTCCTAGCGTTTTCTTCTGCTTTGCTAATTCTTCGTCTTCCTTTGGAGTTTATTTAAAGGAATCAATAACAAGATGGTTACATGTTGTCTTTCATGGTTAGAGCGGATGGCTTACTACTGCCGTTTAATTTGAAAAGAAAAGCTCAAATTTAAACAAATCAAAATCTGAATTTTAAAAAAGATTTTTTTCCTACATTGAATATAAAAGGTACCATCAAAGGTAGCAGAACTTTTGAAAAATAGAAAAAATATATATGTAAAAGATAAGCGATAGAACTCTTCCTGTTAGGTAATCAAATAAAATAAAGCATGAAGGAAGATGGGTTTCTTTTTAATAAACGCGAGCGAGCTTTAGACATCTTACAAGACAGGTCAACCTTTACCCCCATCTCTGCCCAAGAGAGCACTAAGGCGTATGATGAATTCAAGAAATCCCTTAGCAGGTTAAAAAAGTCCGGCCACCTATCCCTTGAAGAATACAAGTTCTTCTTGACGAACCATGCCAGTAATGCCTACATATATGGTCTACCCAAGATCCACAAACCCTCAGTGCCACTACGACCCATTATAGCCTACCGCCTCTTCCCAGCTTCCCCCTAGCTAAGTTTCTTTCAAGCTATCTCCCCCCCCCCCCCCTTTTGAACAGCTATAGGCAGAGTTATACCATATCCAACACCAATGCTTTCATACAAGAAATAACCAAACTAAAATCTCCCCCCCATTACACTATGTGCTCATACGATGCCACCTCTCTATACCTCAGCCTCCCCCACTCACTTATAATAGACAGTTTACACCAATTCCTAAATGCCATTAATATCGTCCCCCAAATGGTTTCCAAAATAACAAATCTGGCCAATATTTGCCTTAATATGGGCAGGTTCACCTACAATCATCAATTCTATAGACAAATCAGAGGCTCCCCGATTGGAAGCCCCCTTTCAACAATAGCGGCAGAAATCGTTATGACCAGACTGGACATTTGGATCAACCAAAAGCATTTATCTGATATACTCATATGGCGCAGATATGTCGATGACATTTTCTGCATATGCAAAAACAGTCAGGAAAACCTCATTCAAAGTGATCTAAACAGTTACCATCCCGATCTATCCTTAACCATAGAAAAAGAACACAGTCAGGCCATCCCCTTTTTACTTGATTTTACGTACCCCTAATGCTTTTCACACTACAGTCTACTACAAGAAAAACAGTCACCCTAGTTACACTCATTTTAGTTCTTTCTGTCCAATTGCACACAAAATTAACCTTGTAAAGACCCTGACTAAACGCATCCACACCCATTGTTCCCTCCCCATCTTTAAATCTATAGAAAAAGAAAATATAATCTCGAATCTCACCTTAGCAGATTTCCCACTCCCTTTTATTAATAGACACACTTACAGGCTTAGTCCCCCCAACCCTCCAACAGTTTACAGATTGACATGTGTTTTACCCTTTTCCTCCTACACAATTAACATTTCAAGAATCCTTAAAACATATGGCATCCACACATATTTCAGCAATACCCAAAATTTATCCACACACCTCAGACATCCCATAACCAGATCAGACTCGCCCCCTAATCTCCTCCATAGTACCAGCGCGGTCTACTCTGTCTCATGCTCGCAATGTGCTGCCACATATGTGGGTGAGACAGGTAGAAACGTGACTCTTAGAATATCAGAACACACAGGGAATATTAAAAACAGTGAACCCCGCTCCTTAATCTACCAACACATGTCTTCCACAGGCCACATATTCAACCTCAGCCAGCCGACCATTCACTACCATCACGTTCCAAACCAGCACCAAAGATTGGTGTTGGAGGCTATAATCTCGGTCAAGCTGAACAGCTTTAATAGGAAAATAGACTTACCAGATATTTATAAAGTATTCCTGTCCTGATGTTTTTTACTGTCTTCCCATTCATAGTGATATCCGGGTCTCCCCTAATGTGTCAGATTTAGAAATTTACTTCATTGTCATTTTCCTATATTTTTGCATATATTAATTGTAATCATAGTTGTATTTTTGTTTATTTGTCTATAAGAAAATAATGTAAATATTCGAAAAAATGTAAATATTCTAAAATATCGCCTACCATAATATAAATAAGCTTGTATCTTTTGGAATCTCTTAACTTTTTAGCCAGTAGAAGGGCGTGTGGCCCGAAAGCTCGCTCGCGTTTATTAAAAAGAAACTCATCTTCCTTCATGCTTTATTTTATTTGATTATGTGTAAAAGAGTTGAATCAAAAAATATTTTGTTTATCAAAATTTTCAACATAGGACTCTCCACTATCTACACATTTTTCCAGCGGTCAGAAAGCTTTTTAAAAGCGGTTTTACAGGCCATTTTTCTGAGCTTGTTTATTTCAGCTGTCGCATTTTCAATAACCTCTTTAGATAACGAAAAGCGTTTTCTTTTTAACGCAAGTTTGAGCTTAGTAAAATAAAAGAAATCACAGGGGGAGAGGTCTGGGGAATAAGGAGGATGTGATAAAACAGTCACCGAGTACTTAGCTAAATAATCCATAACCATGGTGGCTTTATGGGCAGGGGTGTTGTCATGAAGCAATTTCCATTGTTATGACTGAAAGAGCAGGTTCCTTTTCCTTCGTATTGAATCTCTAAGACGCACAAGTATTTCTTTGTATGTGTTTTTATTGATAGAAGTTCCCTCTGGAATAGACTCATAATGTACAACTCCTTGGTAGTCCAAAAAAAAAAACAATAAGTATCACTTTTCAATTTTGATCGGTCAAGACGAACTTTTTCTTTCAAGGAAAACTTGGAGTGTGGTATTCAAGTGATTGTCTCTTAGTAAAAATCTTTTTCATTAGAAATGTACTTGAGTTTTTGAAAAAGCTAACCGGTATACCGTGGTTTCGAGCTATGACCCTCATCAGTACAGGGGCGGCTTCAATTTCAATACATCCTATGAGAAGGGGTTAATTGACTTTTGTCCGAATTTGCCAAAACTGGTGTTGGGGCTCATTCTTTATTATCTTCTTACTTTAAGAAAGATGATATAATTTTTATTTTTGTGATTTTTTTATAAAGCTTATTTTTAATGTCAATCTTGTGTGGAAACGGAGGATACAATTCGGGCTGTGCCCGAAAGCTTGATGTCCTAATAAATTAATGAAGAAACTTATCTCCTGAGTATTTTGTCCTTACCACGCATGTAATTGGGAAGATTTTACCTCGTTTAGAAACAATATATATAAGACAAAATTCCAATCAAATGAAACTAAAATATTTAATCTTTGAAAAAAATATATATATATATTTCCTTTAATATTTTAAGATATTTAACTTATTCTTCCTTATAATAATTTTTGCATGCACAAATTTCCCCCACCTACTTTTTATTTTTGAAATTATTTCAATTGTGATAACACTATGCGGCGCTGAGTTTGTGTATACAAAAATGTAATGCCTTGATAAAGGTTGGCGTTCAGTCAACCGAAATATTGGCAAATAAATATTTTATTAAATCCAATATATGCCTTCTTATTATCTAATGATATAAATATGGTGAGATTTCTCTATTTTCAATATATATGTTATAAATAAAAAAAGAGATTTCTGTTGATTTTTGATTATCTTGAGGATTATGCTATGGTAAATCAGTCATGGTTAAAATCTTGAAAGTATAATAAAAATGTGAAGATTAGAAATAGCTTTAATTGAGTTTATGGGATAGATAAAAAACATAATTTGATAAAAGTACTGCCTGGCTTAAGGCGTAAGAATTTAAAAAATTTATAAACTTATTTACATAATGTACAAAAGGTTTGAGCCGGCCATCGGGAAATAACAACAATGAGTTTTATAGGGGAAGCATGACCTCTGGCGGTAGATATAAAGAGAGAATATTTGAACCTATTGAATATAATTTCAAATAAAATAATATTTTAATATAATATATATATTGAAAATAGAGCAAACTACATTTAAATCATTAGATAATGACCATATATATATATATATATATATATATGGCACACTTATGCCCTATATGTAAATATCCATCAGAATGAAAATAATAAAAAGTGTTGAAAAAAAGGGTCGTCGCAGTGAGGCCAGAATTTAATCATGGCCATCAACCATGTAACCGGGTGGCGACTTTTCAGCCCCACAGGTTGATTCAATTTGTGCCACGTCATGCTAGGGGGGGGGGGGGGAGTATAAAAAGGCGTGTAATTCTATTAAGTGATGCAAACACTGCTCTTGTGATGCTCTAGTTTACCTTATGGATTGGATGCATCCATAAATGGCACGTACTCAACTGGGCTTCTTTGTTTACTGACTCTTGGAGCACATCTCCTTTACTCTCTGTCCTTTCATCTTCTGTAGGCTATCTAATAAATGGAGAAAATATGGGGTTTTATTCTTAGAATATTTAGTGTAAGAACCGTATTGGACTCAATATTCAATGATAACTCTTGGACTGAATGCTGGGTCTTTTTTCCCCTTTTCTCTTTCTTTTTCCATAGTTCTTTTCTAATAAATGAAAAAAATATAGAAAATTTATAACAACCGTATTGGACTCAATATTATATGATGAGGAATCTTTGACTGAATTCTGGATCTTTTCTTCCCATTCTTTCTTCTCCCATAGTTCTTCTCTAATAAATGAAGAAAATATGGAAGAATGGGGTTTTTTTTGTCTTTTAGAATATTTAGTATAACAACCGTATTGGACTCAATATTCTATGATCATAACTCTTGAACTGAATGCTGGATCGTTTTTTCCCTTTTCTTCCTTTTCTCAAAGTTGAAGAATATATTGATTACTTATCTTTAATTTGGTATAGAGATGAAATAAAAGTAGATATTAATCTATATTACAATAAAAGTCATTCAAATAGTTTGAAGGAATTCACCATTTATAACATTTAATTTCTTATTTTTAAAACTATTTGAAACATATAATGGTTTTATAATAAACTTCAAATATACACAGTATATAAATATTGAGGCATTCTAAAAGTTCTTGAAAAACTATATATTTATATTCCTCTTTTATTCTCAATAAATATTCATAGATAGATTTTAAACTAAAATATTAGGCAAATACGAAGCTGAAATAGTGTAGCCTAGTTTACTTGTGTTAATTTACATAATTTTAAGTTTGATTTTATTAGGTTTATTTGCATATATATATATATATATATATATATATTGTTGCACCAGGTTGCGGCTTGGCAGACTCTTCAGCCTTGATTCTCTCCTGTGCTGGGTCTTGCATCTTACCAGAGCGTGTTTCAACCATCCTACAAATTTATAAAAGGGAATAATGAGATAAGTCTACTTTATGTAGCCACCAGAATAATTTATTTATTTTCTCACATCAAAGAGAGCAGTGAAGTCACAGTGTACCTAAATACAAATGATGATAATCTAAAAATAATCTGTTTTAAATAAATATCATAGAATATAAAAATAAATAAATATATAATTTAAATTTCAAATATATTAAAAATAATATAATAAATACGCCATTAATCATGATGTAACACTTCCCCCTCTCCAGAGGTCGTCACGTCCTCGTGAGTTACCTCATCAATTCTCTCAAAATAGGGTTTGAGTCTTGAGACATGGACAATCAATGGGTCTTGGCCAGGATTATCTTTCGGCTCAATTAAGTAATTTACGTTAGACAGCTTCTTTAATATTCGATATGGGCCAAAATATTTTCTCAATAGTTTTTCGCATTTTCCGATTTTCCTGACTGGTGTCCAAACTGCCACTAAATGTCCTGGTTCATAGATTTTCTCATTGTGTTTTTTGTCATAGTTTCTTTTCATTCTTTCCTGAGTCTTCTCTGTGTTGTTAATGACTACCTGTCTCGTCCTTGCTATTTTATCTAAGTAGTTTTCTATATATTCGTCGTAATCGTCCATGTTACTGTCCGTTGGGATATTCTCGTCGTCTAAGAGGGACATGGGTTCCCTTCCAAACAACAGGAAAAATGGAGAGTAGCCTGTGGTTTCTTGAATCGTGGTATTATACGCGTGGGTGATAAAAGGGAGGATTTCATCCCAGTTCTTTTGGTCTGTGTTCACATACATGCTGATCATATTGATTAAAGTTCTATTTAGCCGTTCCGTTAGTCCGTTAGTCTGGGGGTGGTAGCTCGTTGTGAAGCAGTGTTTCACTTTGCACATTTTCATTACCTCCTTCATCAAATTGCTAGTGAATTGTGAACCTCTATCGCTAATAAGAAATCTTGGGGCCCCGTGACGTAAAATAATATGTTCGATTAAAAATGTAGAGACTTCTTTCACGGTTGCTTCTGATACTGCCTTTGTTTCAGCATACTTGGTATAATAATCAGTCAACACAATTATCCACTTCCTTCTTCTTTTCGTTGATGGCAAGGGGCCAACAAAGTCAATTCCGATTCTTTCAAAAGGGTAGTTAGCTGGGGGAATAGGTTGTAGAAGTCCAGAAGGCAAGTGATTTGAACCTTTCCGACTTTGGCAAAGATGGCACGTCTTTACAAATTCTGAAACATCTTTCAACATGGAAGGCCAATAGTATTTATTCTTCAATCGGTAAGTGGTTCTGGCGACGCCCAGATGGCCATTCAGCATATGGTTGTGGTATTCACTCATGACTTCCTTCCTTCTCTTCTTTGGCACTACCAGCAACCATGCCCTACCTTCAGGATTTGGATTTTTCTTGTAGAGACACCCATTTTCTTCTTTGAAGTTCTGTGTAATTGAACGCTTGTTTCCACTAAGGTTCTCCTTAATATTCTCAATAAAATCATCCTTTTCGTCTATTATTTGATTCAGAAATAGTCTTTCATAATCTTCGTCCCATTCGTTTTCAGGTAAGGGTCCTCTAGATAGACCATCAGCGTCCAAATGTTTTTTACCCGATTTATGTATGATTTCGAAATTATATTCCTGAATCTTCAGTGCCCATCGTGCTAATCGGCCGGTCGGATCTTTCAGATTCTTAAGCCAGCATAGTGCGTGATGATCAGTTACGATTTTGAAGTGCCTTCCATATAGGTAGGGTCGTAACTTGGACATTGACCACACAACAGCTAGACATTCTTTTTCGGTAGTCGAATAATTTTGCTCAGGTTTGCTCAGTGTTCGACTTAAATATGAGATAACTTTTTCTTTATCGCCGAACTTTTGGACTAATGTTGCACCCAGGCCGATGTTAGATGCGTCAGTATGAATGTAAGTAATTGCATTCGGGTCAAAATGCCCTAAGATTGGAGGATTTATCAATGCTACTTTAAGGGTTTGAAATGCTTTCTCTTGATTTTCTGTCCAGGTAAAAGGTACATTCTTTTTTATAAGACTGGTTAATGGATCGGCAATTTTTGAAAAACCTTTGATAAATTTTCTATAATATGAGCACATTCCTAAAAATGATTGAACTTCTTTTATCTTTTTGGGCCGAGGAAAATCTCTAATAGCCTTGATATTATGCTCCGCTGGTTTTATACCATGTTGATTAGTTATATGGCCAAGAATCTCCAGTTCTTCGAAAGCAAATTGGCATTTTTTGTTGTTCAATTTTAAATTAGCCTCGCGAAAACATTTTAAAACAGCTTCTATTCTTTTGAGATGTGTTGAAAAATCCGAGCTATAAATGATTACGTCATCTAGATAACATAAGCAAATTTGCCATCTAAGATTACCAAGCATATTTTCCATGTTCCTCTCAAATGTAGCAGGGGCATTGCATAGACCAAAGGGCATTACGTTGAACTCATATAGGCCATGTGCTGTAGTGAAGGCTGTCTTTTCTTTATCTTTCTCCTCAACCTCTACTTGCCAATATCCTGATTTAAGGTCAATTGCTGAAAAGTATTTGGATCCTTGAAGTGTATCCAATACTTCATCAATTCTGGGAATTGGGTAAACATCCTTCACTGTTACATCATTCAATTTTCTGTAGTCAACGCAAAATCTGTACTTACCATCTCGCTTCTTGACCAAGATTACAGGGAAGGACCATGGACTCGAGGATGGTCTAATTATGCCGTCTCTGAGCATTTCATCAATTTGTTCTTTTATGATTTCTCGCTCTTTCGCGCTCACCCTATACGGCTTGTGTTTGATCGGTTTCGCGCCTTCTGTATCGATCCGATGTTTCGCTAAGTTGGATCTTCCTAATCCCGACGAAAACAAATCCTCGTACCTTTCCAAAACTTGTTTCAATTGCTCCTTTTCCGTATATGCTAAATTTTCGTTTATCTGAAATTGGGGTTCTTCATGCTCTTTTTGTTCTCTTTCTTCCATAAGATTCACTTCGGCTGGCTGGCTTCCAAAGCACAATGTTTGGTTTTTTAATATTTTTAATGGTCGAGGGTAAGGGTTTGTTATCCAGATATATGTTTCCTTATTCACAACATTTATTAAGCTTCTCGCTAGTCGAAGTCCATTTGTTTGAAACATTTTATGGTTCTCCTCGATGATGTATTCGCCATCCTCTGCTTCTACAAATGCATTAATCAATTTAATAGAAAGTTCTGGTATAATGGCATCCTTTGCACTTTTTATTTTCTTCTGTTGATATTTGATTACGTCACGATTTTCTGTCAAGTCATATTTGATTATTTCACGCTGACAATCAATTTTTGCGTTCATTTTCTTAAGAAAATCACGTCCAAGTATAAATATTCGCAAATGTGTTCTCATTATCACAAATTGATGTGTAATTGTTTTGTCATCAAATTTTATATTTAAAATAATATTTCCTACGATATCTAATTCTTTGCCATCGGGTCCGGAGCACATTTTATCAGGATTTATTATTTCAAGACCTGTGTTAAGAGCTGTACTAAGGTCGACCACTGAAAGATCGGCGCCTGTATCAATCAAAGCTTCGCAGATACCGATTCTATCCACGTTAATGTTCATTTTATATTTGGGGTCTAACTTTTTAATTCCATTTATGGTCGACTTGCTTTGATTGACGGACTCAGGCGCGATGTTTAGTTTAAATCTTCTAATGCAGCATATCTATTCCTTGTAGGGATACTCGAGTACGGGCTATTACTTACGTCAGAGTAGAGCAGAGGTCTCGACTTCTGAGTTCCATTATCCATTCGGATTTCTTCTTCGACCTTGTCTTGTGTAACTATGGGGTCCTCTTCCACAATTCTTACAAACCTGACTCTGCAATACCGCGCTACGTGTCCTGGCTTGTTACACTTGAAACATATTGGTCTCCCGTCTTCTGTCCTATTCCTATTTGAATTTGGATTCTTATTGTATGTTTTACTTGGGTAGACCGGTTTTGGCTCAGGATTGGGAGTGTAAGATCGTCTAGGGGCAGATACCTGGGGCAGAGGCTTGTTCTGGTAATACCTCGGAGTGGGGGCCTGGGGCTTGGAGGTGTTCTGGTAGTACCTCGGAGCGGGGGCCTGGGGCTTGGAGGTGTTCTGATATGGTCTTCTGAACGACGTAGCATTCTTCCATTGCTCTTGATGATGGGGACGAGGAGAGCGTGGTCCATTATAAAGAGCTTTTGATTTTTCTGCACGTTCTTGGTAATTCTTTTCGAACAAATCCAGCTTTTTACAAATTTCTAGAAGTTCATTGGTATTTTTAGGAGGGTTTAGGTGAAGGGCAAAAGAGTATTCTTTCTTTAACCCTCCAATAACCCAGTTTATTTTAGTCTCTTCTTCCATTTGGGGGTCGACCTTGTTGCACAGTACAAGGATATCCTCTGCGAACCTGATTGCAGGTTCATTCCACTGTTGTATCCTGTTTAATCTCATCCTCATTTCTTCTTTGTTGGCGTCTGAGGCAAAATCCTCAATTAGGCGGCTCTTGAAATTTTCCCAGCTGGTGAAACTTACTTTGTGTAGGTTCAGCCAGGTTTTGGCGCTACCAATCATATTCATGGCAGCATAACGGGAGATAATGTAGTCTGCCCAATGGTACAGGAAGCCAATTTCTTCAAGAGATTCAATCCATGGGCGAGGGTCTTCTGTTCCATCATACTTGGGGATGTCGATGTTGGGATTCAGGACAACTGGGTCGGAACTAGCATCTCTACCAATTGTTGCACCAGGTTGCGGCTTGGCAGACTCTTCAGCCTTGATTCTCTCCTGTGCTGGGTCTTGCATCTTACCAGAGCGTGTTTCAACCATCCTACAAATTTATAAAAGGGAATAATGAGATAAGTCTACTTTATGTAGCCACCAGAATAATTTATTTATTTTCTCACATCAAAGAGAGCAGTGAAGTCACAGTGTACCTAAATACAAATGATGATAATCTAAAAATAATCTGTTTTAAATAAATATCATAGAATATAAAAATAAATAAATATATAATTTAAATTTCAAATATATTAAAAATAATATAATAAATACGCCATTAATCATGATGTAACAATATATATATATATTGGAATGGATTGTAATTCCTAAATCACTTTATTAGGTACCGCTCAAAAAGGCAACCTAGTTTATGATAATTACAACAATGAATAATATGTGTAGGCTATTCACATATTAAACAAAATGTTAACGCGGGATTCAATCCCAGTTCATGACTGTCGGGAATCAAGGGGGTTACCCACTCGTCCACCGACTTCGTTGGATTGTAATCCAAGTTCCAAATACCAAATAACTTTATTAGGTGCCGCTCAAAAAGAGCAACCTAGATCATCATATTTACAATATACTGTGGGGGATGTACAGGGTTTGTTCATTTACAATTATAATTTATATTGATGTCGTTGGGTCCTCAGGTCCTTGGGGATATTGTTCTTCAGAAGGTTTTATCTGGCTTGTTTGATATTCAGGTGGGTTTATTTTTTCTTTTTTTTTCCACTTTCGTCATTCTGGCTTAATTGATGGAAAATTTGTCTAGGTTTTAAATTTCTTATTTTCCCTTTTCTCCGCATTTGTAGTTTGTGGCTTCCTTGAAGGTTGGGTTTTCTAATTTTTCGGATTTTTCGTAGAATTTAAATGATTGTCTAATAATGTAGTCATTGATGTTTTCGATATTTAGATCGTTCCTGAGGATTGTGTTTCGAACGAACCAGGGTGGAGGATTGTAATTGCTATACGAGTATATATTTAATTTCAGAGTAGAAGACACTGTTCGTTGGTACCTAAGAATAAATCTTTAATTTCACTTATCTTTCCTGACAACTATTCTTAACGCGACAATATTTTAAAATATAGAAAGCATATCCTGATCAGGAACACATGTGATTTTTTAGATATTAGAGCGCCATCTAGTGGAACAAAAATCAACTAAACGTTGATTTAACCTGTTCCCTGATATTTGGCCAACCCATTTTCTTGATAAATCAAGAAGAAAGAGGAAAAACTCTTAAAAACACCTTCTGGAGATTTAGCAACCCACTGAAGACGCTAAGAACTATTTCAGAAAAGAAAAATATAGCGATAGAACTCTATAATTTCTACAGATCAATTGTGAATAGATTCATACGCAAAAGAGGTAGTGAGGAAAGTTTTAGAACAGACGTGTAAATAAATCCCTTTTCAAACAAAGGCTCACGTGCACATGGGAAAAAGGGAGAAAAAAATTACTGTATTATTTTGTTGTTGTATGGCGAATCCATACATGGCAATGGGCCCTAATAAAAGCCTTTTTGTTGTTGTTGTTGTTGTTGATAAATCAAGAAAGGCGTCAGCGATAAAAATAATATATTGTGTCTAGGATTATCAGAGTTGGAAATGGCGGAATAAGAAAGAAAGAATGTTCCTAACGAATTTCTTTTTATGCTCTAAAAAAATCTGGTGAATCTCTGAAGCTGAACTTCTCTCCATTTCCAAAAATTCAATAATGACTCTTTGTTTCTGCCTTGATTCTATATTTTTACTTAAGGTCTCTGACACAAAACAAAATAGATAATTTATTAGATAAGGTTTAACAATATATTAAATTCAATTGAAATAGGTCAAATATTATTCGAATATAGGAAAACAGCCATTACTTTTGGAACGCTTCTAGTAGAAGTTGAAGTTGGTTAATGAAGGAATGTTATATATACAGTCAAATTATTTGACAAACATAAGCAGTTTTAATCTTCTCAGTTATGCGAGAAGAATGTTATTTGTTTGTTAAGTGAACTGATCTCCCACGTCTTCTCATTGGACGAATGTGGCCATGTTTGTACATAAAAGAGGGTTGAAACGGGATGCGAGCCTCCGGCCTCCTTCAAAGCTCTAGTCCAAAAAGGAAGACTCACCCTAGAAGGCGTCATCCACCACTTCGAAGAGTCCATCCGAATCAGAAGATGCTTCCGATGCTGCGGCTTCGGACACAACTCAAACAGATGTACCTCTGCTGATCCCATCTGCTACCATTGTAGCAAAACTGGACACGAAGGCAACTCCTGCCCCACCAAATCCTCCCCAGGCACAGCAAGATGCACCCACTGCCACCCCAAAGGAATTCCAGCCAACCACGAAGCCTGCTCCTCTGCCTGTCCCACTGCTAGACTTCATGCATTGAAGTTCTAGAAATACAAATCTCGGCCACCATACTCCAAAGAACAAATCCCTGGGCGAAAATCTGGCCTAACAAACGACTACACAGAGCTACACCGGCTCCACTTCACCTACGCCATGGCGTCTATCGAAACAGTTGATGTTTTAGCTACAGTGTGCCCGGAAAAGTTCCACTGAGACTTGTGCGGGCGATGGCAAGAATATTCCGAAACGGAATGCGAGGAGTCGTGGAGTGGTGATCGAGTGGAGACGCTTAAAGCGTTCTCTGTGTGCATATCTGATGATCTCCTCGCATACCTGTGTAACCCCGGTACGCTCCTTAGCAACGCTGCAAATAAAATATAAGTACTGTTTTTATTTTATTTAACAAATCGTGTTTTTTTTTATTTACCCCCTTTTTGTTGTTGGTGTTGTAGTCTTGAGTGTACGTTTCTCTGTGTTTAAGTTACTCTTAC